>CM033469.1:304721715-305321715 GCA_019447015.1 Hymenochirus boettgeri | reverse complement strand
ATACACGTTTCACATTTCCATAAGTCTGTGAGAGGACTGCATTTTTATACTGTTTAATGCCTTGTCCTCTATGTCCATTAATCAATACACTCTTCACTTTTATTAATAACTCGTTAATAATTCAAACTGTATGGAGGTGATCGTGCACTGGTTTTCTTCTTGAACGTGTCCTAAAAATGTCAAGTTTTGCTGCCATTTTAGCTGTGACTTTCCTAAAATTGTTTTTCTTCCTACAATTCAGAATATAAACCTCTCTTGGTTGTCAGTGGATTGAGCTAGTGTACGTTTGTAAATTGGAAACCAATACTATCGTCTTCTTTTATGAATGGTCCCTGTACAAATTTGTCCTTTAAAAGATACAGTATCTAAAATGGAAAAACAATTCAAAATTGCCCATTACCGGAAACCACCATTCTTTCCAACTATCACTGTACCTTTTTTTGTTGATCTGTCCTCTATTTCTTTAGCTATCCAATCTGAAACATCTTACATTACAACTGTCAATCAAGGGCCTTATTATCATAAGCTCTTTTGCTTTGTGCAGTTTCATATTCCCTCTTCCAGTGATACCTCATAGTGATAACTGAGCTTGCTTGCCATCACAGATGTCAAATAATCAGAGAGGGGTAAACTAAGCCTGAGCAAAACAAGTATTCAATTGAAGACATGTGACAACACACTCCCCTCAGAGTGAGTGCTTCTTACATGTATACATTTATAGATTAAGATAAGGCAATGTAATTTTTTTTACATACCCTTTTAAAACATATTATCTAGCATTAACTAAGATGTAATGTCTTCCTTATGTACACAACTTAATGTAACTAGATAGCTTAGGCTTTAAATGTAAAGTGATTCCTCCTTCAAATTTGTGTCTTCCTCCTTCTGTCTCGTCACATTTTTAGCTCTGCCCCCACAAGATGTGAAAATCCCTTTGCCAAGCCAATTTTTTTCCAGTCGCAGAGTGCGTGCCTGATGTCAGTACGCACGTGCATTGTGGCGATGTTGCCGCACACTGCAAAGGAGGAAAGGTAGGCTAAGGGAGGGGGCTAGAAGAACCAAAAAAATTATTACTTTACATTTAAAACCTAAGCTATCTAGTCACATTGAGTTGGATTTACAGTGTACATACACTTTAAAGGACAACTCCACACTCATAAGAACATCTTTTAGAAAGAATGGCCTCTTTAAAATATGTTGATATTTCATACTTTGTCCTATGAATTCATTACTGTATGCCTGCTATGCTTCTGGCTGCCTCATGCAATGAAACCTGTACTGAGCAGGTACTGAGCCTGGGCATGCTCAGAAGAGGCAGATAGGGAGTAACATTCAGTCATTGGCTGTGATGTCAACTGTCAAATCCATAACTGACAGTTGCTAACAGGAAGAACCAGGAAGCAGAAACAGGGGAATGGGACATTGTGCAGGATTTCAGGTTAGACTTATATATTTCACATTTCAAACTATTACCGTTTAGGGTTTTGGGAGGTAATTTACCTGTATGTAAGTTTTCATTTTAGGGCTGGACTTGCCCTTTAACTGATAGTTGGGAGATAATTAAAAGTTTACACATGATTGTTGGCTCTGCTCCTTGTGAAAAACATGTACTTAAAAAGTGACTTCTTTAAAAACCTTGATGGAGCTGATTGGTAATTATCCAATAAGAAGTAGGTAATTGGTTAGTAATTACCAGTACAGTAATTCAGGTATCCCAGGCATGGATGCATAAAAGAAAGTGTAAGGGCTAGGCCACACTGAAACGCAAACGCAAACGCAATAGCATGCGATTTCATGTGCGATTTTCGTTGCGTTTGCGATTGCGATTTCTTCAATAAGTATAGGAAAATGCATGCGATTGCGATTAAAAATGCAGAACGCAAAACGCAATCGCACCGAAAAATGCGCGGTTTTTTTGCATTGGAAAATCGCAAGCGCAATCGCAAACGCAAGCGCAAAAAAAACGCAGCAGTGTGGCCTAGCCCTAAGGGGGTATTAAAAAAGCAGGCCTATTCTTAAATAAGGAGCTTTAAATAACACTACCATTTGGTTAATAACACCACTTATTCTTAGACAATAATAATTGTTCCCTATATAAATACCTATAATATTTAAATAAAAATCCATATCCTTAAATAAGAATACCCCTCTCTAAATAAGGATACCAGTCTCCATACAAGAGTTCTCTCATACCTTTCAAACAAGCCTAGGATGATGTGTCATGCTTCTCTGGGTCTCATAAATTACACAGCTAGATACATACCTGCAAGCATTTTCCGTCATTTCCTCTATTTTTAGAAAACTTAGAGAAAAAAAAAATTTCAGGCTGATGGCTAGCTTTAAAATGATTAAGAATGTTGGGGGAGGGGCTTATGATGCAACTGATGATGCTCTGTCCCAGCAAGGGGCATGCTCCAACCTGAAACTTGGGAAAAGACCAGTTGTGTTGGTGATGTCACAGCTCACAGTGCTAGCAAGAAATCTCTCACTTTATAGTTCTGTAACTTTGGATATACTGCAGCTAGAAGCATGATCCTGGAATGACTATGTCAGAGGCCAGAAATGCTAGTGCGTATTGTCGCTCACTGCGATTCCGCAATGTTGCGCAAACTGATGATGCTCTGTCCCAGCAAGGGGCATGCTCCAACCTGAAACTTGGGAAAAGACCAGTTGTGTTGGTGATGTCACAGCTCAGTGTTAGCAAGAAATCTCTCACTTTATAGTTCTGTAACTTTGGATATACTGCAGCTAGAAGCATGATCCTGGAATGACTATGTCAGAGGCCAGAAATGCTAGTGCGTATTGTCGCTCACTGCGATTCCGCAATGTTGCGCAAAAAAATGCTGATCACATGCACTCCAAAAATCGAATTGCAGGGCTACACCTAATGTGGCCCTGCCACTTGGCCGAATCTAGTTTGCGCTTTTTAACAAGGCATTTGATTGTGTGTTAAAATGTGCTAGTGGGGCCTAGGCTAATCCTAAAGGTAGGGTTGTGCTCTTTCTTTGGTCACTATAGTGTATCTTAATATGCAGGTGGGCTTCTGATTGGAGAAGTTAGTTGCATAAAGTATTAATACATTTTACAGGGTTATTCAATAAAAGTTCTTATCGTTTAAAATGGTGCTAATTTTGCCCCAACCAATCAGATGTTAGCTTTCAAATGTTAAATAAGATCTGATTGGTTGGGGCAAAATTAGCACCATTTTAAACGTTAAGAACTTTTATTGAATCTCCCTGATAATTCTTAAATTTATGACTGGTGGAGGGCACATACGTGACATCTATAGAATGCTACAAAAAAAACAAAAAAACTATGTGATAGCACTGCAAATTTACTTTCATTTGGATACTTACATCAGAAGTAATCCACCTGAAATAAAATACACCTAATGACATACAAGAGTTTGGATTTTGTAAGGGAGCTAGGTCTAGGAGATGTATTTAGTTACATCTGAATGGTACATAAGTGTTCTTAAAAGGCAAGTCTGCAACAGAGGATTTATGGGTGGTTGTGTTGCTTACCATATTTAACACAGGAGAAACTTGCATAATGTATTGGATACCCCTTTATGAAGAAATGCATTAAGAAGATTCCATCCACAATGGCATTTGTAAATGCTGTATAAATATATTCTGCAATTGTGCCGGTTGATGTTTCCTTAGTCTTCTTTTCTGTCATTTGGATACACTGTAATGCTTAAGAGCATTTAGAATTCAAGGCAGCATGATATAATTTATTCAATTACAATAGGCTCTTACTTGTGGTGGAATCAGACCTGCCATGCAGATTAGCGGGTATTAGCATCTTTTGCGAGGTCTGTTTAGAAATACATTTTCTTTGTGCATTTCTAAGTCAAAGGGAAAACGTGGCACGTTCTTATCATAGTAGCTGAGATTAGCATGTACATAATTATAAATAAACTGAAATGGAAAATTGTAATGTGACTTTCATTTATCATTTACCTTGTTATATAGTGCAGCAAAATGTTATCATATCCTATATTAACAGTCTAGAAACTAATTCACATTTACTCATTATTATAAGGGATAAGAAGTAAGTAAAGTGATACAGTTACATTATTTAACATGCTTCCAAAGGGAGTTATATCCTCCAAACCTCCCACCACTAAGTTTTTATCTCTGTGCTTACCTTGGATCACTGGCAAAACTTACACAAAGTTTTTCTTCCTGGTTTGGTCTGGACCCCCACCAGTTTGGTTCTAAAAAGTGTGTCTTCCAGGACTAAGGAAGGCGTGGACCAGACTGGCAAGTGCTGGCATTCTAACAAACCCACCTTTAAGGACCTTACAGTTTGGTGATGATTAAGGGGGGTATCAGTAATTCCCCTTTAAATAATTTTTTCCTGTCTAGTCCATATATAATATAATCTGATAAAATAATGCCTTTATAGTACTTCTCAAACTACATTTCAAACAACATGTCACAGCACTAGTGTTGATTGTTTAGTGATGGCTGGAATGCTTTCCTTTTTCTAGGTATGTATGTAGTGTTTAAAGGGCAACTGTGGTCTTAAAACAAGTTAGGATTAAATGAAAGACTGCAGTATTTCCTTTACACTGAGCCAACAATCACATCTCTGGCTTCACCCTGTGAGAAATGATATAGAGGTGAATGTTCAAACTTCCTGCTTCCAGTAGGTTGAGTGACATCACCTGACCTCTGCCAGCCCTTTTTCCCCGGGGGGAGAAGCATGCTCAGTAAAGACGTATTGCTGGGGAAATCAGGAAGTACCTGAGGAAATAATTGACAGTTGAAAAGGGGAGCCTATTAATGCAGGCAGAGGCCGGTCACATGACTACAAGCTGGTCACATGGCTAACAACAGAAAGAGTTCAACCAGGAACTTTTGCAGCAATAACTTCTCACAAATTTTATTTAGAGATGTGATTTAGGTTTTATTTTGAAGGTAAGATGGAAGGCTTTTTATATAACCCTTACTAGTTTGGAAGAATTTGAAACCACAGTTACCCTTTAATGGAGGATGCTCATTAATAAATAACTACTGCATTGCTGCATGTATTTTTTACATCCCTGGTATGCAGGTATCAATTTCTCAGGTCAATCAATTTTGGTTGATTGTGCCAACATCCACTGTATTTTCTGATCAGTAGATTGCTCTCAATCAATTTTAGGCAAAAATCGGGGGTGATTGGGCATGTTGGTAGATCACTGAAAATCCTGCAGTCTTTGCGCCAAAATATAGACTTTCGCTTTTAACTCGCTTTAACTGACAGATTACTGATCTGTTTATTGATCCGTAAGTCTGTTAAAAGGAATATCTGGTGAATGTTTGCCCGTGTGTTCCAGGCCTAATAGGAGTTCTCTGATCTGGCAGACCTAATGCTTTGTGCTTGACAGGTTTAAATTGCCTTATCAAAAATGGAATGAATGATTGTGAAATTACCAAAGATCAGAGGACACATTAAGCTGCCAAGCTAAATCACATTTAATGCTGTTTAAAGGCTACACACTTGGCAATCAGTGCAGTAATTAGGCCCGGATTTAACATTAGGCACAGCCTGGCTGTCAACCTTCCCCAATCCCTCTACCCCCTATATAGTCTATTTTCTTCCCAAAAAGAGAAAATGAGGGTGGTTTGTGGTGTGGTCTATGTTTAGGGGTGGTGCAAAGGGCACCAGCAATTTTGTGCCTATCGGCTCCTGAAGTGTAAACCCGCAAATTATGCATATCTTCTAACAGTCTTTGCTGGGCTGTGGGAAAGGGCCTGTCAGAGCTTCGCCCAGGCTACAACACACAGACTGGTAAAGCAGAACAATTGGAGTTTAAGTAAGTTTACCAGTTGATGTGATGGCTGGAAGATTTCTAAAAAATATAACTAGAATGGCTGTCCTGATTGTAAACTTGGACGGTTCCTCTTGTTGGTTTTGGTCGGTTCCTGTTTATCTTCAATGCATCCCTTATAAACAGTTTCATCTTGATTTTGTCTTGGCCATAGCCTATTTTCTTAATATCTTTTTATTATGTTAAGGAATATTTATTTGGATTTTATGTACCGGCAACTTTTTTGTTATGAACAGATAAAGCACTTTAACTTTAACAAGCTAAATAAAGTAAAATTTGATCATGGCATTATTACTTATTTGGACTTTAATAATAGAGCATACAATTACCTACTAATAAAGAATGCTAAATTCTAAAGCTCCATACAGACTTAAAGGATAACTGTATTGCCTCAATGCTTTTTTTTTTTTTTTTTTAAAACCCTTCCCATACATTTTTTCCTGATTTCAAGCCTCTCTCTGCCTTCAATAAGCCATGCTGTGAAGGGGGCTTAACGATTCTGTCTGCCTGACACTCAAAAGCATGCGAGAAACACTCCTCCACCCATCCTTGACTGGCAGAGGAGGAGGAGAGAGGATGTAACAGACATTACCATCAGCCAATGATAAGTGATATGTTAACCATGGCCCTGGGCCATCTAGAAGGCCAGCTTTTAGCACTCATCTTTGCTGTGTGATATCAAAGGGTGGGCAGCACCGTTGTAAATGTGAGTAAGCAATTTCAACTGCTGGAAGTGTAATGGAGGTGATGTTTTTTTTTTATATTGCTGTCCTTTAAGATTTAAGTCAATGAAACAGGCCATAATTGACCATCTAAGTGATCCATTTGGTTGAACTGCTAATGATGCTCTGGGATGTGATCCTATAATTCTCCAGTTGCAGGAGAGCAGGATGCTCATTCAGTAACCAGCAGCCTCTGTACAGGGATTATCTATGTGTCTGTACTGAAATTAAACTGAAATTAAAGGGTATGTCCACCCTTAAAAACATTTTTTGATATATGATTCCCCATGTCCCCCAGCCCCAACCGCTCTATTTTTATTCTTAGAAAGTTCCCCAAACTTTACTTACCTCCCCTCTTTCCTCTGCCGCTCTGCCGGCCCTCTGCTTGCGAGAAAACTCAAGCAGAGGGGCGGGACCGGCAGTCACGTCTGTGATTGGCTGAGCGGCAGCTAATCACAGACGCGGCTGCCGGGAGTTCATTGCGGCGGGGGAAAGAGGGAAGGTAAGTAAAGTTTGGGGCACTTTCTAAGAATAACAATAGAGCGGTTGGGGCTGGGGGGACAGGGGGAATCATATATCTAAAGGGTTTTACACTAGGGGGAGGGAATCCTGAGAGGGAGGGGGAGAAGGGCCATGCCAAACTTCTCCCGGAGGCGAGACAGGAGGCAGAGTCCTATATGGACTCTGCTATCCTCCTGATGGGCAGTTTTTGGGACTTGGGGGGGGGGGGGGGGGCTCAGGAGAACCATAATGGAGCTGGGATGTGAGGTAAGGATTAAACTACACTACACATGGGGCCAGTAGTGGGGGGGATTATAGTTTTGGGGGTGGACATGCCCTTTAAAGGTGGCCATGCACAAGGGATTGCAATAACGTGTGTTGACAGGTTACAAATCTGTTTGGTAACATGTGGAGGTAACAGACTGGGAATTAGTCCTCCGTGAACCTATATGCTGGCTGATTATATTGGTTCCCTTTACTTAAAGAAATTTTACATTGGTGAAATGCAATGTCCACAGGTCCCCCCACACCTTGCTGATCAGGATTTGTCTTATATTGGTCATGTTTATGGCTGCCTTTTGTTTTTGTTGTTTAAATATATATATATATATATTCGTAAGTGGTATGTCCCCCACTCTCACTTCCAGACAGAACGCCCCGGTGCATCCAACAACAAAATAGTTCATTCAAGATACTGTGGAGAGCACTCGTGGATCTTTTAACAAATCTAGTTTCTTATACACACAACATCAACATGTTTCGGCTGACACAGCAGCCATCCTCAGGGTGTGACATCACAACAAGAACAGGTGAATTTAACATATATATATATATATAGATAGTGGATGCTATTCTCCAATGTCATCTTCCAAGTAATGTTCTACTATTTGCACTAAATCCTTTGTTTTTCTCTCACCTGTTGTTCTCAATAGGTAACTAACTTTTATAGATAATGTAAATGTTGTCACTCTGTATGTCTGTGCAGGTGTGCTGCTGCTAAAAATGACAGTGTATATATACTGTGTATATTTTATAGAGAATGTCTGGAGAGGAACCTCTAATCCATGAACAAAATGTAAAGAAAGTAAGGATAAATATAGCAAATAAAGCAGAGATACTCAAAGCTGTTAAACAATCACACCCAACCCAATATAAAGCAATCTTATAGCAGAAAAGTTAGAAAGTATAAGACACATACAATATCACTGAATTTCTAAAGAGAAAAGGTGCAAACCAAACACATTGCTAAATTCTATTGCTGCTGATAAATTAGACAAAAACCAGAGCAGAAGGCATAATGAATGTTAAAATATTCAGGAGAAGGAAACAACACACTTGCAGCTAGTATTAGTTTGTAGTAAATGAAAGTCTAATTTGAAATATTCAAAGGGGAAGCTCTTCGTCAGAGTAACATCGAACATAGATGTGTTTGTATTTCGATCTCTGGATAATCACACAAATCCCTCAAGTTTTAGATAATTACTGAAAAACAAGAACTCATGTCTGTTGTGCTCTTAAGGCTTACCTGTATTTTAAAATGTACTACAATGTAGGAGTGGGTATTCCTACTTCCTATTGGGAGTTAGAGGGGGAACATTGTAAGTTTGCCTTCCAGCTGACAGTTTACCCGTGTTGGGCAAGTGTGAATAGAAGAGCGTGTGGGAGGCAGACATAAGTGCTGGGGTACAGGAAAGACTGTAGGCTGTAGAGCAAATTTTAAACACTCACACTTTAAATACTCATTCCTACCTCCGAGTGACTAAAAGAATGCAGGTACAATTTTGGTTTACACTATGGTTCCTTTAAGGATATGAAATATGAACTCTGTAGAAGGAGACTTCCTGGGAGCGATAATTGCATAATTGAGATGCTAATGGATTTTAGAATTACTGGAACGCTAAGAGAGCTTTTAAAACTATAGTGTATAAAATCTTAGTAGGATAGTCTGAGTCTGTCCTATCACCAAGACCTCCAAAAAATGGAGTGCATTATTCCCGAGTAGAGGCAACATGGAGAGGATGCAATATGAGGTGCAGTACAAACCCTACCTTCTTTTCTCTTTCAATGCCGATTGCACATGAGACAGTTTGTGTCTCTTATTTTGAAGATTTGTTTAGGAAAATGTAACGCTAAACAAAAGTTAAATGGTGCTAGCACCACACTAATGTAAACCCTATTTTTGCACCACCCAGCAGTTTCTGGTTAAACCCTATATAATATGGTTTGGTGAGTTAGTGTGGATTAGCGTAGTAAATTTTTTTTAACACCTAAAATTTTTTTTAAAAAAAAATGTCGATGGCAGCTGGGTTGGATAGCTTTAAAATATCTAGTAGTTACATGATGGTCAAGCCTGTATTGCTTTATTTCTAAATGCAAAGTATGTATCCAAACTCGTATACCCTATTGAAATGAATTCAAAAAGATGTAAGAACACCTAAAATGGCATGTCCATCAATGTAAAATTAAGCGAATTACCCCCCAAAGCCTAAACATTACTAGGTTAAAATTTCTCCCAGATGCTCCTAAACATACCAGCACCCAATCCCTTGCTTCTCTTCTGCTGCTGCTATGTGCCTTTTCCATGCACTTGCAGCATTGCTAGTAATGGCCACCAGCGATTGTCCATTACATCTGGGTCACGGCTCTACTAGGAAGTCAGTGAGAGCCAGCGAGGGATCAGGTTATGGTAAATATGTTTAGTGTCTGGGAGAAATTGTAACCTAATAAGGTTTAGGTTTTGGTGGTAATTACCTAATTTTAAAAGTTTAATTCGGGGGTGCACGTGCACTTTAAAAACTTTTTTTTACATTTTGTTTTTTACAAATTTGTATTTTAAGGTTTGAGGAAGGATTGCATCATGATTATTTACAGAAAAAAACAATGGTATGATTGCAGCCAACAGATGCATTTAATATACAGTTCCTACCAAGAGACTATTTGGAATCTATGGGGGGATGTGTTGGCAGATTATTTTGGCTGTTTTTTTAGAAGGTGGAATCTTCTTACATTTACAGCCAGCTGGCCCAAACTGTCTGCCTTTAAATCTTTTAAACTGCATTTGATCTTTGGTCACATTTTATATCCGTGACAACCCATTTCCATGGCAAATCATTTCATTTCCGCTGACATATTGTCTCTTTGGGAGGTTCAGCAATTGAACTAAAAGCCGCTCTGTAAAGAATAACTTTTCTAGAGCATGGTCTTGTAGATAGCAGTTCTTCCTCTTTAAACACTTTACTGTAAAATAAGAAGAGGATTATTTACAAAGAGAACCTAGACTCCTGCCAAGGGCCTAGAAAAATTGTGCCCAGCGAATGCTGTAGAAGTTATACTATAGTTTATATGTTTATTTTACCTTATGTTCAGAAGCACAAAATTACTATAAAGAAACTCTCTTTCATAAATTACGTTCTTCCCCTCTACTATCTGTAGTTTAAAATTGTCTTACAATCTTTATCTTATGTGTGAACACAGCCTTCACACTGGAGAAAGGGACTTGGTACCTGAAATGTGTTATACACATCGGAACCAAAAGAAATCTTTTTTTTTTAGTGTGCGTCTTCCCTGTGTGTTTAGTATAGGCCTGGCCCTTTGCAGTTGTTTTGGACTTTTCTTGTTCTTACTTTGTTTGGCTTCTGAAATAAACCCAATTAAGAAACGTATTATTAAAACTACAGTTTATAAAGATCTGAAAATGCACCAAGCCTTGTTTGTGGTAGTCTTAAAGGGCATGTCCACCCCCCAAACTAAAATTTTACCAACCATTGGCCCCACTGTAAAAAATAAAAAATCCTTAAAAAATACATCCCTGCTCCTTGTGGTTCTCCTGTTCTGCCTCTTCAAAGTGCAGGAAACTGCTGGGTAGGAGCTGTCAGTGCCTCATCCTGTTTCTGTAGCTTGGCTAGCCTCATCAAGGTATGAGGCATGCTCAGTAGAGCCCTTTCCCCCCTCTCCCTCCCTCCTTCCTGATCCCTCTGTGGCTGGCAGTAGTGTAGCTTTAAAAGTTTGTGCCACAATGCAGGGGATACCCTCCCACCCCCAACCGCTCTATTCTTTACTTACACCTCCTCGTTCCAGCGCCGTTTTCATTAATGGCAGCCGAGGCTGTGATTAGCTGCCTCTCAGCCAATCACAGCCGCGGTTGCCGGTCCGGCCCCCTGCTTGCAGTTGCGGCGGGCAGGGGAGCCGGACCAGAACAGCGGAGGATCGAGAGGGTGTAAGTAAAGAAGGAGAGCAATTTTGAAGTTGTAAATATAGCGGTTGGGGGTGGGATGGTATACACTACATTGTGTAAAAAGGTTTTAGAAGGGGTGGACATGCCCTTTAAAGATTTGTTTGAAATGAAACTGTGCATACAAAACTGCATAAATTCCTGTTGTACATTTTAGCCGATTTTACATTAAATTTGTTACACGTCACCAAACCTTTTATGTAAATTGCACATCATTTACAGCTGCATAGTTGCTTTGTGGTGATGCAACAGACTATAAAATGCCAGGCACCCCCTATACAAAGAATTCTACACCTAATAAGGCTTCCTGCTCAGACCTGACAAGGTGATACACACTTGCCTTTCTATTGGCACCTGCCATTTTATTTTTCAGCAATTAAATATTTGAAAAAACACCATCTTCCATTGTTCCTTATGTCCCAGCCTTTTCTGTTCTACACTTGATTTTCTCTTTCAGTGATTTTCAATTTAGTATTCTATTTAAATTGTTTACTTTTCAATTGCTCTGTATCTTGTTTTAGAACCAATCTATATTTTAAGTATTTAAACAGAATGGTGTATAAATGAAGCTCCAGTTATCAATACTGGACTGCACGCCCTCTTAACTTTTAACGATATGCTGTTCTGTAATGACCAGACAATTAAATGGTAATTCATTTAACAGCTGATGGATTCCTGAACTGGCAGTATGCACTGCATTTATCCCCTGGCATGTAGAATCCAAAGAAAAAGAAAAATGCATTAGCAACTTGCTACAGAGCCACTGTGTTTATATTTGGGAACCTATGACACTCACAGCAATAAAATATATTTTTATAGGTCAGTGCTCTACAAAAGGGTGGGAAAAAAAGGATTCCTACACATAGATATGTTCTTGACAGCCATACTGCTATAACTTATAGGACATGTCCACCCTTACTGCATATTTTTACAAGCAGGTTCTGCCCATCTCCCCTCTCCCCCCCTCACAAGCACGCACGCACATATACATTTTGCTATACTTACCTTTATCAAAAATGCTTCTAACGTTATTGGAGCTAACATCTGGAGTTAGTGACGGACTGGCCCTCAGGGTTATAGGGGAATCCCCTGGTTGGCCCACAGCCCATTCACCCAACAAAATAAAGAAAACTGCTATAATTTTTATTTATAAAATGCCACTTGTGTATGCAGCGATGTATATGATAAAATACAAGTATACAAGGGGATGTATAAAATAAAGTTTCATATATAGGTTAAGAATACATATATTTAAATTATGAATAAACTGATAAAAGTGTGACGTGCCTTGAGACATTAGGAATGAGATCTCTGCCTCGAAGAGCAGTGGGTGGGACAACTTACAGGTACAAGTGGGGATGGGTACAATGTGCTTAAAACGGCTAGTAATCATTTATTGTGCTGGTACTCAGAAAGGTAGGTTAAAACTTTAGATTTGAAAGTATTAAAGGGAAAGTCCACCCCCAAAACCACGATTTAATATGTTATTGTCCATTATTCTAGCTTTAAAACAAGCCAAACCGCATTAAAATCCGTTCAGCCAATATTAGGACACATACGTTTTACTAACTTATTTTTGCAGACCAGAAGCATCTCAGTGTAAATCCAAGCTCTCATAAGTCACCTCACATGCGTGCCTTATTCATTCTCGAGTAGCCTCCAAAGGAACTCCATAGTGGTGACTCACCCCCCCCCCCACACACACACACCATCCGTATCAATCCTTGCTTGTCGTTCCACCTAGCGGTAAATCCTTTTAGTATAAAAGCCCTTTGTTACCACTAAGTTTTCCATTAGTGTCAGCTGCGTGCATCTGTGATTGGCTGCGTCTCAGCCAATCACAGACGTGGCTGCCAATCCGGCTCCCTGCTTGCAAGTTACGGGAAGTTTTTTTTTCATTCTGACAAAGCGGTTTGGGGTGGGCAGGGTGTATCATCATATCTTAAAATATTTTTAGGGTGGACATGCCCTTAAATGGATGTCACCTGGCAAATTGAAAGAGGGAGAGCATTCCAAAGGTAGGGAGCTGCAAGAGAGAATGGTTTAAGGTGGAGGCAGCAGTGTTTGTTGGGGGTTTGTTGAGAAGAATGCCTTGTGGGGAATGGAGGTCACGACCAGGAGATATAGGGGGTGCAGCCGATTGAAGAGATTTAAAGGTCAAAAGAAGGGTATTGAATATTAATCTTTGCTTGATGGGGAACCACCACATAGACTTAAAGGGCATGTCCACCCCCCAACCTAAAATTTTACCCACTACTGGCCACACTGTTTAATTTAAAAAAAATCCTTACCTTACATTACTGCTCCTTATGGTTCTCCTGTAGTTCAGTCCTGGAAATTGAAGGGTAGGAGCTGTCTTCCTGTCCAAAAGGTTGCTGCCTCCTGTCTTGCCTCCTGGAGGGATGGTGATATGCACAGGGGAGCCCCCTGCTCTACTTACAGATCCTCGCTCCCGCAGCATTCTGTATTGAATGTTAATTAAAATGTTACCTTTGTTGTACATGTAATTCTATTTTAGTCAAAAGGTCTCGATACTTGCTGTATAACTGTTTAAATGAGACCACCTCATTTAAATCACCACCTCATATGTGAATAATATGAATTTCTAATTGTGTTCAGCGTTGGTCTTATGAAATCAATGCTGGTACCATCTAGACATCAGCGACATGAAGATATCTCCACATACTATGCTATATAAAGTTTAATATAATATATGAAGTACTATAAAGACAACAATGCTCTAAAGAAATTAGAGATGGAATCAAATCTGTTTTTAACTAAAAGGGGTATTTTATTTCAAAATCGATGACTTAAGTTCTACTATACACAGTGTGCAATCTACAATCCCTATTACTGTGCGGTCTACAGAAAACCGTTAATATTATAATGCTCAGTTAAGTCCTTAAAGGTCATCTGTTTTTCTTGTAGAACGGAACTGGACATTACAAATTAATGAGTCTGACTAATTGGTTTGTTAGAGCAGATCTTTTCCCTAAATTAATTCAATTTGGAACCAGAAAGGGGAATAAAGAAGTTGTGTCGCAGCTTTTTGGCTTTTATTGATGAAAGGAGCGTTGTGATCAGTGAAGCAGCCACAGTGAATTCTTTTGGGTTTATTGTACAGTATTTCATTCTTTAATGATTCCTGGAAGTGGCTTTTAGTTTGTTTTTAATTTTAAATGATTTAAACTTTGTCTTACAGTATTTGAAATTGAGTGGTTAAATCAAGTGCAAAAATTTCCTCAGAAAAAAAAGTCAGATTAACCCTTAATCTGCAAGCGCTACAGTGCTGAGTTTTTCAGGCCAGTTTAATGTGGGGACACAGACTGAGGCCTGGTAAATGAAACTGTGACACTGATAAATGAAGTCTCAGATTAAAGGAGAACTATATCATATCACTATACGTAATCTTCATTAAATGTTATTTTCCCATATTCTCTAGAAATCCATTCCTCATACAATTCTTAGCTTAGCTGTACTTGAAGAAAAATCCTTTTTATCTGACCTGTGTATCAGTGGATTGATACAACCAGCTTGGATTTTTCCGAGTTTACTGTCATCTGAGATTTTGTAAAGAGGCAGGTAATGTACACATGCCAGTTATACTTAACCCCAGATGCCACTATAAGATGTGACTGAAAGGTAATAAATAGCACAGGGTGTCTGAAGTCACAAGGTTTTCTTTGCACAAACACAGATATTGTTCTACAGTGAGTATTATTACATATGGTTTGTATAAAATGAATGTAAGTGTTTTCCATATTTACACATGAAGTGTAGTGTAGGGAAAATATGCACATATAAAAAAGTGTCTCCAGTCATATAGTACCATAGAAGGTTAGATAAAAATCTGTAACACAGAATTAATCAATTGATTAAAGGTTATCAGTTGTGCTATAAAAATTATGAATATGGCAGATCAGATACATTTGTATGTATGTTATTAACAGAACCTTTCTGTGGTCTACAAACAAATGTCTAGATCACATTTCTAACTACAGCCTGTAAGAAGTTATGGTGTTATAAATGTTAACATTTCCTGCCTCCAGTAGATTAAGGAGGTGGGGACTGATTGCACCTTACATTCATGATGTCCATGACAGCTTACTGTATATGCTGATTGAGACACATTCCAGAGTATTTATTGCCAACAGATTCTTCAAGAACTAAATTTCAAGTCCAGTTGATGTAATCGAATACCACAGATAGAAAGAAAAAACTCCACTAAAAACAAAAAACAGTATCTAATGTACCACCAGAGTTTTAGGCTTAGTTTTAGATCCTTACCCTAGTATATTAGAAGTAAGCAGGTGGGTGAGTATAATTGTCTTTTAAACTGATGATTTTTTCAGAATGCTCCTCCTTAGAGGTGAGAGCTATGTATGTATTTATTTTCTTACATGGTGCTGAAATCTGCAGTGCATTACATTTATTTAACCGTTCACAGGAGGCGCAAAGAGCAATCTAATCATAAACATAAACTTTTAGTATATATAATTATGATTGTGTGGAAAAGCGCCGAGAGGTATCCCACACAAGCACAAGGAAAACATACAAACTTATTGCTAAGGTGGACAAGGGATGTTTAGAACCCAGAATTATTATCTGCCTTTGACTTTATCGTTGAGAACTTTTTTATTTTAAATATTCTATTTATTTTTGTAAGCAGATCTTGTTGTGCTGCACTGCTCTGTAAATGTGCACAAATAGAGAAATGTATATTAATTGGCGTTTATAAAAGCAGGACTGTCCACCAGGTAAATATAAACAGACTATTTTTCCAAAGACTGCTTAATGCTGAGTGGACTTTAAAAAAATTGCTATGCACATATGTTTCTATGACAACCTGTTATTGAGCAAGGCAGATTAGATTGTTAAACAGTAGCAAGACAAGGTGATCCTCTCACAACCATAAAGTTTAGTTATTGCACTTATTTTACAAAAGCACAGAATACAAAAACCTGGCACCAATATGTTAACAAAATAAATTATATACTACAGTTTGTTAAAGAGTTTAGTCATAGTTTTGGTGTATAAAGGGCATGTCCACGCTAAAAATGAACTTTTTAAGGTATGTGCCCCCTGCCCACCCCCAACCGCCGAGATATTTCTTTGAAAAAATTTTCAGATCGCTGTTTACAACCCCTTCACTCCCACTGCATCTCTGATCCAGCTCCCTGCTTGCCGGAAGTTGCAAGCAGGGGCTGGACCGCCAGCCGCATCTTTGATTGCCTGAGAGGCAGCCAATCACATACACAGCTGCTGTCAATGGAGATGATCTTGTGACACGTACACAAAAGACTTAATAAAGCTATAGTAACAGCCTTTTTTTATTTTATATTTAGTTAAAACTCTATTATTAGTTCAATAAGGTATTAAAGACACAAATAAAACCACCACCATGTATAGGTAAAACTCATTATTTTTATCATAATAGTAGTTTGGGTGTATTCACACATTTTGTGCTCACCTTCTAGGAATCGTTATAGCGCTGCAAGGTGCCTGTGTGACAAAAGTCTTAACTGTGCCGGGATCCCACGGCGTCTCCCTTTGCTCTCTGCTCCCAGCGCGTGCCTCCGCTGACGTCACGCGCGAGTACGTCAGTTCGTGCTTGCGCATCCGCCTGGTCTACAGCCATTGCTGTACAGACGCGCACAGGCATCAGACACATTGTCCTCCATTGGTTCCTCTGTATTATTTAAACCCCTCAGCCTATTCTGCCCTTGCCCGATATAGCAGTTAGTGTTACTATCTTGCTCGTGGTGTGCTTATCTGATTTATCCTCTATTATTGACCCTTGCTTTGCCTTTTGACTCCGATTCGTATCTGCCTGCTTTGACCTCTGCTTGTTCCTGACTACGCTTCTTTCTCTACCCCCTGTACCGTGCCTGGCGGCCCAAATACTGGTTTTGACCCTTTGCTCTGTTTTGACTCCGCTCTTGCCTACTCCTAGTCTGTACCTCGTATTTTGGTCTCTGACCTCTGTATCTATCCTGGTCCCTAGTCTTGCAGTTTCACCCCGGACTTCTCCCGTATTCCTGGCCTCAGTTTGAATACTTTGCACTCTAAGTCCAGGGGGCAACCGTGTTCGGTGAGGCATGTCTAGCCTCCCGGCAAACAGGGGCTTGTCTATTGGTGAAGATAGTGGTTATAGATTGGGGTATTCTGACTGAAGGAATACGTGGGAATCCGGAGCATTACAGCCTGCATTTAAATTGGCTTTAAAAAGGCAGTTGGAAGATTTAAGGAGTGATAACCTTTAAAAAACTATCTTTCCAGATAAAAAATATGTTTAAATATAGTCAAACAGTCCTTTATGGCTAAAATCTACAACTTTACCATATCTTGTTTCCTCCGAGTTAACTACTGACAGAATGAGAGGAATTATTTTGTTTGAGGCATAATTGTTAGTTTTCCATCCAAGCTACAAATAGACTCAGATTGTTTTATTCTGGGGATGGATGTTTTTACTTTATCCATTAATATATTTGGGCTAAAGACATTTAGTGCTAGGTCCCATTTGCGTTTTGATCTGGATTCCAATACGCCAATGCACTGCATTTGGAGTTGGCCCACTATGTGCTTTTCTGGTGTATCATATGGATTTATGGTGTATCCATTGAGTGTAGTGCACATTGCAAAAACCTGCATGCGTTGCTGTGCGTACAATGGGACCTAACTCTATGGTCAAAGGAAATGAAGCTATTCTGGCCAATTAGCTATGCGGCTGACATTCTTGTAGACTTTTGGTTTTTCCTGATGATAATAGCTATGTGAACCATACACTGGGTGCTCCAAATTGTCAAGGGTAAGATTAATCTTTCTTCAGTTTCTTATATGGGAAAAACACTCGGATACAACACTCCGATCAAGGGCTTCTATATTTTCTCAGAAAAGGTGTGTTTTATTTAGTTTGATACAATTTGCAGGGTCACTTTAAAGAAGATGCTTTGTAACTGCCAATGCTTAGACACTTGCATTGCTATTTTTAGTTTCCTGCAGCTTGAATGATGATGGCTCCTCACTTTTCAGCCAATTTAACCTTTGTATTCATGTTCTCAGACACTGACTATGAGACTTGCTGCACCAAAAAGGACAGTTGCTTTCTGCTTTGAAGAGATAGAGCAAATCCTGAGAAATGAACTGAGTGCATACAAAAGACAGTGGCTTTTAGACTTTTATTTATACGACTCATTTCCTCCATAGATTAGTGCTGAAGCCTATGTGAAATATTATACCATAGAAAGCTGGTTTAACGAATTATTGAATTCATAGGAATATTGTTGTTAAAGTGTCCCTGTAATTTATATAAAAGCAGTAATTTATGTTAGGGCTAGTAGACCCGCCCCAATACATTGAACAGTTGGTAGGAAGGAAAGGTTTCTAGTTGATATTTCATCACACAACTGTGAAAATGACCAACATGGAGGTAATGTCTGACTAATCTTGACAATTAGTTGCACTGGTAATTGTGAGCGATATTTTGGCTGGGCAACCCTGGGAAACCCGGATGCAGACACCGAAAACTCTTTCTGACGCGTTTCGTGCTACGTGCGCATTCATCAGAGGCGTGGCTACAAACAAATGTCACTTTCTTTTAACATGTAGACAATTAAAAATTACAATAGAGCATACAATTAATGTCATAGTTAACCCTAAAAATAAGGAAAAAGAACTAAAAAAGGAAAAAGACAAGATTGAAACCAAAGTAAAAAGTGAAAATAAAATAAAACCAAACCGTATATACATGGAGATAAGAGTAGAAAAAGGCAGAAATCCTTAAGGTAAGAAGAGGAGAATCAGTAGACATAGAAGGAAAGCTAGAAGGATAAGTCTAAAATATATATATGTAAAGACACTGGATGAACTAAATACAAAACCGGTATAAAAGGCCAAAATAAAAGGTATCTATATATATAACAGTAAAAAGCTGAATCAGGTAAAAATAGATTATACATTAGTGAAGCACGAAATGTCCCAAGCTGAATTAACCCAAAGGTAAACGGGTACTCTAGTTCAAAATCCATTTCACCTAATTTCTAAGGATCCCCCTCTTAATTGAAATATATGGTCTCTCATCCCCTGTATAATTACAGTATTAAATCTCCGTTACTACAGGTAGAAAAATGCTAGCTACGGGGCTCATGATATCCTTATTTTTTAATAGCTCTAATATGTCCTCCAATCTAATCTGGGGACGGGTAATACATCGACATATTGCTTGGAGCATTTTTGCATGTAATTAAGTAAATAACAAATGCAGTATTACAATTAAATTATTTTAATATTATACACTTTCTTGTTAACATTTAAGGTGCCATAGTGTTAAGCCAGGTAGGTTAACCACCTCTCTCGGAAAAAAACTGAGCAAGTATGTTCCAAGAGTTAAAGCTCTCTTAGGAACTGCTTTCCATCCTTCCTTAACCCTTTATGAATTGTCTCGTCATCAAATAAAATCGGAAGACGATTTCTAACAATTTCACAATTTCATGATACTGAGGACTGTATTTTGTAGAGAATATAATGGGATGAGTAGACTTATCTCTACGAGGTTTATTGGCCCATAATAGACTATTTTGATCCATAGCTTTTACTTTATGGTAAGTATCAATCAAAACCTCTTTAGAGTAACCTCTATTCAGTAGACGATCAAACACTTCAGAAGATTTTACATTAAACTCCTGTATGGTGGAACAATTCCTCCGAATACGGAGGAATTGACTATAAGGAATGCTTTGAAAAACTCGAGGGTATAAAATTAAACAATATATTAATTGTAATACTGCATTTGTTATTATTAATTACAGAAAAAATGCTTTAAGGAATAGTCGGATGTATTACCCGTCCCCAGATTGAGATTGGAGGAGCATATTAGAGCTATTAAAAATAAGGATATCATGAGCCCCGTAGCTAGGCATTTTCTACCTGTAGTAACGGAGATTAAATACTGTAGTATACAGGGGATTGAGAGACCATATATTTCAATTAGAGGGGGGGGGATCTAGAAATGAGGGTGAAATGGATTTTTGAACTAGATACCCGTTTACCTTTAGGGTTAAATTCAGCTTGGGACATTTCTGCTTCACTAATGTATAATCTATTTTTACCTATTCAGCTTTGTTACTGTTTATATATATAGATACCTTTTATTTTGGCCTTTTATACGGTTGTGATTTAGTTAGCCAGTGTCTTTACATATATATATGTTAGACTTATCCTTCTGGCTTTCCTTTATGTCTACCGTTTTCCTACTTACCTTAGGATTCTGCCTTTTTCTACTCTTATCTCCATGTATATATACGGTTTGGTTTTATATTTTTAATTTTGTTTCACTCTTGTCTTTTCCTTTTTTAGTTATTTTCCTTCTTTTTCTCTGGTGTATTGAGGGGTTAACTATGACATATAATTGTATGCTTATTGTATTTGTTAATTGTCTACATGTTAAAAGGAAGGACATTTGTTTGTAGCCATGCCTCTGATGAAGTGCCTACAGCAGAAACGCGTCAGGCATAGATATGTTTGTGTTTATGCATGGATGATTTAATAATCACTTTGTTTTATGAAAGAGTTTTCGGTGTCTGCATCCGGGTTGCCCAGCTCTCACTATTTGCTTCAGCGTTATCCGTACCGACCTTGATTGCACCCGGACCACAAGTGTTTCACGGTAAGCATCACCGTTTGCATGCAGGGGAGGACTGGCCAGTAGGCTGAGGGGCAAATGCCCTCGGGCTAGTCTCCAATGAAAAAATTGGGCTGCCTCATAATAGTAAGTTACGTGCTTGATGCACAGTACACACCTTTAGCTCTAGCATGGGCAGGAACAGGAAACTTCTTCTCCTCAGATTGTTACCAGACAGCCCAGTTCATTAGCATTGTTAGTGAGCCCTCAGGTTCATAAGCCAGTGTAGTCAGTCCTTTAGTTATGCTTACCTAAAGTTAGTCAACTTTGGGTAAGTATAACTTGATCTAGAAAGTATACCTAAGGATTAGTATTTCTGAATCTCACCCCGGTAACTTGTAAGAGGGGGGGAAGATTTTAGGACTATAATTGTCTTTTAACCACATCATACATTTAAAATGTTGCAGGCAACAATGTAAAATGAATAGTAGTCTCACAAATGGGCGTAACTTAAACAAAGTGTGTGAGCTAAGCAAAGTGGACTGATCAAAATGTTATGATCAACTGTGAAGGGCCACTTGGTAATTTGTCCCCAGGTTAAAAGTCCCAGTCCTCCCCTGTTTGCATGTAGCTTGTATTTTACTGCGTCTCCTCCTTTTTGGCTTTACTGGATGTGGTGTCCACAGATGCTCTGAAGTGTTTACACCTGAGCAAAACAAGGATGGGGGGGGGGTGTCCACCCGGCCCTCTCCAGAAGGAAAGTGAGTTATTTGTCTTCTATGGAATGTGTTTATATTTGCTACAGTGGTTTTTGACACATTATCTTGCTTGTTTGTATTTCTGGGTAATAGGTCAGCCTGAAATATTGACTGTGTATCAGCTCTTAGATGATTACCAGAACTTTATTGGATATAGTGTGAATGTTTCTTTCCTCAGCCAGTAATCTATATTTATATTGCAGCTGGATTGCTTGGGCATTAATATGGCACATAATATTTGACATTTCATTAAAACAATAATAATACATTGTTTATATAAGTTTAGTTTGTGCTAAATAAGAGTAACATGCAGTAGATTTTTCCATTATCTGTAAATCTGATAGAAGTGAAGCTGGGCACACCAGACATGCAAAATTTTACTTTTATTTAATGCTCACTAAATGCTATTTTTTTTTAGCATTAATGTGTTAAGAACTAAAGACCAGGACAAATAAAGCTTCAGGTATCCACAAGGGGCATATTTATAAACAATCGTTATTTTTACCATTTGGCTATAACAGAATCGCAGTGGCAAAGAGCGCTATTTTCGCCGTATTTATAAGACCGCTCGTTTTCAGCGCCAAATTGGTATCGCTGCGGCAATGTGTGGTGGCAGTATCGAGGGGTTTGTAGCAGAAAACCCCTAATGTATGTGTTGAATTTAGTGGCCAATTTATTTAAGCAGAAAAGCTAAAATTTCAGAGCTATTTTTGCATTTTTTATTTAAACTATTATAAATAGGTGAAATTTCGCCTTCTGACACCTTTTCTGCCTTTTGTTGCATTTTTTGCAGTTTTACCAGAATTTTCGCCAGACATTGTTAGGCATTTTTCATAGCAATTAAACGAAAATTTTAAGTGGTATTTGTAAAGTGCCATAATGTGGATTTTTGTCTGAGGTGGCATAAATGCATCTATGGGGAATGGCCCAAAAATGGGTCCTTTTACTAATGGAATGTTCCATTAACATGACTATTTTTTACACAGCAACCATGGTATGTTCCATATTAATGTAACAGGTTTGATAATTAGCTGCAGTTTGCTGAAAATAAGCAATACTATAAAATTAGTCCTATAATAAAAAGGAGAAAATTCGCTTGGTGAGTTTTACTTTATTTATCATATATTTTGCTGATAAAACACACACACGTGTTAGACCATTATTAGATATCAAAGATAGGTGTTTAGTGTGTATCAACCAATTTGACACTATTTGAAAAGCCACCAGAAAATCTCTCCTTAATAATTATGAAAAAAAAAAAAGTTGAAATTTTAAAAAATTGTGGTGAAGTCTGGTGGAAAAAAATATTACAAGTAATGCCCCTTCTAAAATATGTCCTCCTATACCCCCATTTGACTTTATAAGTAAATAAAGAAAATCGGAAATAACAGTTGGCCAGATTCAATAAAAGTTCTTATCGTTAAAAATGGTGATAATTTTGCCTTAACCAATCAGATGTTAGCTTTTCAAATGGAAGCTATCATCTGATGGTTGGGGCAAAATTAGCACCATTTTTAACAATAAGAACTTTTATTAATCTCCCTGAGTATTCCTGGAAAGTAGTCTAACACCCCCCTGGTACCTATAGTATTGGAGCATTCTAAGATGTACTGACACCTTCCATGGACCCATTGGTGATGTATGGAGAAAAGGTGGTGGCAATGACATTTCACCATTGGTTATCACCACTTTATACATTGCGAAAAGTCCACGAAAAAAATGTACGAAAAATTTCACAGCGGCAAAACCTTTATAAACATGCCCCTAAGACTAATTTTAATGGCTTTTAAAAAAAATATTCCATTTGGAAATCTATTGGAGGATATTTAAAGTTGTTGTATATACATTATGTACACAGGAAAACATTTTACTGGAGACTGATGTTTGTAAAGTGTCGGTGTATAACTATTAGATACCATCTCCTGTTCAGTCTGGAGTCCTGCTTAGCGGCTGTGCAGAGTCTGAGATGGGGTACTGGACTCTTACAGGGAGATTCAATAAAAGTTCTTATCGTTTAAAATGGTGCTAATTTTGCCCCAACCAATCAGATCTTATTTAACATTTAAAAGCTAACAATCTGATTGGTGTTGGGCAAAATTAAAACCATTTTAAACGATAAGAACTGTGGAGTTTGCAATCATCCAACTTCTCAGGAGTATGCCTGTTATAAATAGCAGATCACTGACTCCCTGAAATTCATGACTCTGGTAGTCCTTAATTGTACCGCTCCCCTTACTACCCTATCCCTTTCCTTTAACCCCCCATTTAATTAACCCCTTATTTAACCTTCTTTCCCCCCAAGAACCACACCACAACATCAGTATTGGATGAAACTGGTCACAGCTTATACATAACAGCGTAACAAGGTTATACAAGATAATGGCGTAACAAAAACATAATCAACTGGTTAAATCAACATATCACCGTATAACAAATATTAGTTATAACCCATAACATGGATAAATCCCTGCCAGTCTGCCCTTCCTTGTCAGCCTTTGTCCTCCACCAGCCGTACTCCCTGGCTCGGTGAGGGGTATCCATCCCTAAAGATGGCCCACCCAGTTTGGCAACCTGGCCAGCTCCATCACTCCAAAACCACTGGCTAACCCATTGCGGGTTAGACCCAGTCCAGGGTCTTAACCATACCAATAACCGTAATGTGTTTTACCCAAAGTCCGAATCCTGAATAACTGACGGATATATCCCCCAAATTTTTCATGGCAGACTGCAAGGACCCGCATTGCTGCGACATAATTTCTTATACACTCCTGTCCTTCTCCGGTACCTTCATTATTAATTTGCCTTTCCGAAGTGTATCTAACCGACAGGTGTGGTAGGGTGGACGTTTCTGTCCTTGTGGCTGACTTAAATGAAAAGAAGCTCCCCCTTGCTAATCCCTACATTCTATCCCTAGCTCCCCTCCCATTCCCCTGCATTATTCTAACCCACCCCAAATCCGCTCCTCGTCCACCCCAGTCATGGCGCCCTCCCCTAACTTTGTCTGCTCGGGGCCATTGACTTGGTAGTCTGATTGTACCGATACCATTTACTACCCTAGACCCTTTCCTTTAAACCCCCCCATTTAATAACCCCTTTTTAACCTTCTTTCCCCCCAAGAACACACCACAACATCAGTATTGGATGAAAACTGGTTCACAGCTTTATTACAGTCACAGCGTAACAAGGTTATACACAGATAATGCGTAACCATAAAACACATAATAATGGTTATATCAACATATCACCGTTATAACAATATTAGTTATAACAATAACATGGATAAATCCCGCCAGTCTGCCCTTCCTTGTTCAGCCTCTTGTACTCACCAGCCGTACTCCCTGGCTCGGTGAGGGTATGCCATCCTAAAAAGATGGGCCCACCAATTTGACCTTGGCCAGCTCCATACTCCAAACCAAATGGATACCACTTGCGGGTTAGGACCAGTCCCAGTTTAACCTACCAATAAAAGTATTTGGGTTTACCAAAGTCCGAATTCATGAACTAATGACTGATATTTCCCCAATTTTCTGGCAGCTGGCACGGACCCGCTCACAACAGAAAGGTTGACCCTCAACCCCCTTGAGTGTTTCGCACAACCCCACCGCCCTTCCAGGGCCTCCTTGCAAAGTCAAGTTAAAAATAGTCGAGACCCACCTCCCCCATTGAGATGGATCCCGTCCGGTGATGAAAGAGAGCATAGTCATACTCCATATCCTGGTGTCTAATGCCAAGCCCCGTTAAGCATTACAAATTTTGGATGGCCCTATAATTTTTATCTGGCTCTATCGATTGCCGGCCCGATTTTGGCCCCCCTCACGTTTTTCTAGGGATAATCTCTGACCAAACTCAACCCGCACTCCGGGAATCTAGACCACAAATGCAAAAATCGCTCCTATGTTTTTTTTACATTAACCAGCCGCATGGGGAAACACATAAATCATTCACCTCCCGCACGGGGACCAAATATGATGTCTGGAGGGCCATACGTTTTGCTGCTAATAATCAAAGGAACGGTTTCTTCCCAGACGCCCTTCTTTCCAACCCAGCAACGGTACCTCATCAGGGGAAACCCCATTGCGTGCCCCGAGTTCTGACCTCGCTCTCATTTCTGCCCAGTGAATGAACGGAAGGACCCATTACGAACTTTACAGAGTTCCACACCTGCGGAAGCGGAACCAATGAGAGAGGTAAATGCTGGCCCGGTACATTAATGCAGAGCCACTAAAATTTTTCTCCCCATCCCTGGGCTCTTAAGTATGACCGAAAAACGTTGCTGACCCCATCTCGCCAATTACGCTGAATTACCTCTTCCTAACCCCCACTTGGGCCCTATGTGGCCGCCCCGATACGGAAATGAATGACCGCCATATTCTCACTGCTTTAATCCCAAGTCCTTTAGGGCCTCTTGTAGTAGTGCCAGGAATTGAAAAAACGGATAAAGCTGACCATTTTCATGAATGACAACAATGGGCCTGCCCTTGTCGGTCTGACCGCTCTATATGCTATATAATGTTGTACTGGTTAGACACAGATGGAAAAACCTTTGTATTTGCTGCAACTCACTGGACACATTCCCCTTTCCAGTTCTTAGGGACTCCCCTAACCTGTATGATTCATGTATTTTGTACCAGCTCAAGTCCTCTTCTATCAGGCCTCCTTGCCCACTCTATTGGCGTCACTAATTCCGCTATACGAAAGGCCCCATAAAATGCACAAAAACAAAAAAGCAACTTGGAACAGCTTGCATTGAAACTAGACGAAGTCAGCTGCTTTAGTTGGCCTAGTAACCCTCCAAAATCTGACTCTGAATGGGGCGTTCTAAAAATCAGTGTCTTTCCTATCCCTCTTAAAACCCTTCACCGCCTGCCTGATTAAGAATGTTTTTGAAATTCCATCACCCCTTGAGCTTTGAACCAAAATGTACAGAGTCAGCCAAGACCCTGTCGACCGTTAATACCGATACTCTCCTCTCAAATGTGCAATAATACACAGATTTAGCAGGCCTTGTCAAACTGTGTCACTAATCTTAGTTCCCTGCTATCGCTTCTAATTTAAGCCCTTCCTTCCATGTCCTCTCTAACTCACCATGTGGGGCATGGGCTAGTGACTGCCGCACCCACCCCATTCATACGTGTAAAGTTCGGTCCCAGGCAGGGCCGGGGCAAGTCTTCCCCCGTTTGCGTTTGCTCGCGGCGCCAGTAAGCTGGAAAACTTGTGCATCTGAAAAAGTGACAGGGCATCAGCGATTTGCGTATTATTCGGGAAACATGGACTGCCCCAATTGCAGTTATGTTGTAAACATCTCAGCACTATGTGCCGCAAACAAAGCTAGTACTGGTGGGACGCTACGGGATGAGACCATTGGATTTCCCTCCAAACACTGGACTATTGTCCCGAATGGAAAGAACATTTTTTGTTTTGTAATTCCTCTACCCAAAGTTCTATAGCGACCACAATTTGGGAAATTTCGAGAAAATGCAAGTCCTAATCAGTGGTGATTGGCCCAAGCCACAGGCCAGGCCTCAAGGCCGCCCATCGCCCTTGAAATACACTCCGAAGCCCCATGTCATGAAGCATCGGTGTACACTCCAACTCATGATCCCTTTGCTCCCTCTTCGCCAGTACGACTTGCCATTATATCTGACGGAGGAAACTCTTCCAATTTCCAAAATCGGCTCTCAACTCCTGCTGAGCCGATGAAGGGGTGGTTTTTCTTATGTGCTGTAGGCTAATGCCAAAGTGGCGCGGGGGGGAAGAAAATACACCTGCCTTGGATGATAGACAGCAAAATTTAACTGCCAATCAGTGATTGAAATATTTGAGGGAAACTGTCCTGGAACCAGGGATTTTTAAATATCATCTATTTTGATCTCTTGGTAACCTGCATTCTCGCTTAGGAGTCTATCTCAATCCAAAGGAACGTGAGGCAGGGCGTGGCTTAACTGTTTATCAGGAAGTAAGGAAGCCGAATTTGTTAAACCCAATGCATCGTTTCGAGCATTGCAGCGCATATCGTGGATCACGCTGTAGCCTATAAACAGGAAAACGTCCAAGAATGCAAGATTGAGGATGACCACGCTTCTTGTGGACTACCCCATTCGAGACAAGCTGCTAAAATGCCTCACAAATAAGCACCAGGATATGGAAAGCCCATGGGAAGGGAACCTTGGGGTTGTGGTGTCCACAAAATATTTCCCTTTTGAAAACTACACCCAACAGATATTGTGAGTACGGGTGTACCGGTAGGAGGCGAAATGCTGCCTCATATCTGTTTTGCCATAAATGCCCCGCGCCCTGGGCTTTGCAGTAGCTTCCCGCTGCATCTATGGAAGTGATGCTACTTTTACCAGCTCTCTGCAATGTCGTCATTGACAGGTTGGCTTCGGGATAGGAAGATGTGAATCAAGCGAAATTTGCCTGATTTCTTTTTTGGGGGTACTAGACCTAGTGGTGATACTATTGGTTCTCTATGGGGGGTTAATGGAGAAAGGACTGCCATTTCTCCTAAAACTTTACCTCCTTTAAAGCAATTGTCTTGAATATGTTTGGCAGCGATTTACTTTGCGGATTTTAAATTTTAAACATGAATTCGGGCCCTGAAACTGCGATGGAGTTTTTAAAAACCCACTTGAAAACCCTCCCTCTTAAAAGTGCGCCTTTTCTTTTTTAGGGTATTCTATTAACCAGGGGATAATCGCACTCATAGCTTCACCGGAGTCATTCCTTTGTAGCTGCGTCCTTGTCTAGGCATGTTGGGCTTCGCCCGTTTAAGCACCTGGAGTAGGAGTGGGACCCTGCACATAGTGATACACTCATTGCGAAATTTGCACGATGCGCCCCATTTTACATTGGCTGTCATTAAACTGCCAGCATATTCTTCTTTTGGCTGCCCCATTCCTCACTGCCTGGTACCACGGGGCCCGGAAAGGACTGAAACCCTGCCACTTGGACCCCTGAAAGGCTTGGGCCACCTGCCACTGAAAGAGACGTAAATCCTTGAAGACTTTTGTTAGTTCATCGTCTTATCCATGGCTAAATCTCATTGATCCCAATTAATTTCCTTTTTATGGCCATCTTTTGTCTAAAAATGTTCGTCGTAACGAAACCAAGCCCATGCCCACGTTATACCCTATGCGATCCAAATTCCGTCGAGGTAACAGACCAGTGCCGGAGCATTGCTCGGATGTTTCTCCCCGTAATGCTGCTAATCGTAAAGGCCTGGAGCCAGTTCCCACATGTTCTAGGGATCAATCTCTACTCCTACGTTTTTCTCGTCCTACTCTTTCGATTTTTTTCCTCTCTATAGCTTGTATAAATAAACCTGTCCAATGGAAGTAGTAGTGCGAAAATATCAACGTATTCCTTACTCCAAATTTTCTATTGTGTCCTGATTACATGAGCTCCAGTGGCCCTCAAAACATACGCGTGTGGTGTTGGGCTAATTCTTCAACTCTGACCTCCCTTCATACTTGGGCACACCGTCTCCGCATTTTCTCCGCCCCTTGTACTCTATCTTACCTCCAAGTTTTCCGTTCTGGGGTCTTACCCTAGGGTAACTTCTCGACCCACCCACGCCATTGTTTTCTGCTGAGATTATCGCCCCTATGACGCGCAAAACCAGTATAACAGTTTGCGCCTCGCGCTTTTCCAAATGGCACACAGCTGTCTTAAGCCCGCCATTAATGCCAACTATAGCCTCGGTATTGACGCAACTGCCCTGCCGTTGCTTCCCACAGACCCCTATCAACCATGGGCGACCAGTCTGGAAGTTGTTACATGATTGGTGCTGCAGGCGGCGTGCCTTGGCCCTGCGATCGGCTGTGTGTTCTCTCCCTGTGTGTTTCCCGTGGTCCAGATGGCCCGCAGAAGTGAGGTCGATGTCTGTTCTGCGTTTCCCAAGATGTTTGCAGGCGCCAGATCTCGCCTATCCGGTGGTGATAGCTGGGCGGATCCCCAGAATGCTGCGGATGGGAAGCATGTTGGTGTTTGTAAACGACAGGGAGACAGACTAGTGGACAGGCCCTGCCCTGCATGGCTGATCCTGACCCAATTTGGTCGGTTTTTTGTGCCTTGTACCTGCCTTGTTGTTCAGTTGTTTTCCCACCATGACTGAGAGGATTCTTATATGGTCACTTGTGGCTAAACCTGGCAACACTGAACACACTGCCCCCTATGCTAGCACCCCTTTGTGGCCAATCCGCTCTCCCCCTGCTGGTGGTCTCGAAAGTTCCCTAGTGTTACTCTTTCAGGGCTTGGTGCTTAGATCACCTGTCCGGATCTGCTCTCTGTGTGTGGGCTGTAATTGTTTCCACACCTTACTGTGTTAGGCTGCATGCGCTCTTCCTGTGCCAGACCTCCACGTATGTCCACCCCTGTTTTTGTACCTGGCGGTGTTGGGTTGATCTGTGTCGGCTGCCGGTTCTCTCCCCTACTGCCAGCCCTCCATGTCCCCGCCCGGCCTTTGTACCCTGGCGTGTGGGGACGCTATAATCGGCCTCTGCTGCTCCGTACCTTACTCCTAGTCACGTGCGGCCCGCCATCTTTCTCTTCCCTTTCCAATGCGGACTGCACGGGGCTCGCGGCATCCCATCCTACCCCCGTTCTGCTCGTTGTGGTCCCAACGGGGCAAAGCCTCTAACCGGCGCCCTCGCTTCCTGGCTGGTTCTTTCTTCCCGACCTGAGTGTATGTGTCTCGGACCTCGCTCTATGCGTCTCCCTCTGTCCTGTGTGGGGCTGGTATCCTTCGTCCATTCCTGCGCTCAACCCGAAGCGATCCATGCAGTTGAGGTACGCATATCCTAGTACCGTCCGGAGCCAGTCCTCACCCTCTCGTTCGCCCTGGTACTACGACTTGCTCGATTAGGCCTCATTCAGCAAGTTAGTGCACGTCTGTCCCTGTGGCTGATTACTGAAAAGGAAGGTCCCCATGCTAACCCTACCTTTCTATCCCTAGCTCCCTCCCCACTTTGTCATGCTCCGGCGGGGCTCCTCTTTGCTCAAAATTAGGGTGAGGAAGGCACAACAATTCTAGAGCTTATTGGTGAAAGTAAACCGAGTGGACATGAAAGGTGCAATGTGTCTGTCACTTTCTTTCCAGAGATAAGCTTGGGGATCATCATTGCTCCGCTCTGCGCATGGTAGACGAGGTATAGAGAGAGTCTGGAGCCTGCTTAATGATTTTAGTTTTATTGATTAAGTTTGATGGTAGAAGAAATTTTGTTCTATATCATGCTTGTATTTTTTTGCAAATAAAATTATAGGGAAAGAGTAGAATGCAGCAGGACAGGAGAAGCAGTTGTGTCAAGTTCCCCAATTGTGTGAAGTTTTCGTGCCCAAAACAGAATAGTAACAAACATATTAACAGGAAAGGGAGAAAAAAGCAGAATGGCGAAGATATCCGAATGAAAAAGCCTAGTACTAACCAAGACACCCTGCTATAACAAATATTTTGTTTCCTTTCTAACTGAACAGATTGTCTTTTTAAAATGCTATAAAAACTGACTATTGTGACCATTCACTTGCACTAACTAATAAAACAGGACCAAATAGCTTGTAACGAGTTGCACATTGAAAGAAATCTCGAAAAATGTATACCTCATATTGTCACTGGCCCAATGCAGTGCTTGTGATATGGAAATAGGTCAGAGGAGGTTTTAATTGGAAAAGTGATATGCTTCGTTCTACCACAATAAGCAAGTGTTTTAGTCTAGCAAAAGTGTTCGTGTGTGGTGGTGGGAATGTAGTGGGCGGCCCCTACTCCTGTAGCATGACCATCTACATGTGCTAAGGATAATAAAAACTGCTGACAGGTTTTTATGCCAAACGCAATATGTTTGATTGGCTTAGTGTCATTAATAATTCTTTGTGTTACAATTTAATCAGTATGGAAGCAGACAATGATGATTTTCAGGTTGTAGAAGAAAAATGAAAATCCTTTGTGGTGATGAACTTTGGAATGTTTATGAAAACACATTTTTTAAGAAGAAACCCTAAAAATTTACTGAAAATGTCTTATTACAATTTGTTGTGGTAAATTTTACTCGTGATATATGTTCATTTGTTGTGTGATATTATCAAACCAATCCTGGACCAATTTGAAAGTATGCTAACCATATTACACAGGGCCCAATATAAATGATAAATAAAAGTTGGAATGTCTTCAAATCAATGCAAAATGATCGAGCAGTTTCACAAGGATCAGTCAGTGACGTTGTAAGACATTTTGTTGTAATCTGCTGGGTACTGTAAGTGCTTACTACATTATATAAACAATAGGAAACATGTAACAATCTACTACATATGTAAAAGACATTAGGAAACTTAACTCTGACATCCTTAGCCACAATGATTAATATACCAATCATAATTTGATGCAAAATGATTGGTAATGGAAAGGATGACGCACGCAAGGTCAGGATGTAAACGCATGTTGTTTTAGATAAGATTATAAATATTATATACATTTTATGATTAAACACCATATTTGTCATGTTCATCTATTATCGATAAGTGTATGCCCAGTATAAGTCCATGTCTGTGATGTCCTTAACTGCCTGTAGTCATACACTTACAGAGAGAGATGCTAACTGGAAAAAATTAGTTGCAATCTCATGTTAACCAATATACTTTAAAGTTGCGGAGGTGTTTTGTGATGCTCTGCAACATTGTCAGCAAATATATTATCGGTAGCTAAATGCATAGCAAGCATAAAAATGAATGCCCTTTTGAATTTCCTTAAAGGCCCCGCCAAAGGTTTGCAAACTCACAATCACACTTCACCCAATTTGTTTAATTTGGTTTATAATCTATATGCAGCTCACTCCCCCCTCAACCCCAATCCGCATGGTTGTTCTTAAAAAAAAGGGGAGAGAGGAACTCTACTTACCAGCCTGGGGGATCCTGTTGGACCTCAGTTCCCAATGGCAACTTCCGGGGAAACGGTGTGTATTGGGCGTGGCCAGCCTTCGCTAAGGATAAAAATGCAGCTCGCTATTAAGGGGCCCGCGGTAGTAGTTTTATGTTTTCAAACAGAATCGAGGTGGAGCTCATACACAGTTTATGTCGATTCACGACGGACGGGGGGGGGGGGATTGGTCCAGCAGTTGTCTTTCCAAAGAGGCAACAGAAAAGCTTTCCAATCCGATAACATTGCAGAGACAATTGACAGACAGGAATTCTGATGACATACAGCTGGGGAGTATCCGGGCTGTTGAAGTTTTGCTACTGTTTTTAGATCGGGGTCGGATGACAGGTGCCTAGATCGGATATGAACACATATGACCAATTGGAGATTTTTGCTCATGTCTCCCAATGTTTCCTCAATGTTAAAAAAAAAACTGTGTGGCCTGTCATTTGTGAACAACATTTGCAGGTAAAAACCACCGCTGCATCCGATGTTACGATCAATTCAATGATCATGTCAACACCAGCCCATTGTACGGTCACCTTTATTTCATCTTCACCATAAAGCTATTAATAGTGAAACCCCGTCATGGAGTATGCTGGAGCAAAAACTTTTTTTTTTTTATGTGTTTCCTCATTAAATCTTCAGAGCCTCTGGTGTATTTAGTAGGAAACCAAGGGCCGTCCACCAAATAGTGAGAGTTCAGTGTTGTGTTCAGTTACTTCTTCAGTCACTGTCATGACTCTCACGTCTTTTTGGTTCTTGTCGCATCCATCCCCTAGGGTTCTGGGTTTTTGGTGTTCCAGAGCCAGAGTGTGGGGCCCCTGTGAAGTGTGGGGGTGTATTGCAAGTAGTTAAATTGAAGAGCTCTCCAGGAAGAGAGGAAACACTTGATTTTAAGCCTCCTCTTCTTATTGGAATAAAGAAAAAGATTTTTATTCTGATAAATATATCATTACAATCCTTATATGTCCCTATAGGGACTTTTTTAAGATATATATACCAGAAAAAATAGAAGATGAGTAGAGTAGTAATTCCCTATCTCTGACTCTGGTTTATTGTATAACTAAATTGCTATTCAATCATTTAAGTCATTTTCCTCTTTTAGTCCCTAATTATTCTTTTCATGATACAATATCAAAAATTGAAGTACTACAACATCCACTGCTATGCCAAATTCTAAATCCTTCATAAAAAACCAAGCAAGTTAGGGTTGACACAATCTATTTCTCATGAATCCATGCTTACTACTAAAAGTCACAATATGATCCAGTATCTTTCCCACCACTGATGTATAAACTTACAGGTCTATAGTTACCAGGATGTGAACAACTATTTTTTTGACCTTGTTAAAAACATTGACTTTTTCACATCGCCAGAAAAGAGTGAATCTAAAAAAGATAGGAAAAGTTGGACTAGATAAACTGAACCGAGCTCTCTTTGCTAGATTGTTTGCAATGCTAATGGAGATGTGTAATGCTAACTGCTATTGCTAAAGCAACAGAACCCACTCTTTGTATGAGAGAATCGCGCTTGGATGGAAGTTTTGGGTTCTTTATTCACTTAGTTTAATGATCCTAATGAACGTTGGCTGATGTTAAGGCCTTTGTTTCTCAAGTCAGAGAAACATTCTGCTAAAGGAATTAATGGAGGGAGAATCTCCCCATACAGTATGGCATTGAATATTCCATGACTTCATGGACTGTTAAATCTTATTAGGTTTTCCTAGGACTGCGATAAAAGGCATTTTATCTTTTTTAGGTTTGCATTAACCATGTCATCCAGATTTATAGAAACATTGATCTTCATTTGGTTAATACGAACAAAAGAAATAGACAAGTTCTGTTGCACACAATGGTGCGTTCAGATTTATCCCACCTCTACTCTTGGGCTATTTTTTAAATAGGGTGTAAGAAAACAGGAGTATCAGTATGGAAAGGCTTCAATAAAATTCATTGGAAAATAGTAGTACACTGGGCAGTGTGCATGCATTAACAAAAGCATTGTGTTAGCTTTGCAGTACACCTCCAGCTCATATTCAGCCAACCCTAGCTTTCAATCATTCAGAATTAGGCTGCTATTTAGTAACTTCGTGGATGAAAAATGTACATTACTTTTGGGATATCAATATTGAAACAAAGAAAACATGTCTCTGCGTTGTATAAAACTGCATCTGTTGTGTACATACAAATCCCACATTGCATGAAACACAAAAGCTGTTTTCTTTTTCCGATAACTGCAGCCATGCTTTGCTATTCTTTCCAAATAAATATTTTAAATACAAGTCTGTGGCTTCCAAAAAATTCCACACATGGGTTTGTAGGCCCAACCACAAGTTAGAATGAGAGATGCATGCTCAGTAATTGCCATAGTAATATCATATTGCCAGTCATGTGACTCATGTAGGGGAGGTCATCTACCTTCACATGGCTGACTTAAGTGTCTCTTTTATGGTTAGTCTATGTTAAATGTATGCTGCCTTTTAATGCTTGGGAGTTAAAAAACCAAACACATGGGAAACCTACGTGTTATAAGCGGTATTAGTATTATTAAATAAGCATATTAAAAGTATTAGTTTATCAAATGCCTGCTTTATTTTACAAAAGAATAAATACATCCTGCATTGTACTTCTAATTAAGATATTGGACCATCCTTTCAGCATGTGATTTATATAGTGTTCAGATTTCAAAGTGCAAAATCGGGCAAAAAGCAAGAAATGTCCTTCATAAATAAGAATGTTGTAAATACCATTAATCTTATCATCTATTCTGTTATATGCTACAATTGTAGCTGAAAGTTTTTTTTTGTTTTTTTTACATCACACACGGCCAGTCTTTGTTTCTGGTGTTCCTGACCCCCATCCATGTAAACAATACTGTATAATAACTACTGTATGTTAAAAACAAATAACAGACTAGTAATGTGACTTCACAGGCACAACATTCAACATCAATGGGGTGGGAGTTGGTAGGGTGTTGTATGGGGCACCATGATAATTTGACAGCAGTAGGGGCCGGTTAGCCCCCAGAGATGGCGTCTGTGTGCTTCACAAGTCGCAAAATCCCCTGGACTGGCTCTGAAACCCAAATAACCTTATTTAACTTCTCTGCATTGAAACTGTGTGATATTGTTTTTCCTCCAGGTGAAAGCTGTAAAAGGCCCTATATTCAGAGGGAAAAAAAGTGTGAGAATGAATAAAAAAGGAGAAAAAAAAAAACGAGGGAAGATAAAAAGCCTCTTTAATAAAGGGCCAGCATTGCTTAGGAAAATTAACATTAATTAAGCTATGATTTCCTTTAAGTTGGAGGTTTTGTATATGTTTTTTGTTTCTGATTTTCAAATGGGGCTGAGATTTTCTCAGTAGGATCCGTTGCCTTGATTTCCATTCAGCTTGTTCCTTATTCTTAATCTCTGTCCTTGGAAATATGTGCTATGAGGATCCATTCACTGTTGCCAATTTTGTTAAAAAAAAAATCTGTACATTATAAAGTCTTGATGTCTCGCTAGTTTCTAAAGGTTGATTGAAATCACTGGCAGTTGAAGATATTTTTAATAGGTAGTTGGTTATTGCAACCCTTGGGTAAATTTCTGTGTTCATAGAGCTCAATCATTTGTGGTGTAATTTTACTTCTAGGGTGGTTTTATGTTTATAAATTTCCATTTTGACATTCAGAGTGGAAAAATTTGCTGCCTTGTGCTGCACCAAGGGTAGCAATGGGACCGGGTAGCTCTAATGGCGATTGTGATGTTCCGCAGTGCATGGGATGAGGAGTATCTTCATTGTTGGGCAATGAGTCTTTGTTGAGTATGGAGGAAATTAGTGTCTTGAGGCTATTATCATTTTAAACTGTTTCATTAAAATATCAATTGGCTATTTGACAGGGAATGTAGGTTTGTAAAGGGCATGTCCCCCCTTTTTAAATTTTTTATATGAAGGGATACCCTCCCCCAGCCCGCTATATTTAGTCTTAGCAGAAAAAAACTTCCCCCGATCATTACTTACCTTTCCTCTTTCCTCTGGCGTACTGTCTGGCCCTCGATGCATGAAGCTTGCAAGCGGGAGGGGCTAGACCGCAGCCGTGTCTCGTGATTGATGAAGAGGCAGCCAATCACGGAATGCGGCTGCTGGCAGGGAGACGCGGGGGAGAGAGGTAAGGTAAATAATGATAGGGGGAGAGTTTTCTGTCCACTCTAATATAGCGGTTGGAGCTGGGGGGAGGGAGCCCAAATATTACTATACCACGCAGAGTTGGGGCCAATAGTGGGTTAAAATTATAGTTTTGGGGGTGGACATGCCCTGTAATAATTATGTTTATAGTGTTCACAGACCCTTCCCAAGTTATTATGTTCATGTTCAAAAAACCTCTGATGTCCAGTATGACTAAGTCCGGTATTACAGTAGTTAAGCATAATACGAAGGAAACAAAAATACCAAAGAGCACTAACGGTACTGGCCAGAGTATAAATACTCACTGCTCCGTTCCATGGGCCGATAGAGGAAAGGCCATTATTAGCCCATGCAGAACAGGACATGGACAATGAGAATGCAGGCTTCCAGCTGTGCTAATATCATGCCAACACGTTTGTGTTGTAGGCAGGTTGAAAAGGAAGGCCAAGATTGAGGCAAAAAGCAGAAGATTGCTACAAGGCAAGAAAGGGAGCTAGGTGAGAATTTCAGATGGCTATATATTTGTAGTTGGCAATAGTACCTAATAATCTCTTTATATTAAATAGGTGGTGCTCTTGTTACTTTAAAAAAAATAAAAAAAATAATGTAAGTGCAGTTCTGATTTATGGGAGCTCTAGTTCGTAATACATTTCAGGTCATGTGTTGGCTTTAAAGGGCATGGTCACCCCCAAAACTATAATCCCCCCCACTACTGCGCCACCATGTAGGTGTAGTTCACCTTATCCGCACATCCCAGCTCCATAGGGTTTTCGCTGGTATCCCCCCCCAAGCATATCCCACAAATTGACTCCACGTTGGGTATAGCAAGTCCATATAGGACACTGCAACTCGTCGTGCCTCCGGTAGAGTTTTGAGCGATTGCAGCCGTCCCTTACCTCCCCTCCCGGCCTCCCCTCCTCCAGTTACTATCCTACCCCCCCCTAGTTAAAACACCCTTTAGATATATGATCTCCCCCTGTCTCCCCCAGCCCCAACGCACGTATTTTGGTATTCTTAGAAAGCTGCACAAAACTCTTACTTACCATCCCTCTTTCCCCGGTCGCAAGTGACTGCCCGGCACAGCCGTCTTGATTGAGCTGCCGCTCAGCCAATCACCAGACGGCACTGACGGTCCCCCCCTCTGCTTGAGTTCCTCAAGCAGAGGGCCGGGCAGGCGGCGCGGACGAGGGGAGGGGTAAGTAAAGTTTGTGGGAACTTCTAAAATAAAAATTCTGAGCGGTGGGGGCTGGGGCAGGGGGGATCAGATAAAATAATCAAAAAATAGTTTTCTAGGGTGGACCATAGCCTTTTAAAATTTGTGTGGTTTGCTGAGAAAGATGAATTATTGATAATTGAAGTATAACAGAATAACAGGGCAGTGATTGGCTGGTAAGGGTTTTTAAATATTAAGGGTTTAACAATGCAGAAAGTACATCTCCCCCCCATCATGCAGAGAACCATATTAAAAGTGATTCTGCAACAGCTGGGTCATTAAGCCATACCAAACAAAGCTCCCTCTGAGCTACAGTTATTTTTTTGATGTACACAGGTGCTATTGAGGTGGTGAAAGACAGGTTTTGCAGGTCAAAAGGGATGGCGGTGTGTACAGTGTGCCTATAGTGAACATTTTAAATAGTTAGGCCATTTTGTTTAAATAGCAGCCATAGACTCGATCAGGGTTATTAAACAGCCGTCATCTATCACTGTTATACAAACCCCCCCTCCACATTAATAGCCATGCCAGTAAATGAATTGGTGTTCCTATAGTAATTCCATTATCATTGTGGTTTATGCAAGTGCACTTAGCTGTACAAAATGTTGACAAATTACTGATCCTTATTAATTAAAATCTATCGATGGAAATGATTTAGTGATTTAAACACTTACCAATTACCAGCTCTTTGGATTATTGTAGGCATCTGTACCACCAGGGATCTTTTCAGATTCAGCCTTGGCTGTGCGAAGATGACATTCAGAAAGAGAGTGTATAATTTGCTATCGGATAAGTAGTCACACCAGAGCGAGACTTTCTCTATCGAAGTCCAGGTTACTATTTTTTCTTTTTGTTAAGTTCGGTTTAAACAATTCCATCAAAATAGTTGAAGTAGTTTATAATGAACGTTTGCTCCATTTGCTGGCATGTGTCCTGCTTGGATGCTTGAAAATCAAAAGACGGATCCCTCGGACTAATACTGTAGATTCAATTTATTTCTCCTGATACAAAAATAATTAGAAGAAAAGAGCCCAATATTTGCTCTTGGAATGCTCTGAGTATGTTTCTTAAAGCTTTCCTGAATGCTTTTTGTGTGGAAATGAATATGAATGAAGTGTAATGAATACTGTGTAGTGTAATATAATTGACTTGCTGCAGGAATGCGAATGAAATGAAAGGATGAGCTTTGTTCAGACCACATGTTCTAGTGTCAGGGACGGTCAGAGGGAAAACATTTAGGTTCTCATTTGTAAACACAGAAAGAAAATGTTAAATTAATCATTTTTAAAAGCAGAGAACAAATAGTAAAATGTGAGTCAGACAGTAAGGGACTCAACGCAATTTTCCAGTAGTAACACCGTATATGGAAATATGCAATCGTTACTTTCCAGCTGTGTGGTCTAATAGCTGAACATATCCATCCTTCTCAAATGCCATGGTGCAGCTTTTTCTGTCCAAAGCTGAGTTTGGGTTTCTTAACATTACGAGATACTTTTAATAAGGCCCAGTGGGTAGAGTTTAGACTTGCCACAATTCTATCCAAATCACATGGACCGAACTATTTATTCACTATTCAGTTCTACTGTGGGCAGCAGTTTTTTTGTGGTGTCCTGCCCACATAATGGGAAAGCTGTTATGGTGGCCACACAGGGACACCTACTATTGATTGTACAATCGGATTGCCTTGATAGAGAACAAAACATAATTTACAAACAGGAATACAGCGTCTATGAACACCATTAGAATCATGTAAAATCCTTCCATCTTACTTGCCTCTTATTTTAAAATTGTTGTGCTCAGTGGTTGTGTGGAGTGAAAAAAATATGCCCCCCCAGCTCACCTTAACCTAGCATTTGTTACACCCAATAGGTAAAGTAACATTCCAATAGCGTATATTGTATAAGGATATGCCGCCTTACAGTTGTAATATAAGGATATTATGCCACTAAGGAGTCCCTGACAATATAGAAGCACAAGGCCGTAAGGCTGAGTGCTTTTATATAGGACAGGGAACTCCGAGGTTGGTGTATGATCTTATATTATATGTGAAGGGGGCGGCCGCATTATTTCCGTATAATACATAAGTATCGGATTACTTCCACCCAAATCATTGGTTAATTCTAGCCTGCGTCCCTATTTCCACCTTAAATCCCCAAGCTACATCCTGCAAACCTGAAAGCCAGTAGAAAAGAAAGGAACATTCAGCCCAGCATCTATGCAGTTAAACAATCTTTGTGGAGGAGGAGAGAGACATTGGTTATGACAGTTAGAGGACAGGAAGCACTCAAGCCGGTTCTGTTAGTGAAGGTAACATGGCAAAAAAAAGCTGAGTATTGTCCAGGGCAATGAACACTGAATGGCAGTCGGTGTGGGATATAAGAAATATAAGAAATGAGTCACTTAGTGACATAGCTGAGTGATTTGTATAAGGATATATACCACTGCAGCTCCCATAGAAAATATCACACTGATGTTATTATTAAGTAAGATTATTTCTCTCCTTTTTTACTTTGGTTAAAACAAAAAATATAAAAATGAAAAAATGTTGGTTGCTTTGCCAATTCTTCGCAAATGTCTACTAAATTTCTTGGCTGCAGGTTTGCTACCAATTGCCTAAGAAAAAGTATTGTAAAGCTAAAAGGAACGGGTGCGTAATAAATTCTTGGTGGGGGAAAATGTATTTAAAATACATATTAGTGTCCCTGAAAGCTTCTAATGTTTCCATTGCATTTGGAAGTTAATCGCTAACGTTTATGAACTTTTATTGTTTTTGCCTCCCAATTTATAACTACCTCTAGGTTTTCTGTTTGGCTTGAACAGTGAGGACAAAGAGATTGTTTCTTTAGATAACTTGCAAAGGTGACTGAAGGAGCAGAGAGGGGAAAAAGAGAACTGTTATGATCGTTGGATTTCGGGACAGGATAAAAAAAACAGAGCGTTTTACATGGATGGATGGATAAGGGGAAAAGGAATTCTTTATTACAAAGAAGTTATTTTACTGCAGGCAAGTTGTACCTGCTACAGAATTAGCTGATCCCATCAGTCAAATGGGAATAGGCCGCAAGCAAAAAAGTTCCATTTGTTCTTTTTTACTTTGGACATTTGGCCACAAGATAGAGAAAAACCTCAGGTTACCAGTATGTGTAGGATTCAATAGGATGATAGATGACTCAATGGAATCCCTTTTGTTATCTGCAAAAAAAACTGGACTGTGTGTAACACTGCTGAAATCACCAAAGAATAGGGAAAACATCCCCACCCAGCTATTATCTTTTAGGGAGCCATCAATGAAACAAATGATCATAGGCAGATGTATTTGAGATCCACATTTAACCCTTAAGACTGTAACCAAAACATATGTTAACTTAAAAATTAAAGTAAGTAACAGGTAAGACAGATATTCGCAAGAACATTCAAATTTACTCATTCTTTCTACATTGGTTACATTAAATATTAGACTCATGAAACCTAGGAAGCACATTGCAATGCAACTGTGCGCACAAATGCTTAACAATGTCATCTGAGTGGGTTAGGGAAACTGGTCCCTAAACTACCTTATAGTAATTTTAGGGCTAGGGCCACACTAGCGCGATTTTCGCGCGTTTGCGCACGAGTTTCGCGCTCGAGTTTGCGCCAGCGAATTTTCGCTTAAAATGGAAAATCGCAGGGAACGCAAAAATTCCCGCGATGCCGAATTTGCGCAGCGATGTTCTTGCGCGTCCGTTCGCGTTATGGAACGCATGCGTTCACCCATTTTGGATGCGTTTAACGCATGCGTTTCCATAACGTGAAAAGGCGAAAACACGCAAAATGCGCAAAACGATCGAAACGCGTGAGCAGCGAAACGCGCAACGAAGCGCGCAAACAATCGCGTGAGTACTGCTCGCGAGTTTGTGCGCGATGATTCCTGTTGCGTTGCAGTGCTGGCCTCACCTTAGAGAGGAAATGAGTTGTCACATAAGAACACCATGCTACTTGTATGGGAAAAAGTGATACTAATGAGGCAGATAGTAAAATGTCTCTGTAAGCCAACCCACAATTAGAACTAATGACCTCCATGATAATTAGCGGAATATGAGCTGGAAATCTGTAGTTTAGTAAAAAAACTTGTTTTCCAAATTTTAAAGTTCACAAGCGATTTATTCACACCTCTCTAAGTAATTTCCTACAAAAGATATGTATAACCAGTGCAGTCTGCCAAATATTCTTACAGCAAAACCCCCTGTCAATAAAGGAACGACGACACAGATAAGTGGGATTGATACGATGTCGGTTTATATTTAAACTCCTGATAACCCCTCAATTAATTGACTGACATCTTTGACCTTTATTGAAGCCAATTTGTCGGAAATACGGTCCATTTTCCGTTCTAGTTGTATGTAGGAAAAGAAACAAAATTTGAGATAGGGCAATTAGTAGAGTAGAGATTCAGCTATTAAGTAATGAAATTACCCTTTGCCTTACAATTGCTGTAATATTCAGAGGGAAGGTGCTTAGATGGGGTTATAAAATTACATGTATATACAGAAGAAAACCAAGGAATCCCCTTCAAACGAAGCAAAGCAATCTGCAATCTTATAGTAAAAATAAAAATCCTTTTAATTTGACACTCAGGGAAACATATCACCCAATACTACTAACTTATAAAAACAATTTAAAAATCTAATATATACATAGCGTGTACCTTGTCAACATACCAGTATTCTGACTGAAGGAATACGTGGGAATCCGGAGCATTACAGCCTGCATTTAAATTGGCTTTAAAAAGGCAGTTGGAAGATTTAAGGAGTGATAACCTTTAAAAAACTATCTTTCCAGATAAAAAATATGTTTAAATATAGTCAAACAGTCCTTTATGGCTAAAATCTACAACTTTACCATATCTTGTTTCCTCCGAGTTAACTACTGACAGAATGAGAGGAATTATTTTGTTTGAGGCATAATTGTTAGTTTTCCATCCAAGCTACAAATAGACTCAGATTGTTTTATTCTGGGGATGGATGTTTTTACTTTATCCATTAATATATTTGGGCTAAAGACATTTAGTGCTAGGTCCCATTTGCGTTTTGATCTGGATTCCAATACGCTAATGCACTGCATTTGGAGTTGGCCCACTATGTGCTTTTCTGGTGTATCGCATTGGAGCGTAGTGCACATTGCAAAAACCCTGCATGCGTTGCTGTGCGTACAAGTGGGACCTAACTCTATGGTCAAATGGAAATGAAGCTATTCTGGCCAATTAGCTATGCGGCTGACATTCTGTAGACTTTTGGGTTTTCAGGTGATTATAGCTAATAGAGATATTCGAACTTCGAAAATTCCGGTCCGCGCGAGGATCCGCGGATTTTCGAAAAAATCCGAAAATTCGAAAATCCGCGAGCGGACCCGTTAAAACGTATTAAATGAAAGTTCGGCAAAATACGCATTTAAAAGTGGTCTGAATAGCCTTGGTAACGTACACTTAACCAACTCAGGGACCTGGGTAATGGCCTTAGAAGCACGTATAAATGCCAACAATACCTAAAAAGTACAGTCCGCTAGCGTGACTTTAAAAAAACGGTATTTTTCGAAAATACGAGGATTCCGTTAAAACGAAGATTTCCGTAAAAAAACGGGCTTTCTGTAACTATGATAGCTGCCATTGGCTAATTTGGATCATGTGGCTTGCTCGTCTTGAAAATTTACACGAATTACTCGTTTTTTACAAGTATTCTCGTAATTACGAGAATACTCGTAATTACGGAATCCTCGTAATTACGTGAATCCTCGTAATTACGAGGATCTTCGGTTTTTCGGATCCCGTAAGTTACCGTAGATCCTCGTAATTACGGAGATACTCGTATTTTCGAAAATTTTCGTAAAAAAAAAAAATCCGCAGTTCGGAAGTTCGGAAGTCCGGAAAGTCCGGAATAATCTGCCGTTCGCGGACGGGAGAAATCCGTGGCGGATCCGGGTTCGGGTCCGCGAACCCGCCATCTCTAATAGCTAATGTGAACCATACACTGGGTGCTCCAAATTTGTCAAGGGTAAGATTAATCTTTCTTCAGTTTCTTATATGGGAAAAACACTCGGATAAACACTCCGATCAAGGGCTTCTATATTTTCTCAGAAAAGGTGTGTTTTATTTAGTTTGATACAATTTGCAGGGTCACTTTAAAGAAGATGCTTTGTAACTGCCAATGCTTAGACACTTGCATTGCTATTTTTAGTTTCCTGCAGCTTGAATGATGATGGCTCCTCACTTTTCAGCCAATTTAACCTTTGTATTCATGTTCTCAGACACTGACTATGAGACTTGCTGCACCAAAAAGGACAGTTGCTTTCTGCTTTGAAGAGATAGAGCAAATCCTGAGAAATGAACTGAGTGCATACAAAAGACAGTGGCTTTTAGACTTTTATTTATACGACTCATTTCCTCCATAGATTAGATGCTGAAGCCTATGTGAAATATTATACCATAGAAAGCTGGTTTAACGAATTATTGAATTCATGGAATATTTGTTGTTAAAGTGTCCCTGTAATTTATATAAAAGCAGTAATTTATGTTAGGGCTAGTAGACCCCAGCCCCAATACATTGAACAGTTGGTAGGAAGGAAAGGTTTCTAGTTGATATTTCATCACAACTGTGAAAATGACCAACATGGAGGTAATGTCTGACTAATCTTGACAATTAGTTGCACTGGTAATTGTGAGCGATATTTTGGCTGGGCAACCCTGGGAAACCCGGATGCAGACACCGAAAACTCTTTCTGACGCGTTTCGTGCTAAGCGCACTTCATCAGAGGCGTGGCTACAAACAAATGTCACTTTCTTTTAACATGTAGACAATTAAGAAATTACAATAGAGCATACAATTAATGTCATAGTTAACCCTAAAAAATAAGGAAAAAGAACTAAAAAAGGAAAAAGACAAGATTGAAACCAAAGTAAAAAGTGAAAATAAAATAAAACCAAACCGTATATATACATGGAGATAAGAGTAGAAAAAGGCAGAAATCCTTAAGGTAAGAAGGAGAATCAGTAGACATAGAAGGAAAGCTAGAAGGATAAGTCTAACATATATATATGTAAAGACACTGGATGAACTAAATACAAAACCGGTATAAAAGGCCAAAATAAAAGGTATCTATATATATAAAACAGTAAAAAGCTGAACAGGTAAAAATAGATTATACATTAGTGAAGCACGAAATGTCCCAAGCTGAATTAACCCTAAAGGTAAACGGTATCTAGTTCAAAAATCCATTACCTAATTTCTAAGGATCCCCCCCTCTAATTGAAATATATGGTCTCTCATCCCTGTATACTTACAGTATTTAAATCTCCGTTTCTACAGGTAGAAAAATGCCTAGCTACGGGGCTCATGATATCCTTATTTTAATAGCTCTAATATGCTCCTCCAATCTAACTGGGGACGGGTAATACATCCGACATATTGCTTGGAGCATTTTTTGCATGTAATTAAGTAAATAACAAATGCAGTATTACAATTAATAATTATTTAATATTATACACTTTCTTGTTAACATTTAAAGGTGCCATAGTGTTTAAGCCAGGTAGGTTTAACCACCTCTCTCGGAAAAAAAAACGTAGCAAGTATGTTCCCAAGAGTTAAAGCTCTCTTAGGAACTGCTTCATCCTTCCTTAACCTTTATGAATTGTCTCGTACAAATAAAATGGAAGACGATTTCTAACAATTTTCACAATTTCATGATACTGAGGACTGTATTTGTAGAGAATATAATGGGATGAGTAGACTTATCTCTACGAGGTTTATTGGCCATAATAGACTATTTTGATCCATAGCTTTTACTTTATGGTAAGTATCAATCAAAACCTCTTTAGAGTAAACTCTATTCAGTAGACGATCAAACACTTCAGAAGATTTTACATTAAACTCCTGTATTGGTGGAACAATTCCTCCGAATACGGAGGAATTGACTATAAGGAATGCTTTAAAAACTCGAGGGGATAAAATAAACAATATATTAATTGTAATACTGCATTTGTTATACTTAATTACAGGCAAAAAATGCTTTAAGAAATGTCGGATGTATTACCCGTCCCCAGATTGAGATTGGAGGAGCATATTAGAGCTATTAAAAATAAGGATCATGAGCCCGTAGCTAGGCATTTTTCTACCTGTAGTAACGGAGATTTAAATACTGTAAGTATACAGGGGATTGAGAGACCATATATTTCAATTAGAGGGGGTGGGGATCCCTTAGAAATGAGGTGAAATGGATTTTTGAACTAGATACCGTTTACCTTTAGGGTTAAATTCAGCTTGGGGCATTTCGTGCTTCACTAATGTATAATCTTTTTACCTATTCAGCTTTTGTACTGTTTTATATATATAGATACTTTTTTTTGGCCTTTTATACCGGTGTGTATTTAGTTTAGCCAGTGTCTTACATATATATGTTAGACTTATCCTTCTGGCTTTCCTTCTATGTCTACCGATTTTCCTACACCCTAGGATTTCTGCCTTTTTCTACTTTATCTCCATGTATATATACGGTTTGGTTTTATTTTATTTTTACTTTTGTTTCACTTTGTCTTTTTCCTTTTTTAGTATTTTTCCTTTTTCTCTGGTGTATGAGGGTTAACTAGACATTAATTGTATGCTATTGTAATTTGTTAATTGTCTACATGTTAAAAGGAAGGACATTTGTTTGTAGCCATGCCTCTGATGAAGTGCGCTAGCACGAAAAAGCGTCAGGCATGATATGTTGTGTGTTTATGCATGGAGATTTAATAAATCACTTTGTTTTATGAAAGAGTTTTCGGTGGCTGATCCGGGTTGCCCAGCTCCTCACTATTTGCTTCAGCGTTATCCGTACCGACTTGATTGCACCCGGACCACACAAGTGTTCACGGTAAGCATACACCGTTTGCATGAGGGAGGACTGGCCAGTAGGCTGAGGGGCAAATGCCCTCCGGGCTAGTCTCCAATGAAAAAATTGGGCTGCCTCATAATAGTAAGTTACGTGCTTGAAATGCACAGTACACCCCTTAGCTCTAGCTAGGGCAAGGAACAGGAAACTTCTTCTCCTTCAGATTGTTACCAGACAGCCCAGTTCATTAGCATGTAGTTAGGCCTCAGGTTCATAGAGCAGTGTGTTAGTCAGTCCTTTAGTTATGCTTACCAAAGTAGTCAACTTTGGGGAAGTATAACTTGACTTAGAAAGTATACCTAAGGATTAGTATTTCTGAATCTCACCCCGGTAACTGTAAGAGGGAGGGGGAAGATTTTAGGACTTTAATTGTCTTTTAACCACATCATACATTTAAAATGTTGCAGGACACAATGTAAAATGTAAAGTAGTAGTCTCACAAATGGGCGTAACTTAAACAAAGGTGTGAGCTAAGCAAAGTGGACTTGATCAAAAATGTTATGATCAACTGTGAAGGGCCACTTGGTTATATTTGTCCCCAGGTTAAAAGGTCCCAGTCCTCCCCTGTTTGCATGTAGCTGTATTTTATTTTACTGCTCTCCTCCTTTTTGGCTTTACTGGATGTGGGTCCACAGATGCTCTGAAGTGTTTACACCTGAGCAAAAAAGGATGGGGGGGGGGGTGTCCACCCGCCCTCTCCAGAAGGAAAGTGAGTTACTTTGTCTTCTATGGAATGTGTTTATATTTGCTACAGTGGTTTTTGACAACATTATCTTGCTTGTTTGTATTTCTGGGTAATAGGTCAGCCTGAAATATTGACTTGTTCAGCTCTTAGAGTTACCAGAACTTTATTGGTTATATAGTGTGAATGTTTTCTTTCCTCAGCCAGTATCTATATTTTATTGCAGCTGGATTGCTTGGGCATTAATATGGCACATAATATTGACATTTCATTAAAACAATAATAATACATTGTTTATATACATGTTAGTTTGTGCTAAATAAGAGTAACATGCAGTGAGTTTTCCATTATCGTAAATCTGATAGAAGTGAGCTGGGCACACCAGACATGCAAAATTTTACTTTTATTTTAATGCTCACCTAATGCTATTTTTTTTTTAGCATATGTGTTAGAACTAAAGACACAGGACAATAAAGCTTCAGGTATCCACAAGGGGCATATTTATAAACAATCGTTATTTTACCATTTGGCTATAACAGGACATCGCAGTGGCAAAGAGCGCTATTTTCGCGTATTTATAAGACCGCCTTTTTCAGCGCAAATGGTATCGCTGCGCAATGTGTGGTGGCAGTTCGAGAGGGTTTGTAGGAGAAAAACCCTAATGTAGTGTTGAATTTAGTGGCCAATTTATTTAAGCAGAAAAGTAAAATTTCAGAGCTATTTTTGCATTTTTTATTAAACTATTTATAATAGGTGAAATTTCGCCTTTCTGACACCTTTTCTGCCTTTTGTTGCATTTTTTGCAGTTTTACCAGAATTTTCGCAGACAGTTGTAAGGCATTTTTCATAGCATTAAACGAAAATTTTAAGTGGTATTTGTAAAGTGCCATAATGTGGATTTTTGTCTGAGGTGGCAAAATGCATCTATGGGGAATGGCCCAAAAAATGGGTCCTTTACTAATGGAATGTTCCATAACATGACTATTTTTTACACAGCAACCATGGTATGTTCCCATATTAATGTAACAGGTTTGAAATTAGCTGCAGTTTGCTGAAAATAAGCAATACTATAAAATTAGTCCTATTAATAAAAAGGAGAAAATTCGTTGGGTGAGTTTTACTTTATTTATCATATATTTTGCTGAATAAAACACACAACGTGTTAGACCATTATTAGATATAAAGATAGGTGTTAGTGTGTATCAACCAATTTGACACTACTTTGAAAAGCCACCAGAAAATTCCTTTTTAATAATTATGAAAAAAAAAAAGTTGAAATTTTAAAAAATTGTGGTGAAGTCTGGTGGAAAAAAATATCAAGTAATGCCCCTTCATAAATGTCCCTTATACCCCATTTGAATTTATAGTAAATAAAGAAAATCGGAATATAAAAGTTGGCCGATTCAATAAAAGTTCTATCGTTAAAAATGGTGATAATTTTGCCTAACCAATCAGATGGAGCTTTCAAATGGAAGCTATCATCTGATTGGTTGGGGCAAAATTAGCACCATTTTTAACAATAAGAACTTTTATTTAATTCCCTGAGTATTCCTGGAAAGTAGTTTAACACCCCCCTGGGTAACTATTAGTATTGAGAGACATTCAAGATGTACTGACACCTTCCATGGCCCAGTGTGATGTATGGAGAAAGGTGGTGGCAATGACATTTCACCATTGGTTATCACCACTTTATACATTGCGAAAAGTCCACGAAAAAATGTACGAAAAATTTCACAGGCGGCAAAACCTTTATAAACATGCCCTAAGACTAATTTAATGGCTTTTAAAAAAAATATTCCATTTGGAAATCTATTGGAGGATATTTAAAGTTTGTATATAACTTAGTACACAGGAAAACATTTTACTGGAGAGATGTTTGTAAAGTGTCGGTGTATAACTATTAGTAACCATCTCCGTTCAGTCTGGAGTCTGCTTAGGGCTGTGCAGAGTGAGATGGGGGTACGGACTCTTACAGGGAGATCTAAAAGTTCTATAGTTTAAAATGGTGCTAATTTTGCCCCAAACCAATCAGATATTTAACATTTAAAAGCTAAAATCTGATTGGTTGGGGCAAAATTAAAACCATTTTAAACGATAAGAAGTGGAGTTTGCAATCATCCAACTTCTCAGGGATATGCCTGTTATAAATAGCAGATCAACTGACTCCCTGAAATTCATGACTCGGTAGTCTTATTGTACCGCTCCCCTTACTACACCTATCCCTTCCTTTAAAGGTAAAAATAGATTATACATTAGTGAAGCACGAAATGTCCCAAGCTGAATTTAACCCTAAAGGTAAACGGGTATCTAGTTCAAAAATCCATTTCACCTAATTTCTAAGGATCCCCCCCTCTAATTGAAATATATGGTCTCTCAATCCCCTGTATACTTACAGTATTTAAATCTCCGTTACTACAGGTAGAAAAATGCCTAGCTACGGGGCTCATGATATCCTTATTTTTAATAGCTCTAATATGCTCCTCCAATCTCAATCTGGGGACGGGTAATACATCCGACATATTCCTTAAAGCATTTTTTGCATGTAATTAAGTAAATAACAAATGCAGTATTACAATTAATAATTATTTAATATTATACACTTTCTTGTTAACATTTAAGGTGCCATAGTGTTAAGCCAGGTAGGTTTAACCACCTCTCTCGGAAAAAAACTGTTAGCAAGTATGTTCCAAGAGTTAAAGCTCTCTTAGGAACTGCTTTCCATCCTTCCTTAACCACTTTATGAATTGTCTCGTCATCAAATAAAATCGGAAGACGATTTCTAACAATTTCACAATTTCATGATACTGAGGACTGTATTTTGTAGAGAATATAATGGGATGAGTAGACTTATCTCTACGGGTTTATTGGCCCATAATAGACTATTTGATCCAAGCTTTTATTTATGGTAAGTATCAATCAAAACCTCTTTAGAGTAACCTCTATTCAGTAGACGATCAAACACTTCAGAAGATTTTACATTAAACTCCTGTATGGTGGAACAATTTCCCGAATACGGAGGAATTGACTATAAGGAATGCTTTAAAAACTCGAGGGTATAAAATTAAACAAATATTAATTGTAATACTGCATTTGTTATTTTAATTACAGCAAAAAATGCTTTAAGGAATATCGGATGTATTACCCGTCCCCAGATTGAGATTGGAGGAGCATATTAGAGCTATTAAAAATAAGGATATCATGAGCCCCGTAGCTAGGCATTTTTCTACCTGTAGTAACGGAGATTAAATACTGTAGTATACAGGGGATTGAGAGACCATATATTTCAATTAGAGGGGGGGGGATTTAGAAATGAGGTGAAATGGATTTTTGAACTAGATACCCGTTTACCTTTAGGGTTAAATTCAGCTTGGGACATTTCGTGCTTCACTAATGTATAATCTATTTTTACCTATTCAGCTTTTGTACTGTTTTATATATATAGATACCTTTTATTTTGGCCTTTTAATACCGGTTGTGTATTTAGTTTAGCCAGTGTCTTTACATATATATATGTTAGACTTATCCTTCTGGCTTTCCTTCTATGTCTACCGATTTTCCTACTTACCTTAAGGATTTCTGCCTTTTTCTACTCTTATCTCCATGTATATATACGGTTTGGTTTTATTTTATTTTTACTTTTGTTTCACTCTTGTCTTTTTCCTTTTTTAGTTATTTTTCCTTCTTTTTCTCTGGTGTATTGAGGGTTAACTATGACATTAATTGTATGCTGTATTGTAATTTGTTAATTGTCTACATGTTAAAAGGAAGTGACATTTGTTTGTAGCCATGCCTCTGATGAAGTGCGCTAAGCACGAAACGCGTCAGGCATAGATATGTTTGTGTTTATGCATGGAGTGATTTAATAAATCACTTTGTTTTATGAAAGAGTTTTCGGTGTCTGCATCCGGGTTGCCCAGCTCCTCACTATTTGCTTCAGCGTTATCCGTACCGACCTTGATTGCACCCGGACCACAAAGTGTTCACGGTAAGCATACACCGTTTGCATGCAGGGGAGGACTGGCCCAGTAGGCTGAGGGGCAAATGCCCTCCGGGCTAGTCTCCAATGAAAAAATTGGGCTGCCTCATAATAGTAAGTTACGTGCTTGAAATGCACAGTACACACCTTTAGCTCTAGCATGGGCAAGGAACAGGAAACTTCTTCTCCTTCAGATTGTTACCAGACAGCCCAGTTCATTAGCATTGTTAGTGAGCCCTCAGGTTCATAAGCCAGTGTTAGTCAGTCCTTTAGTTATGCTTACCTAAAGTTAGTCAACTTTGGGTAAGTATAACTTGACTTAGAAAGTATACCTAAGGATTAGTATTTCTGAATCTCACCCCGGTAACTTGTAAGAGGGAGGGGGAAGATTTTAGGACTATAATTGTCTTTTAACCACATCATACATTTAAAAATGTTGCAGGCAACAATGTAAAATGTAAGTAGTAGTCTCACAAATGGGCGTAACTTAAACAAAGTGTGTGAGCTAAGCAAAGTGGACTTGATCAAAAATGTTATGATCAACTGTGAAAGGGCCACTTGGTTATATTTGCTCCCCAGGTTAAAAGGTCCCAGTCCTCCCCTGTTTGCATGTAGCTGTATTTTACTGCTCTCCTCCTTTTTGGCTTTACTGGATGTGGTGTCCACAGATGCTCTGAAGTGTTTACACCTGAGCAAACAAGGATGGGGGGGGGGGGTGTCCACCCGGCCCTCTCCAGAAGGAAAGTGAGTTACTTTGTCTTCTATGGAATGTGTTTATATTTGCTACAGTGGTTTTTGACACATTATCTTGCTTGTTTGTATTTCTGGGTAATAGGTCAGCCTGAAATATTGACTTGTGTATCAGCTCTTAGATGATTACCAGAACTTTATTGGTATAATAGTGTGAATGTTTCTTTCCTCAGCCAGTAATCTATATTTATATTGCAGCTGGATTGCTTGGGCATTAATATGGCACATAATATTTGACATTTCATTAAAACAATAATAATACATTGTTTATATACATGTTTAGTTTGTGCTAAATAAGAGTAACATGCAGTAGATTTTTCCATTATCTGTAAATCTGATAGAAGTGAAGCTGGGCACACCAGACATGCAAAATTTTACTTTTATTTTAATGCTCACTAAATGCTATTTTTTTTTTAGCATTAATGTGTTAAGAACATAAAGACACAGGACAAATAAAGCTTCAGGTATCCACCAAGGGGCATATTTATAAACAATCGTTATTTTTACCATTTGGCTATAACAGGACATCGCAGTGGCAAAGAGCGCTATTTTCGCCGTATTTATAAGACCGCTCGTTTTCAGCGCAAATGGTATCGCTGCGGCAATGTGTGGTGGCAGTATCGAGGGGGTTTGTAGCAGAAAAACCCTCTAATGTATGTGTTGAATTTAGTGGCCAATTTATTTAAGCAGAAAAGCTAAAATTTCAGAGCTATTTTTGCATTTTTTATTTAATACTATTTATAAATAGGTGAAATTTCGCCTTTCTGACACCTTTTCTGCCTTTTGTTGCATTTTTTGCAGTTTTACCAGAATTTTCGCCAGACATTGTTAAGGCATTTTTCATAGCATTAAACGAAAATTTTAAGTGGTATTTGTAAAGTGCCATAATGTGGATTTTTGTCTGAGGTGGCATAAATGCATCTATGGGGAATGGCCCAAAAATGGGTCCTTTTACCTAATGGAATGTTCCATTAACATGACTATTTTTTACACAGCAACCATGGTATGTTCCCATATTAATGTAACAGGTTTGATAATTAGCTGCAGTTTGCTGAAAATAAGCAATACTATAAAATTAGTCCTATTAATAAAAAGGAGAAAATTCGCTTGGGTGAGTTTTACTTTATTTATCATATATTTTGCTGAATAAAACACAACACGTGTTAGACCATTATTAGATATCAAAGATAGGTGTTTAGTGTGTATCAACCAATTTGACACTACTTTGAAAAGCCACCAGAAAATTCTCCTTTTTAATAATTATGATAAAAAAAAAAAGTTGAAATTTTAAAAAATTGTGGTGAAGTCTGGTGGAAAAAAATATTACAAGTAATGCCCCTTCATAAATATGTCCCTTATACCCCCATTTGACTTTATAAGTAAATAAAGAAAATCGGAAATATAACAGTCGGCCAGATTCAATAAAAGTTCTTATCGTTAAAAATGGTGATAATTTTGCCTTAACCAATCAGATGTTAGCTTTCAAATGGAAGCTATCATCTGATTGGTTGGGGCAAAATTAGCACCATTTTTAACAATAAGAACTTTTATTGAATCTCCCTGAGTATTTCCTGGAAAGTAGTCTAACACCCCCCTGGGTACCTATTAGTATTGAGAGACATTCTAAGATGTACTGACACCTTCCATGGACCCATTGGTGATGTATGGAGAAAGGTGGTGGCAATGACATTTCACCATTGGTTATCACCACTTTATACATTGCGAAAAGTCCACGAAAAAAATGTACGAAAAATTTCACAGGCGGCAAAACCTTTATAAACGTGCCCCTAAGACTAATTTTAATGGCTTTTAAAAAAAATATTCCATTTGGAAATCTATTGGAGGATATTTAAAGTTGTTGTATATACATTATGTACACAGGAAAACATTTTACTGGAGACTGATGTTTGTAAAGTGTCGGTGTATAACTATTAGTAACCATCTCCTGGTTCAGTCTGGAGTCTGCTTAGCGGCTGTGCAGAGTCTGAGAATGGGGTACTGGACTCTTACAGGGAGATTCAATAAAAGTTCTTATCGTTTAAAATGGTGCTAATTTTGCCCCAACCAATCAGATCTTATTTAACATTTAAAAGCTAACATCTGATTGGTTGGGGCAAAATTAAAACCATTTTAAACGATAAGAACTGTGGAGTTTGCAATCATCCAACTTCTCAGGGAGTATGCCTGTTATAAATAGCAGATCACTGACTCCCTGAAATTCATGACTCTGGTAGTCCTTAATTGTACCGCTCCCCTTACTACCCTATCCCTTTCCTTTAACCCCCCCATTTAATTAACCCCTTATTTAACCTTCTTTCCCCCCAAGAACCACACCACAACCTCAGTATTGGATGAAACTGGTCACAGCTTTATTACATAACAGCGTAACAAGGTTATACACAGATAATGCGTAACATAAAACATAATCAACTGGTTAAATCAACATATCACCGTATAACAAATATTAGTTATAACCCATAACATGGATAAATCCCTGCCAGTCTGCCCTTCCTTGTCAGCCTCTTGTCCTCCACCAGCCGTACTCCCTGGCTCGGTGAGGGTATGCCATCCCTAAAGCTGGCCCCCCAAGAGTTGACAGTCCCTGTCCCTGCATGGCTGATCCTGACCCACTTTGGTTGGTTTCTTGTGCCTGTCCTGCCCTTGTGTTCGTTGTTTCCCACCCTGCCTGAGAGATTCTTATCTGGTCACTTGTGCCTACCTGGCAACACTGACACACAGCTGCCCCCTCATTGCCTAGCACCCCTTGTGCTGCCAATCCTCTCTCCCCCTGCTGGTGGTCTCGAAAGTCCCTCCTGTTTTCTCTTCTCAGGGCTTGGCTGCCTAGATCCCTTGTCCGGCTCTGCTCTCTGTGTGTGGGCCTGTAATTGTTCCACACCTCTACCTGTGTTGGCTGCATGCGCTCTTCCCTGCTGCCAGCCTCTCCCTGTCCCCCCGCCGTTTTGTACCTGGCGGCTGTTGGGTTGATCTGTGTCGGCTGCCTGTTCTCTCCCCTACTGCCAGCCTCTCCCTGTCCCCCGCCGCTTTGTACCTGGCGGCTGTTGGGACGCTAATCGGCCTCCTGCTGCTCCTTACCTTACTCCTAGCTGCACGTGCGGCCCCCATCTTACTCTCCCCCTTTCCAATGCGGACTGCATCGGGGCTCCGGCTCCCACTCCTCCCCCGTCTCCTGCTCGTTGCTGGCTCCCACGGGCTAAGTCTCTCCGGCGCCCTCGCTTTCCTGGCTGGTCTTTTCTTCCCGACCTGAGGTGTGTCTCGGACCTCGCTCTATTGCGCTTCTCCACTCTGTCCTGTGTGGGCTGGTGATCCTTCGTCCATTCCTGCGCTCAACCCGCACGAATCCTGCAGTTGAGGTACGCTTAATCCTAGTACCGTCCTGAGCCAGTCCTCACCCCTCTCGTTCGCCTGGTTACGGACTTGCTCGATTAGGGCCTCCATTTCAGCAGTCAGTGCACGTTCTGTCCCTGTGGCTGACTTTACTGAAAAGGAAGCTCCCCCTGCTAATCCCTACCTTTCTATCCCTAGCTCCCTCCCCCTTTGTCTGCTCCGGGGCTCCCTTTTCTCAATTAGGGTGAGAAGAGCACAACAATTCTAGAGCTTATTGGTGGAAAGTAACCGAGTGACATGTAATGGTTGCATGTGTCTGTCACTATTCTTTTCCAGAGATAAGCTTGGGGATCATCATTGCTCGCTCTGCGCATGGTAATGAGAGCGTACTAGAGAGAGTCTGGAGCATGCTTAATGATTTATTTTCTTATTGATAAGTTGATGTAGAAGAAATTTTGTTCTTATATAGCTATCTTTATATTTTTTGCAATAAAATTATAGAAAGAGTAGATGCAGGACAGAGAAGAGTTTGTGTCAAGTTCCCCAATTGTGTGAAGTTTTTCTGCCAAAACAGAATAGTAACAAACATATTAACAGGAAAGGGAAAAGCAGAGTGGCCGAAAGATATCCGAATGAAAAGCATTACTACCAGACCACCCTGCTATAACAAATTATTTTTTTCCTTTCTAACTGAACAGATTGTCTTTTTAAAACTTGCTATAAAATGACTATTGTGACATTTCACTTCAACTAATAAACATGACAAATAGCTTGATAAACGATGTTGCACATGAAAGAATCTCGAAAAATTTACTACCTCATATTGTCACTGACCAATTGCAGTGCTGTGTATGGAAATAGTCAGAGGAGGTTTTAATTGGAAAAGCTGATTGCTTCAGCTCTACACAATAAGCAAAGTGTTTTATAGTCTAGCAAAAGTGTGTGTGTGTGTGGTGGGAATGTAGTGGGGGCCCCTTACTTCCATGTAGCATGACCATCTACATGTGCTAATGGAATAAACTGCCTGACAGGTTTTTAATGCCAAAGCAATATGTTTGATGGCTAGTGTCATTATAATTCTATTGTGTTACAATCTAATCAGTATGGAAGCAGACAATGATGTTTTCAGGTTGTAGAAAAATGAAAATCCTTTGTGTGTACTTGGAACTGTTGAAACACATTTTTTTAAAGAAACCCTAAAAATTTATGAAAATGTCTTATACAATTTGTTGTGTAAATTTTACTCAGTGATATATTTCATTTTGTTGGTGATATTTATCAACCAATACTGACACATTTGAAAGTATGCTAACCATATACACAGGCCCAATATTAAATTGATAAATAAAAGTTGAATGTCAAATCAATGCAAATATCGAGCAGATTTCACAATGATCAGTCCTGACAGTTGTACACATTTTGTTGTAATATCTGCTGGTACTGTAAGTCTACTACATATATATAAACAATAGGAACATGTACTACATCTACTACATATGTAAAAACATTAGGAAACTTACCTGCTGACATTCCCATCATGGACCGAATATTATCCAATCAATATTTGATTGCAAAATGATTGGTAATTGGAAAGATGCAGCAAGGTCAGGATGTAAACCGCTGTTGTTTTGAGATACAATATTATATACATTTTATGATTAAACACCATATTTGTCATGTTCATCTATTATCTAATAAGTGTATGCCCAGTATAAGTCCTGTTGTGATGTCTTAAGCTGTCCTGTAAGCTCATACACTTACAGGGAGATGCTAACTGGAAAATTAGTGCAAATCTCATGTTAACCAATATACTATTAAGTTGGCGAGGGTTTTGTGATGCCTGCAACATTTCAGCAAATATATTATCGGTAGCTAAATGCATAGCAAGCAAAAAATGAATGCCTTTTGAATTGTCTTTAAAGCCCCGCAAAGGTTTGCAACTCACAATCACATTTCCCCAATTTGTTTAATTTGGTTTATAATCTATATGCAGCTCCTCCCCCCTCAACCCCAACCGCATGGTCTGTTTCTTAAAAAAAGAGAGAGGAACCTTACTTACCAGCCTGGGATCCTGTGGCCTCAGGTTCCAATGCAACTTCCGGAAACGGAGTTGTATTAGAGGCATGGCCGCAGCCGCTTCTGTGATTGCCTGAGAGGCAGCCAATCACAAATGCAGCTGCTGTCTATTGAAACAGCCGAGGGATCCCCGGGCTGTTAAGTAAGTTTTTTCTATCTTTTTTTACAAACAGACCATGCGGTTCGGATTGACAGGGGGTGAGCTACAATACACAAAAAGGATTTTATGCTACACTGTCTCCCAATGTTTCCTCAATGTTAAAAAAACTGTGTGGCCTGCTCATTTTGTGAACAACATTTGCAGGTAAAACCACCGCTGCATCCGATGTTACGATCAATTCAATGATCATGTCAACACCAGCCCATTGTACGGTCACCTTTATTTTCATCATCACCCTATAAAGCTATTTAATAGTGAAACCCCTCATGGAGTATGCTGGAGCAAACTTTTTTTTTTTTTATGTGTTTCCTCATTAATCTTCAGAGCCTCTGGTGTATTTAGTAGGAACCAAGGGCCGTCCACCAAATAGTGAGAGTTCAGTGTTGTGTTCAGTTACTTCTTCAGTCACTGTCATTGACTCTCACGTCTTTTTGGTTCTTGTCGGCATCCATCCCCTAGGCTGTTCTGGGTTTGTGGTGTTCCAGAGCAGAGTGTGGGGCCCCTGTGAAGTGTGGGGGCTGTATTGCAAGTAGTTAAATTGAAGAGCTCTCCAGGAAGAGGAACACTTGATTTTAAGCCTACTCTTATTGAGAGGAATAAAGAAACAGATTATTTATTCTGATAAATATATAATTACAATCCTTATATGTCCCTTATAAGGGACTTTTTTAAGATATATATACCAGAAAATAGAATGATGGAGTAGAGTAGTAATTCCCTATCTCTGACTCTGGTTTATTGTATAAACTAAATTGCTATTCAATCATTTAATAATTTTCCTCTTTCTTAGTCCCTAATTATTCTTTTCATGATACAATATCAAAAATTGCAGTATACAACATCCACTGCTATGCCAAATTCTAAATCCTTCATAAAAACCAAGCAAGTTAGTTTGACACAATCTATTTCTCATGAATCCATGCTTACTACTAAAAGTCTAGAATATGATCCAGTATCTTTCCCACCACTGATGTTAAACTTACAGGTCTATAGTTACCAGGATGTGAACAACTACTTTTTTTGACATTGTTAAAACATTGACTTTTTTCACATCGCCAGAAAAGAGTGAATCTAAAAAGATAGGAAAAGTGGACTAGATAAAACTGAACCGAGCTCTCTTTGCTAGACTTGTTTGCAATGCTAATGAGAATGTGTAATGCTAACTGGCTATTGCTAAAAGCAACAGAACCCACTCTTTGTATGAGAGAATCGCGCTGGAAGTTTTGGGTTCTTTATTTCACTTAGTTTAATGATCCTACTGAACGTTGGCTGATGTTAAGCCTTTGTTTCTCCAAGTCAGAGAAACATTCTGCTAAAGGAATTAATGGAGGGAGAATCTCCCCCATACAGTATGGCATTGAATATTCCATGACTTCATGGACTGTTAAATCTTTATTAGGTTTTCCTAAGGCTGCGATAAAAGGCATTTTATCTTTTTTAAGGTTTGCATTAACATGTCATCCAGATTTATAGAAACATTGATCTTCATTTGGTTAATACGAACAAAGAAATAGAAATGTCTGTTGCACACAATGGTGCGTTCAGCTTTATCCCACCTCTCTCTTGGGCTATTTTTTAAATAGGGTGTAAGAAAACAGAGTAATCAGTATGGAAAGGCTTCAATAATTCATTGGAAAATAGTAGTACACTTGGGCAGTGTGCATGCATTAAACAAAGCATTGTGTTAGCTTTGCAGTACACCTCCAGCTCATTATTCCAGCCAACCCTACTGCTCTTCAATCATTCAGAATTAGGCTGCTATTTAGTAACTTACGTGGATGAAAAATGTACAGTTACTTTTGGGAATCAATGAAACAAAGAAATCATGTCTCTGCGTTTGTATAAAACTGCATCTGTTGTGTACCTACAAATCCCACATTGCATGAAACACAAAAGCTGTTTTCTTTTTCCGATAACTGCAGCCATGCTTTGCTATTCTTTCCAAATAAATATTTTAAATACAAGTCTGTGGCTTCCAAAATTCCACACCATGGTTTGTAGGCCCAACCACAAGTTAGAATGAGAATAGCATGCTCAGTAATTGCCATAGTAATATCATATTGCCAGTCATGTGACTCATGTAGGGGAGGTCATCTACCTTCACCATGGCTGACTTAAGTGTCTCTTTTATGGTAGTCTATGTTAAATGTATGCTGCCTCTTTAATGCTTGTGAGTTAAAAACCAAACACATGGGAAACCTACGTGTTATAAGCGTATTAGTATTATTATATAAGCGTATAAAAGTATTAGTTTATCAAATGCCTGCTTTATTTCTACAAAAGAATAAATACATCCTGCATTGTACTTCTAATATAGATATTGACCATCCTTTCAGCATGCTGATTTTATATGTGTTCAGATTTCAAAGTGAAATCGGGCAAAAAGCAAGAAATGTCCTTCATAAAATAAGAATGTTGTAAATACATTAATCTTATCATCTTATTCTGTTATATTGCTACAATTTGTAGCTGAAAGTTTTTTTGTATTTTTTTTTACATCACACACAGGGCCAGTCTTTGTTTCTGGTGTTCCTGACCCCCATCCATGTAAACATACTGTATAATAAACTACTGTATGTTTAAAAACAAAATAACAGACTAGTAATGTGACTTCACAGGCACAACATCAACCATCAATGGGGGTGGGAGTCTGGTATGGGGTTGTATGGGGCACCATGATAATTTGACAGCAGTAGGGGCCCGGTTATGCCCCCAGAGATGGCGTCTTGTGTGGCTTCACAAGTCGCAAATCCCCTGACTGGCTCTGAACCCATAATAACCTTATTTAACTTCTCTGCATATTGAACTGTGTGATATTGTTTTCTCCTCCCAGGTGAAAGCTGTAAAAGACCTATAAATTCAGGGAGAAAAAGTGTAGAAAATAAAAAAGGGAGAAAAAAAACGATGGGAATGATACATAAGCCTCTTTAATAAAGGGCCAGCATATGCTTTAGTGATAAATAAATTTAATTAAGCTCTGATTTCCTTTAAGTTGGAGGTTTTGTAATATGTTTTTTGTTTCCTGTATTTTCAAATGGGCTGAGATTTTCTCAGTAGGCTCCGTGCCTTGATCATTCAGCTTGTCCTTATTCTTACATCTCTGTCCTTGGAAATATGTGCTCTGATCCCATTCACTGTTGCAATGTATCTGTACATTATAAGTCTCTGATGTCTCTGCTAGTTCTAAAGGTTGATTGAAATCATGGCAGTTGCAGATATTTTTCAAGTAGGTAGTTGGTTATTGCACACCCTTGGTTAAATTTCTGTGTTCATAGAGCTCAATCTATTTGTGGTTAATTTTACTTCTATGGGTGGTTTATTGCTTTATTAATATTTCCATTTTGACATCAGAGTGGAAAATTGCTGCCTTGTGCTGCACCAAGGGTAGCAATGGGCCCGGGTAGCTCTAATGGCTTGATTGTGATGTCCGCAGTGCATGGGAGGTATCTATCATTGTTGGGCCATGTAGTCCTTTTTGAGTATGGGAGAAAAATTAGTGTCTTTGAGGCTATATCATTTAAAATTGGGTTTGGACCTAACAAAAGGAAGTTTCCTGTGAGTGTAACGAACTTGAAGCACAGTCATGTAAGTTGCAATGGGTAAGTTACTGCACATCCCCCATTGTTTTAATTTCTCATGATCTACCAAAATATTGTTTCTACGATCCACAGAATCTAGATTTGAGTGACATTCAATCCTGCTCAAATACCACCCAGCTTCACTCACAGACTGATCAAGTCTCTTTTTCCTGGACAACACACATTGATCTTGGACACAAAGACTCCTCCCTAGAAATGGGTCGTGAAAAAACAGTACAGTTGGGATGTCTTTGTCTGTGGTAGAAACCGTTATACCCTAAGCAAGAGAGAAATCCAAACTCTTTGAAGGTGGACTTGATTTGAACCCAGTTCTTCAAGACACCAGTGCTAACCTTCAAGTCACTGTGCTGCATTCTAATATAATTCAAAATCAATTTGTAATAACAAGTATCATCTTTAGGTTGTTCCATCAAATATTGATTAGATGGTGTTTATGCAAAGATTCCTCCATAGAATAAATCTTAATGGGAGGAGCATTTTCTTTCTCTTCCCGACACAGAGAAAAGGCAAACCGACACAGGATGAATGGTAAATGCTGGCACATACATGATTCATTCATTGTGTATACAAGGATTTGCACAACCACTTTTTAATGTACTACTTTACTTACACAGTCCATTTTTGGTTATTTCTGTATTCCTTGTACAAGAATGTATTCTTGAGGATCATTTAACAGCTATAAATGCAACTAAATGTAAAGTACACCAACCAGATAATGAAATGTCCTCAAAGCCTTGGGCAAAATAAACAGAAAAAATAACATATTTAAATATACCTTCCCTGTCACAGAGAATTCTGTCACAATGGATTGTGTAACGTGTAATATATAGCAGAAAATGAACAAATTAGAATTTGAAACTGCAGAAATGTCTTGTTAAATCTAGATGGCGTTCATTTTTCAGTCATTTTAACATGCTGCCATAAAGCATTCTAGGAACTTGTTCTAACCGGAGTATATATGCTTCAGTAGACATTATTTGATAAAGTTGCATTTGGAAACAAGGTAGAGAGATGGGGAAGTATTATAGGGATTGGCACAGTATTCTGAGATGGTGTAAAGTTCCATCATTTATATTTGATGTGGTGCTTCATAAGTTTTGAAATAACACACATATGGATATAGGATATGTTCTACCATTTCTTCCATAGGTATTGCCCCTTAATGTAGCAGCCAACAAAATTATTCAACATATGTGCAGTAGTGCTTAGCTTACTTGTACCTAGCTGCCTTAGGCCTAGTCTCCAGATGGCTTGGGATGTGTGTTTTCCACTCATCCCCCCTGTGTTTTTCAGACAAATACATGTAAGTGCTGAAATAACACAAGACTGATGCCCCGTGGAGACTAGTCCTTAATCATACAGGGAGATTCAATAAAAGTTCTTATCGTTTAAAATGGTGCTAATTTTGCCCCAACCAATCAGATCTTATTTAACATTTGAAAGCTAACATCTGATTGGTTGGGGCAAAATTAGCACCATTTTTAACAATAAGAACTTTTATTGAATAACCCTGATAATGCCTGAAAGTCCTGTCATATAGGTTGTAGCTACCGAGAATTTAGCTATTAAATAAAAATCAGAGCAATTGTGCCAAGTCAAGAAAACATGGATTTGTGCATTTGATTTACTTTCTGCTGTGCTATATATAAGTGACCAGCTCCTTTAAATAACAGCATCTATGGAGCAGGGTAATGGTGGAGCTAGAAGACATGTGCAGCTGTAAGGTTCTGAGCATCTAGTTGTCTCTTTTCTACATCAAGCTACAAAGTTCTAAGCCTTGAGTGAAACCACACAATATGAGCTGTCACACTGGAACCATCTGCTGATGCAGCACAACCCGGTGAGACACTGTATTCATTAAGGGGTAAACATTTGTGTGCAATGCTATGGACTGGATAGGAAGTAAACACCTGTAAGGAAGGAAATCTAATGAATCTTTAAATAACAACTAATGTTGGACTAGGGAGTTGGGGGTGTAACCATTTCAGGTAGCAAGGACCGTTGTCTCCCTGGGAAGACAGCCTTTTGGCACAATTTAACACACAGAAGCAGGCAAAAGTCTTTGGTTTGAATTTCAAACTGACCTAAGTCAGGTTTATTTAGGATATTAGCTCACACAATAAAATAATAAATCCTATGCCACACTGGCCTTACTACCGGTAATACAAAATAAGTGTCCCTGACTGTTTGAACACTCACAGTCCAGTACTCACACAGCTCTGTGTCTCTCCCTGGAGAATTAGCTGGTTGTACCCAGTCTCCTACTGGGGTTTACAACAATGACACTCAGAGGTACTGGTCTGCCTGCTTGTAGAACCACAGGCTCCTTGCCTGATCAGATTCTTCCCAAAGCAGGCTACACCTGCCCTTTTAATTAGTGAGCTCTAGCCACTGGGAATTAATTGATCTAAACTGGACTGGACCAGCACTGAAACCATTTACCATTAGTGTCTTGGGCCACAGTAAAGCAAACTATATCACAATTTAAACCATTTTATGACTTTCTTACATTTACACCTTTACAGGGGCCAATAGGAATTATTTCACCTAGTCAAACTGACTTTACCAAGAAATATTAGACCAGGGACTTGCTACTCCTTTTTGCTATTACTACAGTAATCAGTCTCATTCTTTTCTCCTGACTCCTGTTTTATTTTATAAAATGCGTCCACAGATGGCTGGGTCCATTGGGATTTTCCATGGTGCCTCCGTGTCTGTATATGGTGCCTCCAACTCTGTATATAAAATAGTTTGAATATATAAAGTTTTTAAATATCATAATTAATACTTGTAAAAATACCATTTCCTTAGTTCTGATGTTCTATCTTTCTTTCAAACAATGTATTGCTTTTTAGCTTCCAGGTCCATCACTTTATTGAAAACACAGGTTGGCTAGAGCCATAAATCACTAAGAAGACATGAAAGCATCTATGGCTTTATCTTTCTCCTTTCTGTGTGGTGGCTACAGTTGATTTCTCTCCATTATTTATGTAGCTTGCAGAACTTGCACCCTTCGTTATGCATGAAAGTCCTTCTTCAAGGAGGCAACAGAGAGGCACAAATCAGCGTCTTTTTATATCTTATTCCTATAAATGTATTTACACATGAAAATCAATTTTAGGGCCCTATAACATATTAAAGTATCTGTGCAAGCGAATATAGTAAAAACGGGGTATTTTTAAGGGATCAATATTGGAAATTACCAATTCTATTTCATTATTTTACAGCATGGTCGTAAAATACACACTATAGATCGGTATTTTACAGCAGCGGCAAAATGTTCCCTGAGCAGTTAATTTGCCTCCACCAATCAGATTTCTCCTTTTAACTGGTCTACTACAGTTTAAAAACATTTGATAACATCCAATTGGCTGCTGCAGATTAAGGCTAGGTACACACGTTCAACACTTGCGACCAGCCTGTTGCAGCAAATGTAGCTGCGTCTGACAGTTTGTCGCGACCAAGTGTACAGTCCATAAAAGACTGCACGATCGTCTTTGGTTTTCCGACCCGTCTGATCGGCTATTTGTCCAAGCAAACGGTTTATCTGCAGCCAGCCCTGGAAACCATCCAGTATCGACCAATACACTGAAATGTCGGTCGGGCCGAAATATTGGATGGTGTGTACCCAGCTTAGATTTGCACCTCTAATTGAATAAGAACCAAAATGTTTTAAAGCTTAAAAAAGTTTGTGTAAAAAGGTTTGTTGTTTCCCCAAAATAACGTTGTTCTTTGTGGCTTTAATGCAGTTTGTGTGTCTACTATCATATCTACTGTGGGGCTAAACTTTTATATAGATGAAGATACTGAAAGTGGCATTTTCTAAACAAAAAGGTTTTTATATGAATAAAATACACTATGGGTGCTTGTCTTTTTTTATTACCCATATTTTATAAGTATTGCCGAGAGCCTTATCTGCACAACACTTAGCAGCCCAATACATCTCCTGGACATAAATATACCACTTGGCATTTTGTGTCTAGTGCTGGATGCAGATTACAAAAAAAGCATTTGTAATAATCAAGGAAAATGCTGGACATAGACAGGTAAACGAAGTACAATACAAATCACATCAAGTGAGTTTACACTACTAGGATACATGCAGGACATATCCAAGGCTAGCTTTATACTGTGTCTTTGATTTCTAGTTTTTTCACAGACTGTAGCAGCATTTGAGCGAGATAAAATCTAAAAGGTGCATTTATTTTATTCAGCATAGAGTCTGTGGAATATAGATGTTTAGTGTGCAATAAAACAGGTTTCCAATGCATTTAAGAACTCATAATTGATTGCAGCGAAATAGCACTACAACAAATGCTGCTTTAATAAAACAATAACAACAAGAGAATTGCAGTTCCCCTGCAAGATAGCTGAAGCAATAAAATCTGGCCCCATTGCTTCCTTCTCTTTCATACCATAATAGAGTTTCGCTTCCGTGCCAGGAAGTAGGTAGTGCAAAGGACACATGCTCCAAAACTTGCAAAAAATGTCTATTTTAAGCCCCAATAAATAAAAGAATGTTTAGTAATATATATACCCTGCCCTCTTTCAAAATGTAGATAATAATGTTACTGTCAGAAGTAGTGTCAGCTGTAAACTAGAGTTCTAACATTTATCTTTAAAAGGGTTCATTATAAATAATAAATAGGACATTTAACGCAACTTATAATCATTAAATGACATTATATCAAATAGACTTAGCATTGATATAAATGCCATTGTCATTTCTTGGAAAAAAAGAAACAGAACTGTCTATGAATGTAAATGAAAGAAATTTATGCAAAGAAATCCAGCCAACTGAATGTTCGCACCCATCCATGACAATATTACTATACACTAATTCTACATCAGAAATGTGCAAATCATTCGTTTCAACCACACCACTATTTACTATATGTAGCCTTCAAAGTAATCATTCTGCAGTTCTGTCCGCATACTTGTTTTGGTGAAATCAGAAATGGAAAGGCTTTTTTAACATATCTGGTAATTCTGACAAACATGATTTTTAAACATCACACAAGCAGTTACAGTACGGAGTTAAACTTAACCCCCAAAACATTTTTCCCCCCCTCCCTTTTTTTTCTTTTTAAATATTTGCCTGAAGATACATTTCCAACTCCCACAACTTTGATGGTTTTTCTGAGATATGGATAGAGAATTATTTTCATAATGTGCATTGTAAATATTTATAAAATAGCTGAATTTTTTTCTACAACACTAACCAGCATTTTCAGGGAGATGCAACATCCCGCGCTAACGAGAAAATAAGCGATAAAATCACACTAACCTATGTACTAGCGTGTTAGCGAAGGTTTTGCATGGCCTGCACCATGTTGCAATTTTTTTTCTTTGCGCAGCGCAAAGCGATGCAATAAATTTTGCGCCGTTTTTGCGCTAGTTTTTTGCGCGACAATTAACGCCTCTTCAATGGTGTCTTTAAAATATGCGCAAAAGGTTGCAACTTACCAATAGCGTTTTTGCAATGTATTAACGATCACAAAGTGATTAATACATTGCGAAAATGAGTACCTGTAGGTTGCGATAGCGAATAAATAAATTGTATCTCCCCCTTTATATCTTCATTCATTCCCACCTTTCTTTAAACCAATACATATTAATCCCTTTATAAGAGCCAGGACCTTCTTGGCATCAATAGGCTGGGAAAATGTTCTAGTAAATTGATGCACAACAGGCAGGAGTGATGGGAGCTGTACCGGAAACATGGTGTAACAGTGTAACTTTAAGATGGGCTGTGTTCCAAGGGAAGGGAGAGCTTGTAGGACAGGGGATAATGAATTTACTTACATAGAGCATGAATTTATAAAAAGGCAATTAAATACAGTGGGGGGATTATCCTATTAAATATAATGTTTCAGCCTTTTGGCTGAAAGTTAGGATTCTTATGTTTTGATTATTACATTAACTCTATCAGTTGAATCCAGCTATTATCAATGGGATTGAGATATTATTTTTCTAGTGCAGCTCTGTCCTGTTAATTAGCAACTAAACATGTGAGAAGGGATAAGGTGAGACGGTAGCATGTATAACACTGCTTCAAGTCACCTGTCTTATTTAGTGTATTGTCCTCTAAATGTCTTAAAAGGCTGTGTTTTACTGCCTATTCCATTTCTTTTATTCATCCAGAACCCTGTTTAATGAGACTGGCAGCTGTGCTTCAACAATAGCTGGTGACACACAGGTTAGAAATCCCTATAGTTTAAGGTCAAAACATAAATATATTCAAGTCAATACACACAAGCCTCAAGGGGAACATTTCTCAGAGTATAACTGCCAAATACCACATTAGATCACAGGAAAATATGTTTGACCCGTGGCCAAGGAATATGTCCAGTTCCCCTACCAATGAAGCGTAGCCTGCTAATGATATTGTCCACTAGCAATAAGCGATGATATGTAATGCTAACTCATTAAAAAACAAGAAGGTTGTAGATCTATAGAGAAATCAAGCTGTCATGTTATAAAAGCAATATTTCTTTAGAAGCAGGTTGAAAGTGGTGATGAGAAAATCCTTTTGTTTCCTCTTCTTTTGCAACAAACTAGGACTAGGGGGCAAATTCATTATCCGGAAACTTCTGATTCCCCCAGTTATGGTGAAAGTACAGCCGTAGCCATGTGGTAGTAGACTCTCGCAATTATATTGTATGGGCAAAAAATCAGGAAACTGTATGTGTGGAAAAATGCTCTATAACTATACCTGACATTATATCTGTTGTATTCAATTAGATTAACTGGACTTGAAGTTTAGTTCTTGAAGACGTTTCGCTAGTCAGAATGACTTGTACAAGAATCTGTGGCAATTATGTACCCTGGAAAATCCCAACTAGCATATCACAGCTAGGTGTTAAGGGCGTGATTGGATAGTGGCTAAGAGGTGTTATAGGAACGCCCAGAGTAAGATGTCAAAACAGCATTGTTTATGGCAGACAGTTGGTGTCAAAACCCCCCCCCCCACCTCTATTTAGGCTTGGTTTCTTTATTTTCACATAAATGGCCTCTTTGACACCTCTCTTGAACCAGTCACGTTCCTTTGCCAATATGTTAACATTACATTCTTCAAAGGTGTGTTCTTTATCCTTAAGATGCAGGTACATGGCTGAGTCCTGACCCAAGGAATTGGCTCTTCTGTGCTGGGCCATACGTTGATGCAGTTGCTGTTTGGTCTCCCCCACATACAAATCAGAACATTCTGCACTGCGTATATGATGTCGCTTTTCCTGTGTTTTGGTATTGGGTCTTTTGGATGTATCAATTGCTGCCTCAGTGTGTTGTTCAGTTTAAAGCAGACAGGGATACGGTGTTTTTTGAAAATTCTTCTTTCTCGGAGACCCCTTCTACATATGGGATGACCATGTTCTTCCTCCTGTCTTGCTTTCCCCCTTCACTGTTGGTATACGTGTTCTTTTGTTTCCTTCTACTTCTTTTGACAAAGGCCCAGTCTGGATATCCACAAGTTTTAAGGGCTCCTCTGAGATGTTTCATTTCTTTAGCCTTCGCCTCTGTGCTAGTGGGGATGTTCTCGGCTCTGTGTTGCAGGGTTCTAATGACACCCAGCTTCTGATCTAAAGGGTGGTGGGAGTCAAACATCAAATACTGATCTGTGTGGGTTGGTTTTCTGTAAACCTCTACTTCCAGTTTAAAATTCTCCCTGACTTCTACCAAGCAGTCCAAGAAAGCCAGTTTGTTGTTTTGTACCTCTTCCCTTGTAAATTTGATGTTTTGGTCTACCGCATTAATGTGTTTTTGAAAGCTTGTACTTCCTTCTGGTGGATTTTAACCCAGGTGTCATCCACATATCTGAACTAGTGGCTGGGTGCTATGCCCTTAAAGGTATTAAGCACCTATTTTTCTACCTCCTCCATGTAAAGGTTGGCCACACTGGGTGAAACTGGAGATCCCATAGCACATCCATGTTTTTGCTTAGAACTTATCCCTGTATTTGAAATAGGTGGTATTCAGGCACAAGTCCAGTAAGGAACCTGTTCTAAGTTGAGATCAGTTCTGCTGGTAAGAGTGCTGACTTGGCCTAGCCGTTTTCTCACCATGTCAACAGCTTCCTTGGTGGGTATACAGGTGATTTTCCAGGGTACATAATTGCCACAGATTCTTGTACAAGTCATTCTGAATTGAGAAAGCCAGTCGGGTGAATAGTGAAACGTCTTCAAGAACTAAACTTCAAGTCCTGTTGATTTAATTGAATACAACAGATATACCATGACCTGGATGAATGAGAACCTGACATTGGTTTTAACTCACACATTAGATAATGTACCTCAAAATTCCCACAATGTTCTGACAACCACCTGAAACATCTATTTTGCAATCAAATGATAATACAATGGTAATACCACTGCCCTGAGAAGCCTATGGATAGAATTAATGTCCAATCAATCTAATATGTATTTATCATATGGCCAGCATTAGTCTGAATATTTAAGTACCCTTTTCCCCTCCTGCATGACCAGAATAATTCTGAAATCCCTTCATGTTAGTCAGTATTGTACATCCAATCTGCCAGGCCTCTAAATTAGTTTTTTTCATTCCAAGAACTATCATAATCCCTCTTCCATTCATTGCATTCATCTAATTGTATTTTACCTGTTGGGACCTTGACATATTGCTATTTCCTTCTTAAAACAAGAACAGTTTGGACTGCGTATATTACTTACTCATCAACTAATTATATAAAATGTCACTATATAATATCTCATTGAAGTATTTAATCATGACTAGAGGTGGTGCACATGTAAATAAAATAAGTAAGCACCTAAGGCTTTATTACAGCTAATTCTACTAGCCTTGGGTGCATTTTTACCATGCTCAGTGCATTCCCAATGGATATCTTAGCAGGATTTGATGCAGGAACGCTGCATTCCGAAATAAAATGAGAGCAAAGTGAATCTGGCACATATGTGAAATGACTTCATTTATTTCCACTGAAAGCCTTAAAATTACTCAAGAACTGCATTAAAAAGACATATATCAAATATGAAGTAATAACACAAATCAAAGATAAAGGTAATATGACCTTAGGTCACTGTTGAGTCTCAAGAGAAAACCCCTATTGTTTGACCTTTGATCAAAGAAGAGGAAATTCCGCACAAGAACATGTATACATCATTGTAAAATCGTCCTTTATCACCTTTTATCTTCAGAATTTATCAGATTCATCATCCTGTATTCTTTAAATGTATTATTTAAAGGGTATGTCCACCCCTAATAAAAAAATTTTAATATGTTATTCAGCCCCCCCCCAAAACCCCAGTTTATTTCAGCATCTAGTGAGGTACAGCATTTTACATCATCAACACTATTTATATAATCAATAAAAATATTTGACATCAATTTGATTACATTATTATTATTTCTTATACATCACATAGTGCTGTTTAATGCACTGAATAATTAAAGAAAATCAAATTGAACAGGGAGAAGAAACCTGGTAGAATTTCAAAAAGGGGTATAACAAGGGGGGGGAGTTATTCCTTATTGCAGAGGAAGGGGGGATATAGCTTACATATCTACTTTGGCAATACAGAGTATTAATTGCAATTATTAATCACATTTCTATTGCTTACAAATACCAGTTTTATTTATTTCAGTAGCTAGTGAGGCATAGTATTTACATAGATCGGCATGGTTTATGTAAACAATAAAACTTGATATCAATTGTTTGTGTTGTTATTTCATATACATCACACAGTGCTATATGGTTAATTTAAATAATTAAAAGAAACTCAATAAAAGGGTCAAACAGTAGAGTCAATGGGGTACCTTGAGCATTCAATTTATAAAATTGAATGGACTTAAAAATACTTGTGCTACTTATACTATAAATGGCTCTGTGTTAAGTGAATCCCTGTTGGAAAGGGATCTTGGAGTTTTGGTGGATAACAAACTTAAAGGTAGCAAGCAGTGCCAGGCGGCAACAGCCAGAGCCAGCATGGTATTGTCTTGTATAAAGCGAGGTATGGATTCAAGGGAGGAAAATGTAATTCTCCCTTTTTACAAAGCATTGGTAAGGCCTCATTTGGAATATGCAGTGCAATTTTGGAATCCTGTGTACAAAAAAGGACATCTTTGAAATGGAAAGGGTTCAGAGAAGGGCAACTAAATTAATAAGGGGATTGGGGGAGCTTGAATATGAAGAGAGACTGGAAAAGTTACAATTATGTACGCTGGAGAAAAGGCGCTTGCGTGGGGATATGATTACTGTGTATAAATACATTAACGGGCCATACAATAAACTATCTGGGGCATTGTTCACCAAGAGAACATGTCAAAGGACACGAGGACATCCCTTAAGACTTGAAGAAAAAAGGTTTAGGCTTCAAGCTCGGAAAGGGTTTTTCACTGTGAGAACGGTAAGGCTATGGAACTGTCTTCCAGTGGACGTTGTAATGGCAGGTTCATTGGTCAGTTTCAAAAAAAGGCTGGATGAGTTTCTGCAAACAAGGAATGTTGCAAGTTACTGGTATTGATACATAAAGTAGAGTTGATCCAGGGAAATTTCCGATTGCCACTTGGAGTCAGGAAGGAATTTTTTCCCCCTTCATAAATTTGGTGGGGGTTTTTTGCCTTCCTCTGGATCAACAGTTAGGCAGGAAATGAGGATATTGCTAGATGGGTTGGACTGGATGGACGTATGTCTTTATTCAACCTCCAATACTATACTATACTAAAATGTTTCATTAAAATCAATTGGCTATTTGACAGGGAATGTAGGTTTAAAGGGCATGTCCACCCCTTTTTAAAACTTTTTTATACTGAAGGGCTCCCTCCCCCAGCCCGCTATATTAGTTTTAGCAGAAACTCCCCCGATCATTACTTACCTTTCCTCTTTCCTCTGGCGTACTGTCCTGGCCCTCTGCTTGCATGAAGCTGCAAGCGGGGGGCTAGACCGGCAGCCGTGTCTGTGATTGGCTGAGAGGCAGCCAATCACGGATGCGGCTGCTGGCAGTGGAGAACGCCGGGGGAGAGAGGTAAGGTAAATAATGATCGGGGGAGTTTCTGTCAAATCTAATATAGCGGTTGGAGCTGGGGGAGGGAGCCCTACTATATACTATACACTGCAGAGTGGGGCCAATAGTGGGTTAAATTATAGTTTTGGGGGTGGACATGCCCTTTAATAAATTATTGTTTATAGTGTTCACAAGACCCTTCCCAAGTTATTATGTTCATGTTCAAAAAAAACTCCTGCTTGTCCAGTATGACTATATTCGTGGTATACCGTAGTTAAGGCATAATACAGAAGGAACAAAAATACAAAGAGTCACTAACGGTACTGGCAGAGTATAATACTCGCTGCTTCAGTTCCATGGGCAGATAGAGGTAGGCCATTATTAGCCCAATTGCAGACAGGACATGGACAATTAGAATGCATGCTTCCAGCTGTGTCTAATTATCAAGCAACAAGTTTGTGTGTGTAGGCAGAGTCTGAGAAGGAAGGCCAAGATTGAGGGCAAAAGCAGAAGATGCTATCAAGGCAAGAAAGGAGCTCCAGTGTGAGAATTCAGATGGCTATATATTTGTAGTGGCAATAGTACCTAATATATCTCTTTATATTAAATTAGTGGTGCTTGTACTTTAAAAAAAATAAAAAAAATAATTGTAAGTGCAGTTCTGCTTTATGGGAGCTCTAGTTCAGTAATACATTCAGTTCATGTGTTGGCTTTAAATTTGTTGGGTTTGCTGGAAAGATGCATTATTTGTAATTGAAGTATAACAGAATAACAGGGCAGTGATTGGCTGGATTAAGGGTTTTTAAATGCAGAAGTACATCTCCCATCATGCAGAGAATCCATTAAAAGTGATTCTGCAACAGCTGGGTCATTAAGCCATAACAAACCACAGACCTCTGAGCTACAGTATTTTTTGACTGTACACAGGGTGGATATGAGGTGAAAGCAGGTTTTGCAGGTCAAAAGGGGATGGAGTTGTGTAAACAGTGTGCCTATAGTGACATTTTACATTAGTTAGGCCATTTTTGTTTAAATAGCAGCCTATAGACTCGATCAGGGTTATTAACAGTCCGTCTCTATCACTGTTTATACAATACCCCCCCTCCACATTAATAGCAATGCAGTAAATGATTGGTGTCCTATAGTACATTCCATTATCTTTGTTGGTTTATTGCAAGTGCCTTTAGCTGTACAAAATGTTGATATAATTACTGATCCTTATTAATAAATCTATCGCTGGAAATGTATTTAGTGATTTAAACACTTACCATTACCAGCTCTTTGGATTATGTAGGATCTGTACCACCAGGGATTCTTTTCAGATTCAGCCTCTGGCTTTGCGAGATACATTCATAAAGAGAGTGTATAATGCTATCGGCTAAGTAGTCACACCAGAGCGAGACTTTCTCTATCGAAGTCCAAGGTTACTATTTTTCTCTTTTTGTTAAGTCGGTTCAACAATTCCATCAAAATAGTGAAGTCATATAATGAACGTTTGCTCCATTTGGCTGCATGTGTCCTGCTTGGATGCTTGAAATCAAAAGACGATCCCTCCGGAAATCCTGTAGATTCAATTATTTCTCCTGATACAAAAATTAATTAGAAGAAAAGAGCCCATCTTTGCTCCTTGGAATGCTCTGAGTATGTTTCTAAAGCTTTCCTGAATGCTTTTTGTATGTGGGAAATGAATATGCATAGAAGTGTACTGAATACTTTGTAGTGTAATATAATTTGACTTTGCTGCAGGCATGCGAATGAAAGGATGAGCTTTGTCAGACACATGTCTCTAGTGTTCAGACAGGTCAAGGGAAAACATTTAGGTTCTCATTTGTAAACACAGAAAATGTTAAAATTAATCATTTTTTAAAAGCAGAGAAACAATATAGTAAAATGTGATTTCTAGAGCAGTAAGGACTAAAGCAAGTTTCCATGTAGTAACACCGTATGGAAATATGCAATCTGTTACTTTCCAGCTGTGTGGTCTAATTAGCTGAACATACCATCCTTCTCAAAATGCCATGGGTGCAGTCTTCATGTCTAAAGCTGAGTTTGGCGTTTCTTAACATTTACGAGATACTTTATAATAGGCCAGTGGGTAGAGTTTAGACTGTGCCACAATTCTATCAAATCACCTGGACAGAAATATTATCACTATTCAGTCCTACTGTGGCAATCAGTTTTTTTGTGTGTTCCCTGCCCACATACTGGAAAGCTTTATGGTGGCCACAGACACTACTATCTGATTGTACAATCGGATTGCCTGTCGGACAAAAATCATACAACCAGGATCTCAGCGTCTATGAACACCATTAGAATCATGTAAAATCCTTCCCATCTTACTTGCCTCTTTTAATTTTAAAATTGTTGTGCTCAGTGGTGGATTGAAAAAATGCCCCAGCTCACTTAACCATCAGCATTTGTTACACACCAATAGGTAAAGTAAATTCCAATAGGTATATTATATAAGGGATAATGCGCCCCTTACAGTGTAATATAAGGATATTATGCCACTAAGGAGTTCCCTGACAATATAGAAGCACAAGGCCGTAGGCCGAGTGCTTTTATATAGGACAGGGAACTCCGAGGTGGTGTAATGTTCTTATATTATAATGTGAAGGGGCGCATTATTTCTTATAATACATAAGTATCGGATTACTTCACCCCAATCACTTTTTAAATTCTAGCCTTGTCCCTATTTCCACCTTAAATCCCCCAAGCTACCTCCTGTAACTTAAAGCCAGTAGAAAGGAACATTCCAGCCCAGCATCTATGCAGTTAAACAAATCTTTGTGGAGGAGGAGAGAGACATTGGTTATGAAGTGACAGGAAGCAGCTCCAGCAGGTTCTGTTAGTGAAGTTAAACATGGCAAAAAATGCTGAGTCATTGTCCAGGCATGAACACTGGAATGGGCAGTGGTGGGATATAAGAAATATAAGAAATGAGTCACTTAGTGACATAGCTGAGTGATTTTTATAAGGATATATACCACTGCAGCTCCCATTATAAAATATCACACTTATGTATTATAAGTATATTATTATTTCTCTCCTTTTTTTACTTTGGTAAAACAAAAAATATAAAAATAGAAAAAATGTGGTGCTTTGCAAGAAATGTCTACTAAATTTCTTGGCTGCAGGTTGCTACCAATTGCTAAAGAAAAGTATTTAAAGCCTCAAAGAGTGTGTGGTAATAAGATTCCTTGGTGGGGAAAATGTATTTAAAATACATATTAGTGTCCCTGAAAGCTTCTAATGTTCCATTGCATTTGAAGTTATCGCTAACGTTTATGACACTTTTATTGTTTTTGCCTCCCAATTTATAACTACCTCTAGATTTTCTTGTTTGGCTTTGAACAGCTGAGACAAATAGATTATTTCTTTAAGATAACTTGCACAGGTGACTGAAAGGATGCAGAAGAGGGAAAGAGAACTTGTTATGATGTTGGATTTCGGACAGGATAAAAACAGAGCGTACACGGATACAGGGGAAAGGAATTCTTTATTACAAAGAAGTTATTTTACTGCAGGCAAGTTTGTACACTGTACCGATATTAGGCTGATCCCATCAGGTCAAATGGGAATTAGGCCGCAAGCAAAAAGTTCCATTTGCTTCTTTTTACTTTTGGACATTTGGCCACAAAGTATAGAGAAAACCTCAGGTTACTCAGGTATGTGTAGGCATACTAGGCATGATAGATGGCTTCCAATGGAATCCCTTTGTTATCTGCAAAAAATCTGGACTGTGTGTACCTAGCTGAAAATCACAAAGAATAGGGAAACATCCCACCCAGCTATTATCTTTTAAGGGAGCCATCAATGAAACAAATGATCATATGCAGTATTTATTTGCATCACACATTTAACCCCTTAAGACTGTAACAAAACATATGGTTAACTTAAAATACAGTAAGATACACAGGTAAGAAATATATTCGCAAAGCATACATTCATAAATTAACTCATTCTTTACATTGGTTACATTAAAATATTAGACTCATGAAACCTAGGAAGCACATGCAATGCAAACTGTGCGCACAAATGCCTTAAATGTCCTCCTGAGTGGGTAGGAACTGGTCCTAAACTACCTTATAGTAACTTTTAGAGAGGAAATAGTTGTCCACATAAGAACAACCATGCTACTGTATGGGAAAAAGTGATACTAATGAAGGCAGATAGTAAAATGTCTCTGTAAAGCCAACCCACAATTAGAACTAATGCTCCATGATAATTTAGCTGAATAATGTAGCTGAAATCTGCTAGTTTAGTTAAAACACTTGTTTTCCAAATTTAAAGTTCACAATGGATTTATCACACCTCTCTAAGTAATTCCTAACAAAAGATATACCATGTGCAGTCTGCAAATATTTCCTTACAGCAAACCCCTCCGTCAATAAAGGCGACACAAGATAAAGTGGGATTTTGATAGATGTCGGTATTTTAAACTCTGCATCAACCCCAATTAATTGACTGCATCTTTGACCTTTTATTGAAGCCAATTTGTCTGAAAATACTTTCATTTGTCCTTCTAGTTCTAGTTGTCTTGCTATTCTTACTGTAAAGATTAAAAAGATTGGAAAAATTGGGTCAAATCTCTATTTAAAGGAAAAGTTCAGAAAACAATTTCGCACATGCGCATAGAAGACAAGATCCGTCGGGACCTGTCAGACTACGCGCCGGGGGAGCGAGCGAGCGGGTAAGTTTCCTAACTTCTCACCAGTCTCCTGTTTGTTCTGTTGAAGAACGGAAGGTAAGGCACAGCTCCTTTACCTCCCGTTCTTCAATAGATCTGGATTTCTAAACCTTGAAAATATGAGTGGAGATACCCTTCAAAACCAATACAAAAGGGCAAAATTTTACACTATGATGTTCCTGTGTGCCGTATAATAAAGTACACAGGACTGCAAGCCTGGTGTGCATGGTATTTGTCTTGTGTTTGAATATTGACTTTTTTGCCCTGGTCGACCATTTCACCCAGCATATACTACTCCCATTGAATTAGGTGTGTGCAGGATTCTCCTTTTTGGTTCTACATAATGCTATTAGAGGTATTTATTCATCCAAAGATAAAATGCAGACTACGGTTATTGGAACACCAAATTTTGTTTTTGTAACTAGAAGCATATGTATTTGTACTGAACTTCACCTTTCCTCCAAAAGGACATTGTATTTGTCTTTTGATGATAGAACGGTACTGCATACTTTAAATGGGGGCAGGAGTGTTTACAATACTTTACTTAATATCTAGCTACTGATAACTTTTTTTTTTTTTAACAATCAACAGGTTCTATTGATTGTTAGCTCAATAAATATTACAGAAAATTACACAAACAAGCAAAAGCATAGGTTAACTTATACTTAACAGTATTGATGAAATCAGCTTTAAGAGTCAGCTATGATATATCCCTTGTGGTGATCAGGTAAAAATGCAGCAATCAGGTATAATCAGTCTGGTACAACAACAGGTGGTCTGATCCACAGGGAAAACCAAGATGGATAATTCAAACTGAATGAGCAACCTTGAAAGGACACAGCATCCTTGCAAACCTTGACACAAAGCATTTCTTATGTTTTGTTCCACTTTGGCATTCCCCCGTGATTTAAAGTTTTGATGTGATTGTAATGATTTGATTACATGTGTACCTGATTGATTATACCTGCAGATGACTGTGATTTCCTGTGAATGTTCCCAACATATTTTTTTAATCACAGCGAGTTTTTTACAGATGCCTATACAATAGCTGGGTAGAGGGTTAGTCTTTTTGTTGTCAAAATGAATCAGTTGTCTTGAAAAGTTTTAATGACTGTTGGTTTTAACAGGTTTTTGATGTTTTCCTTGATATGATCAGAAGGCATCACAGTTAGGGCAAAAAGCTTGTACAACGTGTACAGGGCGAAGGCAGAAACCTTTTACAGAGGAAGACAGCTTCTAGTTTTCACTTTCCTGGACTTTTGACAAGCACTACAGAATAAACCATTTGGAGCAGAGATGTAAGGTAAGGATTTTTTACACTACACAGTGGGGACAGTAGCGGGTTAAATTTTAGTTTTGGGGTGGACATGCCCTTTAAACCACATTGATGCATGGCTTTAATCAACCTGGACTATGTTATTGTGTGTGAAGATTTCTAGTAGTAGACATCAGGGTTTATAATTACCAGGTTGGGAACATTTGTCCTTTTAACATTATTCTTTGCAATCTAGGCATATCTTCTGACAAAACTGAATCTAGAAACATAGGAAACATTCACCAAGATAAAACTGAATAGTCATCTGTGGGTTCAATGTATTAGATTAGATCAAGGACTTAATATTAATATCTAAGGGCATGTCCACAGTAAAAATGAAATTTTGCTACATGGTAGGGCCCCTTGCCCACCCCCAATCGACATGTCCAACTGTTAAAAACACTTTTAAAGCGTTACTTACAGCCCCTTGATCCTCTGTCGCATTGATCCGGCTTTCCTGCTTGTCGGAACTTGCAAGCAGGTGGCCGGACCGGCAGCCGCGCCTGTGACGCAGCTGAGATGTGGCTGCCGTCAATGGGGATGCCGCAGGAACAAAGGTCTGTAAGTAGCGATCTGAAAATTTTTTTGTGATCTGAACAAAATAACCTGGTGGTTACGGGTGGGCAGGGGGCACCTTCCATATGGCTGAAGGATTTCCCGCTAGGTGCAACGGCTGCAGAGTATGAATTCGGATGGTGGGAGGGAGGGGGGGAAGGGCTCCCCTGCGCATGTCACCATCCCTCCCGGAGGCAAGACAGACATTTGGACAGGAAGCCTTGGCATAACTAGGAATCACTGGTCCCCCCTGCAAAACTATGATTGGGCCCCTCTCCGTGCTTCATCCACAGTGGTTTTATAGTAGGAAGCTATATCTGTCATATGAAAAATAAGAAGACGGGCCCTTCCCTGGCTCCCAGGCCCCCCTGCAGTTGCTCCCTCTGCTCCCCTGGTAGTTACGCACCTGACAATAAGACTCTTCAGTTTCCTGGATTTTGAACAAACACTGCAGGAGAACCATAAGGAGCAGGGATGTAATGTAAGGATATTTTTAAACAGTTGGGCCAGTATGGGGTTAAATTTTAGTTTTGGGGGCGGACATGCCCTTTAATTTTGTCTACTTGTTTTTGACTGTATCATCTGCCAACCAGTTCATATGGTCCACAAACTGTATATGTAAGCATAGATAGGTGCATAACTTTAATATAACCTTGACTACTATGTATGAAAGTCTATAATTATTGTGCTATTCATTTTCTAGTATGTGACTCCAAAGGTTTATAATTACCAGGCTGTAAATACAAGGTCCTTTTTTAAATATTTGAATTACATCATTATTTATCTGCAATTTAGGCACATCTACAAACAAAAGTGAATCTGCGAAGAAACGAAACTTGGCCTAGATAAAACTAAATGATATATTTAAATAGGTCCAGGACTTTACTTTGGCTAATTGGTTATGGACTGTATCATCTGTCAAATAAATTGCATTTGCTTTTTTTAAAACATCTTTTCTTCTGTTTGGCGCGTGTGTATTGGACGTGTGTATGGACCTTTAGTGCACCTCTGTTGGGAAATAGTCAAGGTATGCATGTTGACCACACTCTCCGCACCCCCCTCCTACACGAAATGGTCAATAGGAGAGAATTCCTCCATAATTCTGATTGTGTTTGCACTGGAAAGCACTTATTGTATTATTCCCATGTAGAAGGGGCCAACAATCTCTTCTCCAGTTCTGCCACTTGCCTTTCTCCAAATCCCACAGCCAGTTGGGGTTCAGAAGACCCACCCATTCTGCCCTAGGAGACAAATAAAAATGGTCTCACTGAAAGCGAGATAGGGCATCAGCAATGGTGTTTTGTAATCCTGGAATATGTCTCCCCTTAAACCACACGTTAAGCCTCTAGCAACTCAAAACTAGTTTTAACAAGTATATGAGCAGTCTAATCACTGGAGGGGAAGAGGCAGTGATACTATTAAATGCCTGTACTACTCCCATGTTATCCATGCAAAAGATTACCTGTTTATTGGCTAGTGTGGGCTCCCATTAGTCAATAGCCACTAGGATTGGGAATAATTTAAGGAATGTTACATTTCTGGAGAGTCCCGTGACCACCCAGGATGTTGACCTAGGTTGTGCACTACATTCTCCCTTAAAATATGCTCCATAACCTGTGCTGCCTCCCACATCCGTATATAAATCAAGAAACGGATTTTCCACTGCCTGCTCTGGCCTTAGAGTTCCACCATTATATTGTTCCAGGAAAGACGCCCCAACCACCAAATCCTCCTTCACTGTCTTGCCCAGCCAAACATGGTGAGGACTCTGAATGCCTGATATTAACTCTGCCAAACATCTGTTAAAAACCCATGGGTACTATCTGCCAAGCAAAATTTAACTTGCCTAACATGTCCTGGAACTGTTTCAAAGTCCATTTACTTGCCCTTGCTTGCCTAATCAAGTTTCTTAACTCCAGTATTTTGTCAAAGGAAAACCTACATTTCAAAGCCACAAGTTGTTGTTGTTGTTTTTTTTTTCTGATACCATTCACTGGTTTTTCAAAATAAGCACAGGAAATTGCACACCCCAAAGGCAAGCACTGGCCCACGAGGTAGCACCCATCCTATTGACAGCCCAGTAAATGACAACAGCTGGGGTGTAAAGACAATAGCAACAAATTGTCACACAAGAGCCATAAATAGCATGTGCCAACCGTGATTTATTGGAGATACCAGCACGACATGTTTCAGACCAGTGTGGTCTTTCCTCAGGTGCATTACAGAAATTACATACCCAACACCATTATATACAAGAAGTAGCACAAGTAACCCTCAGCTCCATCTAGTGGCCAGAGGTCAGAAAAACACTTTACATCATCCAAAATAGACACTACTAAACACATATAGTCTGTCTTAAGTTTACACACCATAAGAATATTATCAAGGCATAGTAATTGCAGCAGTTCAATATATTGATCACATCCACATGAGTAGATATCGCTATTGATCTTGTAAAGAAGGGGAAATATATAAGGTACATGTATACATCATTAAAATTCATATAAGACTTCAAGTACATTCATAAAAAGCATTTGTAACTGAAGACATCATTAAGACCATGTGGTTCCATACTGTCAAGCCTATCTATCCATTTTAACTCAGATTGTAATAGCAGTTTCTGTCTATCACCTCCCCTTGGAGGTAGGGATACCTGTTCCAGAATTTGCCATCTCAAACTTGCTACATTATGTTTATGCATAAAAAAATGTTCACCTACTGGCGTATATGAATTTTTATTATTAGGATCAAACCTCCTAATGGAGCTCTTATGCTCACTAATCCAGACTTTTACCATACGGGAGGTCTGTCCAACATATAGCTTGCCACATGGGCATTTCAACGCATAAATTACGGACTCAGAATTACACGTAAAGTAGCCTGAGACATGTATTTTTGATCCCTTAAAGGGGTGAGTCACCACATCCCCTTTAATAACAGAATTGCAGCAGGAGCTATTTAAACAAGTGTAAGTTCCCATTTTCGGGGTGCTTAAAAATCTAGTAGTAGTGGTCTCCCTTTCTCTTAGGTCAGATCTCACTATTCTATCCCCTATACTCCTACCCCTGTTGTATGAGAATATAGGTGGGTCTCTAAACAATGTCCCATATTTAGGGTCTTTTTGCAGCAGGGACCAGTTCCTAAGAACCACATCTTTAATTTTATGGCTCATGGGTCCAAATGTACTAACAAAAGGGATCCTTTCTTTCTGTGTACCAGCTCTTTTGTTCAATAGTAATTGATTCCGCTCGATCTTCATAACATCAGTTATAGTCTGAGTGAGGTTCTTTTTCGAGTAACCCCTATCTGCAAATTTCTTTATAAGTGTATTACTTGCTTCCATATACCCCTCGTCTGTTGAGGCAATACGTCTGACCCTCAACATTTGCCCTTTGGGGATTCCTTTGATGGTACCAGGGGTATGACAGCTATCCGCCCTTAGAAGGTTGTTCCTTTCAGCTGGTTTACTATACAGTTTAGTGCATAACCCATTTCCTTGTTTGACCACCTTAACATCTAGGAAGTTTATGGAAGATACACTGTGTTCGGCCGTGAATTTAATTGTATCATGTTGTTTGTTAATATGTGTGATCATGTCCAGCAGATGCTCCTCAGTAGAGCTCCAAATCAAAAATATGTCATCCACATATCTATAGAAGCATTTGATGTGCTGATTCCATCTTACATCGTCCAAAATCAATCTTTTTTCAATAGTGGCCATAAATATGTTTGCATATGATGGAGCTAAATTACTGCCCATCGCGGTCCCTTGCTGTTGGAGGAAATACCTTCCATTAAATTTAAAGTAATTACGCCTCAAGACCACGGATAGCAATTCAATCAAAAAATAAACCATGGCTGTGGGTGTATTACTACTCAGCAGGGCCATTTCAACACACTGGATACCTTTTTCATGTGGAATTGCTGTGTATAAAGATTGCACATCTATACTACATAAAATATCTGTTTCAACCACATTAGTCAAATCTCTCAATTTTTGCAAAAATTCCGTAGTATCCTTCAAACAGACTGGTAAGTCATGTACAATGGGTTGTAAGTATGTATCAACAAATTGTGACAGCGGTTGTAAAATAGAACCAACCCCAGATACAATAGGTCTTTTGGACCTTGGTGGAAAGTTAAACAACCCAGATGAGCCCTACGAAAATATACAAGCTTCATGACCCCACCACGTAAAGGTAGCAGTGTTCAAAATCATGCTGCTAACCTTAAGGGCCATTTTGCAAATTTAGTCCCAATCACCTTTCATTTAAGCAAATCTCAACATTTAAAAGTTTGTATTAAATTCAACATTTTTGTCCCATATTTTAAATGTAGCTGTTGGTCTGTGAGCCTTTATTAAACTTAGGTATAAGCCACACTAGCACATTTCTCACGTTCTTACAACCGTGTTTTGAGATCTGTTGGCGTGTGAGAAACGCATGTCAGGCGTGGGTGGCCACAATGTGTGTGTGTTGCGATCCGTTTTCGGAGTGCATGTGATCACTGTTTTTTCCTGTGAATTGTATTTGCTCCTATAACGATATCTTGTCAGAATCGCAGCACAAGCGCATGGTAATGCACATAAAACGCATAAGATTGATATTGCGCATTACCGTCTTTTTTTTATTAAAGTGTGACCATTCAATATATTCTTTAAGAAATTTACAGTGTACTAACACTTATATTTTGTACTTTAGCAGGAAGGTGTGCATGTGACTTGACAAACTTTAGTCATAAATATGAGGTTGAACAATCAATTTGGATAAAAATTATACAAAAAATATTTTTCTCAGATAAAGTATTAACATTAACGAGTCCTCCTTTGCAGCAGGGGGTATTTACTGTAAGCAGAGTTATATCGTAATTGAGGTAAAATATATACTGTATGTCCAGTTCTTGAAGGTTTTTGTTTGTACTAATGACAGATTTACTTTCCAATGACAGATTTACTTTCCATCCCATATCAATTGCTGCACTATTGAAACACTGTGTTTTGGATATCCGACTAGACAGAAAATACTTGGGACTGATGCAGTTAGAATAGCAAAGTATAATTATAAAGCCAAGATCTATAAGAATATCTGTACGATTTATTGTTAAACTGTGTACCCACTGATAATCTATAGAAACCAATCAGATGTTATGTAACTATAGTAATCCAATAAAAATCTAACATTTGATTGATTGCTTTTTGTAGATATAATAATTTTTACAGTATTTACCATCACCAGGCATATGCAAACAACCTCAGTCCTTTTTCAGAGATGAAGAATTTATTAAGAGTTCTAGGCCTAGTAAAATATATATTTATATATTACAGCAGGTGTAGGTATCTAAAAGTATATAAGAAATTCCTTCTTTCTTTATTTTTTGTCTATCTGGCTTCCTCTTTCTTTTTGTTTTAATTTGCCTGGTGGTAAATAAGGATTATTATCTACACTATATACAACACTTGTAATAACAAGTTTTAAATTATTTGCTTTGTTAATAAAAAAATTTTAAAACATTTTTTTTGTTATGGGATAAAATACCGGTAGTTCATTGCTAATCATGGAAGACAGGTGTTGAAGCAGGTATAGTACATCCTATTTCTGTCTCCTTTTATAGTATGGCGAAGCTTTGTGGGATGTTGGGATAAGCTTCCATCTTTGTACCACCTGATTACCTTTTTACATCAAGTTTGTCAGATCTCCAAATCAATTACTATAACAAAAGAAAAATTTGCATGTGTTGTTAATCCAGTCATATCTTCTAACTGAATCACAGGGAAAGGTATTGCTGTACAAATTGCTATTGAATGGTAAATGTAGATTTATTCAGGCAGAGTTAATTATAATCTCTATTAAGTCTTCGGTGATATATTCCCACTGTACTTATTCTAGCGGAGAACATTAATTTTTATTATACCACAAAGGTGAATGTAATAATCTTGGATTAGGCAATGGATTACTATAATACAATTTACTGTCAGATTTCCAATTTATGCAGATCTCTTTTTACCTGATAATGGAATTTCAGTCTGGTTTTGACTTGTTAATTATCAACAGGAAAGAGCCCACAGTAGTTCTCTTTAGGTAATGTCTATCTTCATTGAGATGCCTGTTTTATCAAAGCTTAATTGTGTTGTAATACTTCTTGTTTTGCAAAAGTGATAACGAGTTCCAAAGAAAGTGCAAATAGATCTTCTTAATAACAAAAACAAGTATTGCCAGCATATCTCTATAAATACTATGTTTTGACATCTGTTTAGGAGCCTCTAAACACTCATATTCAAATAGAGCTGCTTATCATGAATTATCATCTTAAGGGTAACATTGTAGCATTGTCTTAATAGTATACGTATCCTATGTTACTTTTCAAACAACTGCAAAGTTTTCAGGTAAGATAAGACTCCAGAGAGCCTAGAAGCAATCTACACGACACCCTAGATTTGAAATTCATAAAATCTCATTTTGATTGTAGTAATTAATAACTGGCAATACAGGGAGATCTTATTTATTTTTAGAAAATGTTAACAGTCACAATTTAGATTGATCATCGAGCAATCATAGACCATTATTCTGAACTTACCCTATGTCCTTCCAGTGCTCGAATGTTTTTCTTGAGAGTTTGTTCCCCCCACTTTTTAAAAGAACACATTTGTAGAAACTTAAATGACAATTTTACTCACCTCCCTCTCGCTCCTTTCCTCGAACAGCCAAATAGTACCCAGGGTCGAACTATTGAAAGTTCGGTCCGTTTTCGAACTTTCGAACTATTTTAAAAGTTCGAAAGTTCGAAAACGGACCCATTATAGTCTATGGGAGGCAAATAGTTTGAGTCAAATACAACTAAAATATTAATGGTAACTTAATGAAAATGGCTGTGGGACCTGGGAAATGGTCTGGGGAGCATGTTCCAATATCCAGGACTTAAGTAAAATCGATTTTACTCTCACGCGCGCTACTTTCGAGCTCTCGCATTCGAACGTTCGAGGTAACATGGACATTTTACTCGCAGATTCGATACTCGCGTATAGGATGTAATGGAAACTTTACTCGCAGATTCGATGTTCGCGCCTAGATACCATGTACATTTTACTCGTGGATTCGATACTCGAACGTTCGAACATTCGATAAATCATCGAAAGTCCGGGAAATATCGAAAGTCCACGTCCGAGATAGTTCGAGAAGTCTGGGTCCGTTCGAACTCAAACAGTTCGGCTCGAATTCGAGTTCGAGTTCTATGCCATCCCTAGTGAGGACTAGAACTGCTAGGTACTTACTTCGGGGTACTTTACAGATAATCTGTAACAATAAAAGTTTCCCCTGCCGGACGGCTCCTCTTCCATCTTCTGTCTGCAGTGTATCTGTAAAGTACCCAGAGATGATAACCTAGCACTTAGGGTTCGTTCACACTAGATCACTTTCTGTCCGTTTCCGGACAGAAATGAGGGTTATGGTTCATTTTTTTAACGGATCGGATTGACCCAGTCCATTAAAAAAAACGTGCTGTTAATGCATGTCTGTCTGGAAACAGACACGTTTTGATTTAAAATTTAGAAAAAAAAACAGAGCGCTAAAATTGGACAAAAAACATGGACTGTCCATCGTGGTCCATTTTAGTCAGTTTCTAGTGTGAACATAGCCTAAAGGTACTCTTTAAATGTGGAACAGAGGTGAGGAGAGTATAATTTGCGTTTAAAGGGTATGTCCACCCTTTATAAAAACTTTTCATATCATAGTTCTTGCTCCCCCAACCCAAACCACATTAGTATTATTTCAAGAAAGTGTCCCGATAGTTACTTACCTTACCTCTCTCCTCCGCCGCACAATCCCGGCCCTCTGCTTGCATAGAACTGCAAGCAGGGGGCCGGACCAGCAGCCGCATTTGTGATTGGCTGAGAGCAAGGCAATCACGGATGCGGCTGCAGGTACTGCAGAATGGTGAAGGAGAGAGGTAAGGTAAGTAATGATCGGGGGACTTTCTTGAAATAATACTAATGTGGTTGGGGCTGGGGGAGCAAGAACTATGATATGGGAAAGGGGTTTAATGCTAGGGGGAGGGAGACCAAAACTAGAAGGAGGGGGGGGAGGGCTCTTCTGCGCATGGCAAAATTCTCCCAGAGGAGAGACAGGAGGCAGAGTCCTATATGGACTCTGCTATCCTCCTGGTGGACAGTTTTTGGGACTTTGGGGGGGATTACAGGAGAACTATTTTGATCTGGGATGTAAGGTAAAGATTTTACTACACTAGAGACTGGGACCAGTAGTGGGGGGGTTATAGTTTTGGGGGTGGACATGCCCTTTAAGTACAGCATTGGGTATAAATGGGGCAACACATGAGAGCTGTCGTTTGCATCCTGTAAAATTAAGAGACTTGTTTTGCATGTATTAAAATGCCAGGCTGCTATTTTCACTCCCCAGATTGCAGGACAATAGCTTATTTTAGTCACCATGAACAGCAGAATGAAAAGTTATGTAGTAAAATTGGAGATGCACAAATGCAACTCAAGCCTATAACCTAACTTTTAAAAGAGAAGAATTATTCCCCGAATCAATGGATAATGCAAGTATGCAGGTGCATTTTCTTTCTTTATTTTTTTTAATCTATCTTGTCTGTGGAAAAATGTAATGTCCGTAAATGTGTCTGAACTCTCGATATTGACTCTGTTGGGGTAGTGAAATCATTTTAAAGGTAGTTGAATCTGTGAGGTTATAGTCCTACATCTGCACATTTTTAATTCATAACTTTTTTACTATTTGTAAAGCATACTGGCATATATAGTAGCATGGCTGTCATCTTGAATGGAGACATTTTTTTAAGTTAAAGGATAACTATACTTGGCATATATAGTAGCATGGCTGTCATCTTGAATGGAGACATTTTCAAGTTAAAGGATAACTATACTCTAAAAATTAACTTATTAAAAATGGAAAGTACCTAGGGCAGGGAGGTAGGATTGATTATTCCCACTCCACAATATTGTTTTGTTGAGGAGCTACAGCACATACAGTTTAAATTTGCCAGTTTAGTCCTGGACTACTCCTGTATTAAAGATAGTGGTGAAGCCAGGAGGAAGACAGTCAGAATTGGTTTTCTTTGGGCTAGTGCTCCTCACAAAAACAAAATAAGGAGGTAGGAATTACTAATCCTATATACCTGACTCTGGTACTTTATATTTTAACTGTATTTAAAAATAATTTATACACACGATAGTTATGCTAGTTATGATAGTCCAACTCTATTGCCACACAAATGCCTACCAATCCAAACATCTGAAACCTCATATAACATTTCCCAGAATGTGAAAAGCTATATTTGGATGAATCTGTAACTTTATCTATTTATTTAAAAGGAAAGTTCAGTGGAAAATATCATTACTTTTAAAATTCTTAGTTTATATTATGCATACCTAATTATTCTATATATTCTCTTACATTCTGTAAAATCATTTGAATTTATACCCCTTGCTATTCCCTGCATTAGTGAGCTGACATTTCAGGTTCTGTTAATGGTCCTTCTTCTTCCCAGAATGCACAGTAATGTGAAATGTTCCTAAAAGTAATTTCTCCAGATTGGCTGTTGGATGGGTCAAACATGTTCAGATCTCTACTGAACTCAACTTAGGTGCTGGGCCAAGAGCAATACCACAACAGTCTATATTAGGGGTCCTGCAAATGGCAAGGCAGTATTTCGGAAGCATTTATTTATACACAGACAAAATACTTAGTGGGCAGGTTAAGGACATTAGGATGGAAAAATACTGCATTTTTTCTTAAAAGTATATGTTTGCACTGAACTTCCCCTTAGCAATACAATATATTTTTTAAAAAAAAACTATTCTGTAAAAATGCATCCAGTCCAGTTCAATCAGGTAATTTGTCCCTAATTCTTTTTAGTAAACTGGTTTTGTGTAGATTGTCAGATCCCTGCAATATATTTCAGTATGTTACAATTACAGTTAAATAAACTTTCCTTTGCAAGTGTTTAAACAATAAAACTGCAAAAAGCATTTAATATTGATATCTAGTTTTTTAATATTGTTATAATCAGTGAATAATAATGGCTATTTTATGTCTTTGGTTTCAAATTTTTTATACTATGTGCACAATTCGTTGCTCTATTTGGAATTGTTTTAAAGACAGAATAAAGCCGTAGCCTGGTGGAGCCATAAGCCATCAATCTTGGCTTATGGCTCCAACATGGCCAACAGTCTAAAGTCAGTTTAACATAGTTAATGTCCATACACAAAAAGCAAGATTAAAAAGTAGGATGTATTAACCTTTTGAAGAAGAAAACTTTTTTTTAAGTAAATGACCATAATTTGCAGCAGTTTATTTGTAATTTGCAAACAGCGCATGGTACTGTATATTATTTAGTTTTTTTATATACAGTTCTTCCATTGAAACCAGTTCAGTTTAAACAGATTTTATTTTCACATGCCAAGTACAGTTTGATTTTTAAAATGCATTAATTTGCGAAAGATTCAACCTAACAGCGTTTTTCCTTCTAGCTCAACAAGACCACATCAGTAAACAATAAATTTATGTCAGGAATAGACAGGCTTTCCAATTAAGAGCTGTCAAATCACATTTCGGCACACGCACAGCGAATTCCAAACTATATGGCTGTCATAGTGTGAGCAGGGACTTGAAATCCAATAGGGAGCAGGTTGGATCCTCTTTTTCTTAAGTTCTCTATAGAGTAATATGTGTATTTTATATATAATCTTTCTTTTTTTAGACACAAGGGGCAGAACATCAGATATTATCTTTCATCAATGATTGATCGTAGCATCTCTGGGTATTTGCCCATGGGAATAATATTTGAGCTTTTGAATTGAACTGTATTACTCCCTTTATTTCCAATTTTACAGAGACTGTTTTATGTTTAAAGGGCATGTCCATCCCCAAAATAAAAATTAAACCCACTGTGTAGTGTTAATAATCCTTACCTTATTCCTCTACTCCAAATGGTTATCCTGCAGTGTCTAGGAGAGTGAATAGTAGGAGCCTTCCTATGTGGAAAAAGGTTTATGCCCCTTCCCTGTCCTCTTGGAAGACGCAGTGGAGTCCTCCCTTCCACCATCCGGATTCCGTGTCTCTGCAGTATTACTGTGTAAAAAATAAACTCCTTTCTGTAGTGTAGGGACCCCATCCCAACCCTAACTGCCATTTTTAAATTGTAAAAAAGTGCCCAAACACTTACCAGACTTTCGGGGAGATTCAATATATTCGGCCACGTTACTTACCTTATCCTGATCCCGCAATACAATACCTGACTTAAACTATCGTTAAGTTTTGCGCTACCAAGTAGTTTTCGGGTTTTGGATCAATAGCACGGTGCTATTTCCCAAAACATTTGGAAATGGCGCAGTGCTCTAAAAGCCGTCTAAAACCCACGTTAACCCGAAATTTCTTCAGGTTAACGTGGGTTTTAGACGGAAAAGCCCTATATTGAATCTCCCCCTTTGTTCTCTCAGCTAAATCAATAGCTGGCAGCTGCGTCTGTGATTTGCTGACTCAATATTTTATAAAGATTACAATCTAGTTATTTTGTAATCATTCCAATCATCCCACCTCCATAAAACTATGTTGAGTTTATAAAGTAACATGTAGTTACTGGCTACTTGTTTTGTGTAGTTAAAATTTGTCACTTGGAAAAATTTTTCAATAAAGATAAAGTGAAATAAATGACCGGTAGAAGAGTAAAAACTTGTCTTGTGTATTGATGCATATATATATATATATGTTTTTCTAGTATGTTATTATGATTATTTTAATTTTTTACTAGTTGATGTTGCTAATAATTACTTATTTATGAATAATTTAGTAATAATAAATTACTTATATAAATACTATATTTTAATCGAGGTTGATTAAGCCAATGCTGATTTATATAATAATAGTGCTGTGTGTTGAAAGGTTTGGTATAAAAATGAAACTGATACACTTTATATTATTTATGATTAGTTAGAAAAACAAGTTTGTTTTTATGGGTATTTAAAACTATAGTAGGTTTTTAGCCCCTGAACCCCTGCAAACTTTTCAAACTGTTTGGATAATGTTGGAAAAGCTTTATTTTTAATGTTGGCAGTGTAACTTCACTGTGAACTATCACACCCACAATCATTTCACTTTCCAGGCAGATTTATTGTGGATTTAACACAGCAGACGTCTTCACTCATTTCCATATTGCTTACCGGTAGTTCTTTCCTCAAAGGAAGCCATCTCTTCCTTAACCACATGCACTTGTAGCAGAGATACAAGGATTTTTCCTGGTGTCATACCTGCAATGTTTCATTTTGGCTTTAGTGGCTTTGATAGAGCAGTATAAAATAACTAAAAAAAGAAAAACATTTTTAGAAAGGTAATTGGTGTTTAAGACAGGACATGACATAAAAGAGCACTTGATAAAGAGCAAATTGTGCTTGAAACACGTTGTGTGATACGTGTTGAATAAACTCACTGAGTTTGCATTATAACCTAGAGTTATTGCCTTACTTTTAGGACTTTCCTGCTGGACATAAAAGAGTGAAAGAAAAAAACAGTATGTGGGTAGAGAGAGGAAAATGATGCTGTGCAGGGCAAGGCAAGTAGAAAAGCAGCAAGCAATTAGTAATGACAGACAGATGTAAGGAGAAGATGAAAAGAGAAACTAATGGAATGGTTCTTCTTTAGAGCTTAAAGTAGTGAGCATCACCTTTTAGGTAGAATTTAGAAGAGGAATGCTTTGATGGAGTTGTGTTTTTTCCAATGCAATCATTTTTTTGACAAATTTGCTTTTTTAAAATATATTCCCCTAAAGAGAAAGCATAGCCACAGCATTTTTCCCACGGGAGGTTGCCACCTAGCAACATTTAGTTGCCTCATACTTTGCTGCTACTATTACAGGTGCGTGAGAGGTCTTGTGGATAACCAGGTTTTTTTCATCGCTGCCATGGAGTTGCAGCTATGGGCAGTGAGCTTTTTTCGCCAGATAGACACTTCTACCACAGTAAAGGGTTATAAGAGAATGCCTTTACATTTTCATCAGATAAGAAGACAGTTTTTGAATGGAAGAAAAATATCATCCTCTTATAAGCTTCCTTGAGGCACTTCCAGTGCCTCCGACGCAGACCTTAGCCTTGTTAATGACCCATAAAACTGGAAAAAGTGTTTTAGTAAACTGAAACATGAAAGTATGTTTCAGAAATTACACACTATTGTGTCTCCCTCATGCTTGTTTGAGCAGATGCCATAAAGAGGGAGGGAGGAAGCACATTGTTCAATGCACCTGCGTCCATTTCTATTGTGGATTGGGACTCTGCCTCTTCAGAGAAAGGGGAAATTAATGAGTTACAAATGGCTTGTGTGGGGAACCATCTTCTTTTTTCTAAGTGTTGGGCTATATCTGACTCAATAAACTATCATTTATTTCTACGCTCGATAAGGAAGATGAGCTAGTCCTTAGGAATTACTTAGGAGTGCCTGACATGCAGGTCCTTATAGCCCCTGAGTTGGACCCTGCATTATTATCCATTTGTAGTGACTCCTCAAAGCAGACTCGCATAATTCATTAGACCTCATACTGCTCAAAGTTCAGTTTATAATCACTAACGCTGCAGGTTCACTTTTATTTATGCCCAAAGCAGAACAAGAGGAAAATATTGCTGCAGATCAGTTAATTGCTGTCCCCAAAAACAGCCTTATTAAAAGCTACTAGCAGGGCTTCCCTTTGCCCTTATTATAGGTCAGACTTTTAATTATATTTCTATCATTAGAAGGGCTTGTTGGCTTATCTCAGCACTCATGATAGACCTCGCCCCTAAGTCCCATGAATTTCCAATTTTAGACTCCAGCTTTTTATTCAGAGCAGAATTCATATAGAAGGTCAAGGGCAAATACAAGCAAAAAAAGTCCTTTTCCATCTTAAAGAAGCCAAGACCTCCATTTCTAATAAGAGACCCTTTCTTAAGGAGGGATGCTACTTCAGATCCCAAGAGCATTGCGTGATTTCAACCAGGGCATTTCTGAAAGATTCATCCGAGGGTATGGCTTGAACCAACACACCTTATTTCCCCAAAAAACAGCATCTGGCTGTAAACCCTTTGTAGGCAGGTAGGTACTTATAATTTTTAATTAATTTTAATTTAATTTACTTTGAATTAATTCAGCTTAATTTTATTCAGTTTGGGAGAGGATTTGCTGAGACTGCTGGGCTCTGAAAATTGTAAACAAAAGGGCCTATCCCCTTCTAAAATGTCTATACCAGTCCAATGCTTCCATGTCCCCGGTACACAAGAGCCTGAATGGTTTCCTTTCATTAGCCTTGTCACATGGCAAGATAGAATTTGTTTTTTCCACTAAGGAAGGGTTGGATAAACCATGTTTTTCCAGTACAAAAACAAGATGGTTCCTTATGATCTTGATCTATCCGAAACATACAAACAATCACTTCATAAAGCCCAAGAGATTCAGGCTGGAAAACCTTTTTAACATTAAAACATTACCTATTACACAGGGACTATTTAATGCTGAAAGTCATTTTTAATGACTCTTTTTACACAATATTTATTTCAAAGAAATCACAGATGTCTCCTTCAGATATTCCATTGGAATGTGATGGTGTTTAGCCTATCCAATGCTCCTTACAACTACATTTTGCAGAAGTGCTACTGATCTGGTCAAACATTTATACAAACATAGAAAAGATAATCATCTGCACACTGGCATACATTATAAACAAGGGGTTTTAGTATACATTACTGTGATCACATTAATAAAAGGCCTTTTAAGTTAAATTATGATTAGCAAACTTTTGCATTTATGATACGTGCACACTGGATCAACATAGCAGGCTTCATCACTTCCCCCCAGCCCTTTGGCTTTTTTAAAATGAGGGAAGAGGCCATCCAGTGCTTTATATTAAAGGCATAGGACCTCTCATTAAAGGGCCGTGTTGGGGGTGCTATTATCACATGGAAGCTTGACCATGCTTCCTAATAAAGACATACAATAGAAGGATTGTGGAAGCACTCCTTAGGTTAAATTACAACTACATTTTGTGGAAGTGCTACTGATCTGGTCAAATATTTATACAAACATAGAAAACCATTCTGAGTACAAAAATTTAATTGCAGAATTCTTAACTTGGTGCAAAGGAATCTCAATTTCAACAGCTTGGTGCATTATGGGGTGCATTATAATTTCTTTCCCAAAAATTTCTCTCTGGCTTAGTCCCTACCACGTTAAAATCATATGGTGCAGCGTTAAAGAGTATAATGCCTGACTTAACCACCAATGCTCTCTATATAAGACTTTTAAAGGGAGCACCACTCTCGAGATCACCAGTTCCAAAACATGATTCTACATGTTCTTGCAGCGCTGAAGTCCTGAGTTCGATTCCACCCTTGGACACATCTGCAAGGAGTTTGTACGTTCTCCCTGTGCTTGCATGGGTTTCCTCTGGGTACTCCGGTTTCCCCCACAATCATAAAGACATACTGATAGGTTGTATGTGTCAAATAAATGTGTTCAGATTGTAAGCCATTCGGGACAGGGCCTGGTGTGAATGTAAAGCACCATGGAAGATGTTGGCGATATATAAATCCGCAATAATAATAATTAACATCTCTCTCTATTAGGACTTAAGGTATTAAGCTAGCAAGCCTGTTGGTCTTAGTTTTTGCTGCAAGATCAGCTAAACTTACATTAATACACATCCATGAGCCTTGGATGTCATTTGCACCAGGTGGTACACACATCATTCTCAAAGTTAAAACCAAATCTACCACACATTTTCCCAGAAATACTTGAGCGGGATCTTCCAAAAGATATCACCGACTCTTCCCTTTGGATACTGTCTTATCTGAATAAAAACATACAGTTGTCCGATAAACATAGGGGAGACGTTTCTTAACTACTTATTACATCCAGACGGGGTCCGAAACTATCAGAGGTTAGATACTTTCTGCAATGGACAGTGCTGGCATCGACACTTCAGTGATAAGTCCCCATTCTATTAGGGGTGCTTTCACAAAAGAAACCTCTAAGGCAATTTCCTTACAGTTCATTCTCAAGAGTAGCTAGACGGTCATCCGATAGGACCTTTGTCAGACAATACTGACATTATAAAATAAGTAAATTCTTACACTGCATAGATTACAATAATATTATTCATTTATTTGTTGTTAGAATCTCTCCTGTATCATATTTCATTCCAAATACACTGGTACAGCCAGCATTCTATTCTTTCTCTCTTTCCTTTAAGAAATCCAAAGTTCCAGAGACAGCAGTACCCAACTGTTCAAATTGACAATTGAAAATGAGCGAGATATCTTGCTGATGTCCCTGATTTCAGCCTTTTTATTCTATTTCATGTTACCTTATGTTATGGACTTCTTATAGCTCAGCCTTGTTCTTATTGTATATTGAACTTGAGTGTGAATTCCAATAGCCAACCAAATACCATTGGAATCTGTCATCAACATCTGTAAATGGGGGTTGAGGGGAGAGTGGTGGTGGTTGGGGAGGTGAGTATGAAATATTTGGCATAGACTTGGAATATCAGGTTCAACTGTTTGAATTTTAATGTCAAAACTTCTCTGGGTTCAACGAGTTGGAAAGAAATTCAGTGAGTTTGTGGATCTCTGATACCTATTTTTGCGACACAGTTTTGCTGCAGATCCTAATTTTTTGTTGCAAAGAAAGAAATGCTCTCCTCAGTATTAGGCATCAAGTGTACATTAGTGCATTTTGTATATTGACCAAATATCCATATACATACATAAAATTCTGTTACTGCTAACAGTCAATAAATGTAAAAAAAAAGAAATAAAAATCTTGTAATAATAATTGTTATAATAATCTGCCCCTACTATCTTAGCACAAAGTTGAATCGAATGTTTTGCTGAAAATATAAGCCTCTAAAATTGTGTTTAAGAGGCTCTAAGCTTTATCGAGCTCTACTGAAACAGTATACTGCTGGCTATTCGTGGTTTTAAAATAGGTTAATGAAATTTTAATCTAAGGAATATTAGGAAGCCAGAGCAGATAATAATTATTATCCCCATATATTATTATTATCGCCCATGGGTCTGAAGTTGTATCATATGCTATGAAAAAGATTTAATCAGTGAGCTCAGGCCTGAGAAACAATATACACTGATATTGCTTTTCTTATATCATGGATCAAATAAATTATGTTCCAAGGATGGAAAGGCTTATGCGGTTATCTGTGTAGAGTGTAGATCAGAGTGATTTTTGTCAATAAAATCTCATTTAATTTCTTGTAGAAGATATATAGATAGCTGGGTAATGTGCATAGATCCATAGATGGTTAAATGCAGTGTGACAGCTATATTCCCACTGTGGATATTTATTCATGCACCTAAATGGAACACTGGCATATTATAGACTTTGTCACAAAATAATGGCTGCCTAACAAAGCTCTCTGACATTTAGCCCTAGGTCTACTGTGGAAATGCCATTTCGGTTCAATCAGATGAGCTGTTTTATGAATCCTGCACACCGCCTGTAATAACTTTTATTTCTGACCTTTGGCCCTTTTTGTTTTTTGGTCATGAGATACTAGGGGTGGTAGTTCAATAAATGACAGACAAATATATGTTTAAGCACCCTATTTTCCGTATGTATGGCTAAAGAATACATTGGGCAGTTTGATCTCTCTGTAAACATGGCTAAAATGCACAATCATAATAGTCATACTGTATGTAATATTTATTGTACATCCCAATACATTTCCCATCTTTGGGGCCTTTTTTGTACCTCTGTGAGAATAAAGTGCTTACTTTTGATGCCTTGTGAAAACCTGGCAAGGTCCTCTCCTCATTCTACCTTTCTGTAATAGCAGTGCTTTCAGGTGCCCGTGAGTTCTGCAGTATAGAAAGATGTTGAGGGTTAGAAACATAAAATACAGATTGGCAACAATGTGCAATACTTGTGTCTTTATTCTTGTTTTCATTGTATGTTATAACAAAAACTAAATATAAATAAGTGCAGACAAGTAAATATTACACAATAATGTTTTTATAGTAGGCATTTCTATACACGTAATGTTTTGGGTCTTCATTTAGGGGAAATAACCCGTGTTAAAGTCTTTTGTTTTCCCCTTTAATTCTCTATTAAAATAATTAAGGTACTTTAGGAAGATTAAGTGCTATCATGAAAATGAAACCGGACCAAAGATTAAATAGTGACTTGATGTGCTACATTAATTCGATTAATGCACAATTATTTTCCCCCGAAAGCACAGAGCAATGAAATATGTCCCCACTATATAAATAATTGATGATAACAATATTCTTAAACCTCAGCTTTTAAGCTCTTGATACAAATTACGCCCTGCGTTTGCTCTTTTGGTTGCTACATGCTTTGTAATTGATTTTCCTTTAGACTTCATATGTATAGCAGTTTTAGGTTCCTCTACATTTACATATTGCTGACCTGAGTTTTTTTTTTACTCATTTTTACTGAGATATGTCTGCCGAGGGCTAATTATTCTTTTTAATAGAAAGTAAGCAATGAGAGAAAAAAGACATTAAGCCCAAATAGGTGGAAAATGGAGATGTATAATTTGATGGCTGCATCAACCCGCAAGCAACAGTATGGAGGATTAAAACTGTGTTTTGTGATTACAGAAAGTGTTTTTCTATTCTGCAGAGATTCTTAATCCTGCCCTTTCTGGTGGCAGCTTTTCCCTAGAGGATGTTACCACACTCACTAGTTAAATACGGTAGATGACTCAAGGCATTTACAAGAAAAAATATTTTTCTTATGTTTTTTATCACTTTTCATAAATGACACATAGAACATAGCTTTGTAATTTTGGGGTGAAATGTCCTATAAATATAAAATCTTTGGTAACAAGATTAACATTTTTACAGTGCAGCATATATGTTGTTCAAACATAAGCAAATGCATAACAAGGCATATCTGTTGTATTAAGTTAGATCAACTGGACTTAAAGTTTAGTTCTTGAAGACGTTTCACTAGTCATCCTACTGGCTTTCTCAATTCAGAATGACTTGTACAAGAGTCTGTTGGCAATAAGTACCCTGGAAGGTCTCAATTAGCATACCACAGCCAAGTGTTAGGGATATGCTAATTGGGACTTTCCAGGGTACATAATTGCCAACAGATTCTTGTACAAGTCATTCTGAATTGAGAAAGCCAGTCGGATGACTAGCGAATCGTCTTCAAGATCTAAACTTTAAGTCCAGTTGATCTAACTGAATACAACAGATATACTATGACCTGGATGAATGAGAAACTTCACAAGCATAACAAGGTGCTGTCAAGGGTTCATCGTAGTATGGTTAAAGTCATCATAAATTGCATTATAATATATTACCAGAATGGTTCATCATAATAATGCAGGTTATGCTACATAAACATACATACATATACACAAGGGACTGTAAACTCCCCATCCTCCATAAAAACAACTATGTGCCATCCGTTTCTATATTCCAGGGAGGTGAGAACGCTTATTCTCACCTCCCTGTGAATAATATGATGCTCGGGGGACCTGGAACTTACCTTCGCCTCGCTCTTCTCACAGCCGCTCCTTCACTGAAAGCCACTCTGTCCCGACCGCGCGCCCTATCTTATATACAATACAAAAGATAGGGCGCGCGATCGGGAGAGAACAGCTGTTCAGTGAAGAAGCGGCTTGCGAGTGGAGCGCGGTAAGGTAAGTTCCAGGTCCCCCGAGCGTCCTATTATTCACAGGGAGGTGAGAATAAGCGTTTTCACCTCGCTGTGAATAATAGAAATGGATGGCACATAGTTGTTTTTATGGGTTTAGTGTTCCTTTAAGCTGCAAAACAGGATGGTCTTACATCTTTCAGCTTTCTATATGGGTTGGGGAATTTGGGAGGATTTACCTATATATCATTTTTCATTTGAAACCCTTTAGTATTGTTTATATTGTTTCTTTAGATATAGATAAACTACCTCATATAAATACACAAGTGTACAGCCATGTATAAAAATACAATTGTATAGCCATGCCTGTATTAACTTGAATAGATTGCACAAATTTAGTTAGATCATGTTTATATATTTACACAGCCACTGAAAGGCTTGTTCTCAAAAAACTAACGGGTGGTCGATGCAGAAAAAAACTCACATCTTGCCTGACTGTGATCCCGCAATGCTCTAAACTCCTTTACGAGTCTTACTGCATCACAGGATCAGGTAAGATGTCCGTTTTTCATTTCTGCATCGCCCTGTACACCTCCATTCAGTATGCATTTCTTCTTGAACATCTATTCTTTACTTCTAGGATGCACCAGTAGATTGCTCATACTGGTCTCATGGAACATTTAGCGCTTAGGGTAGTAATATCTTTTACATATGCTTTCCTTCCTCAGCTATCTCTGCAGGCATCAGTTTATGAACCTAATGCAGGGGTGCACAACCCAGCCGACACTGGGGGCCACACTAGTGGCACTGAGCATGGTGAGCGGGCCGTGGGAAATAGCCCCGCCCCCAGCCTGCCTGGTTACACCCCCGCAACCTCCAGCCATGGCCCTTTCCACACCCACTTTCCACACTCCCACTCATGGCTCCGTGCGGGTGGGGGGAAAATGCGGCCGAGCCGCCGGTCGGGCATCACTGACCTAAAGGTAACAACATACAGTGAATATTAAAGGAAAATTATAGTGTTGTTGCTTGGAACTTATTGTGGTCTACTGCCTAACCAATGGGAAGACGCTCTTTGCAAGAAGTGCTTCTTCCTATTGAATACATCCCAAAAAGAGATGGGGCAGCGCTTGGACACTATAGATCCCAGAAAGTTAGCATGACTTTATCGCAAAAGACGCCCATAAGCACATTTTCAGATGTAAATATGTCTGCTAAAAGGGCAACTGTGGTCTCCAAACAAGTTAGGGTTAAATGAAAGCCTGCAGTATTTTCTTTATAATGAGCCGACAATCACAGGGCTTCACCCTGTGTGAAATAATATTGAGGTGATTGTTCAAACTTCCTGCTTTCAGTACCTGGGGGAAAAATTGGCAGTTGAGAAGGGGAGCCTATTAATGCAGACTAGCTGGTCACATGACTTCAAGCTGGTCACATGGCTGAAAACAGGAAGTGTTCAAGCAGGAAGTAATATTGCTGAACCCTTTCAGCAATAACTTCTCACGAACTTTATCTAGAAATGTGATTTCAGTTTTATTTTGAAGGTGTGATGGAAGGCTTTTTATATAATCCTTACTAGTTTGGAAGAATTGGAGACCACAGTTACCCTTTAAATTCTTCTAGAGCCATGCAGCCAAAATAACTTACAGGACGTTCATCCAGAGAATCTGCGTCTCTGGGTCAATCTTCCTGAATGTGTTATGTATGCTGTCACCTTAATCTAATCAAAATGTCACCAAAATAGTTTTGGAATGAGGGAGAAATTGAAAATAAAACAGTTCTTGCAATTATACAATTTGGAACAATTTTTAATACTTCAAAAGCATTATATCAGCAAGCATTTTATATCAGCAAGCATTTTCCTTATTACAGAATCTGGATTAAATATTTTTTTTGTTATTAGTAATTGATATGAAAATCACATCTATAACCTGTTCCTTTTGTTTCCAGCCACAGAAAGCCGAGTGACAATGGACAACATTCAGAGGTTTTCATCACTTCCCGTGTATCTGCCTGTAAACTATAATGTCTACAATGCGGATGTTTCTTTCTTCCTTAAAGAAGTCAATCAGGATGTCACGAGGAATTCTAGCCTCCAGATCCGGACTGAACCACTTTTTATCTACAAAACCAAGGTGCCGCCAATTGTTAATGCCACATATGGACCATATTCAGCAGAACAGACAGTACAAAAACATATGATAATAACCTCAAGTACTTTCAGTTCAAACAACAGATTCACATTTAACTGGCACTTAAAATCACATATAATAGAAAGTTCTGTTTATTCTAACAAACCCAAAATACAGGCTTTGTTTTATATAACCGGGAAAGATTGGGATGACTACCACACATCTGAAATTCTTCCGTGCGTCAGACTGGTGGCTCTTCGAGAAGGCAGAGAAATATCATCAAGTTGTAGGCTAAAAGGGGGTTTAGGACTGTGTGTGGCAGAACTTGAGTTGCTACCAGACTGGCTAGATACTTCACCTGCTGATGATGAAAAGCATTCTCTTCCACTTCAAGGAGTTCCTGTGGAACTTCATCACATCATGTACACCACAGGAGAGAATGAAGAATGTTCATCAAAAGAAATAGATTCTGCTTACAAACTTTCTCCAACAATGGAAAGAATTGGAAGTGTTGTTGTTTATCCTACTCAAAATACTTTGAGGATGTCTGTTCTACGATTAGATGAAAATATCCAGATTCGGTTTCCACCCAATCCAGTAAAGGTTGGCGACATTGTGACTTTCTTTGTAAACATAGTGGGAGCCTCTTCTACACAACAGCTCACACTCAGGTATGATTATAATTGTGATCAAAAATATATATTACAATTTCCTAAAACACATTAGTGGTAATTCTCCTACAGCCATAATTGCACAAATGTGTTAAAGACACAGTAACACCTTTTCAACAATTTAAAAAGGTGTAGACTTGACGATGTGTCACTATTCATTTATTATAACAATTGTGGGAATTTTATGTGACACTTTTAACGCCAGCTACAAAGGAGAGCTGTACTCAAAAACTCTCTCTGCTCCCAGTACAATAATTCAGGCTCCAGGCTTCATCAGTGAAGCGTAGACCTTTTGTTTTCTTCTATTGTCACTGCCCCCACTCTCCATGTATTTTTCCACAAGGCAGCCAGTGGGTCAACGTCTTTACCAGAATTACAAGAATTCTAATCAACTCAAACGTGTGTTGGCACAGGAAATTCAACATTGATAGTGATGCCAAAGGACTATACAAGGAGTGACCTCCGGTCTTTACACTCTTTTTTTTATTTGGAGTTTTTAATTATAGATATCCTTTAACATACCATGATATGTAAATCACACATATAATTAGACATATTATCTTGTATATTTTTTGTTGTAAATGCCTAAAAGTTAAACCACACCAATGGTTTTCAGTTTTGGATTTTAGGCTCAGGAAAGATATTTGGCAGACCTGTTTGCAGCACAATCAACACAGCTGTTTAGGGAGTCAGTGTCAACATGTGTTGTTTTGTTATGAACCATCATCCTCCATTAGCTTTCCCTGTTGTCAATAAAGTACAATAACTTACTTATATAGCCCCAGTCTCCTATAACAGTTATCTTTAAAAGGGAGTAAAGTATAATTCAATCCCTTCATATGATCCTCCCAACACAATGTTCCAAATCAATAAAACAATATATTTCAGTAAATGCTTAAACAAACGACTTTCCTACAATTTATATCCCACAATGCCAAATCATTTCCCTCTAAATAAGAAAAACATGGTGTTCTGACTTCTGAATCCTTATAAAATAAAAATAATCCCTTGATAAGCCAGGATGTAAAATAGCATTTTTAATACACTTAATGCAACTGTAATATAACCAATAATGTTTAACCACCAGAGGCTTTTACTTGATTTGTTTTTCCACATTCACTGGAACAGTTGTATCTGCCGACTGGGGAAATCTCTGGGTTATTTAACTGCTTGAAAGTCATTTGTAATGTGGGAAAATTGCTAAAATGCCGGATCAGCCAATATATTTTCGGTGACTTGGTCACAGTCTTACTGACAGTAATAGGATCGGATTAGCCAGATTTTAATTAGCTGAATTTTCAAAAGGAACATTTCTCTATATTTTTTTTTCTTAATTTTTTTTTGATTTGGCAGATCCAGGCAATTATCTTCAAACAAGCTCTCCATTCATTAATGTGTTTTGTTTTATTCTGAATGTCACAAGGACAGCAGCAAGGAGATGTTGTAGGTATTGGATATTACCATGGTAGGGATGATACAGAAGTAATTGAAAAGCAAAAGAAAAACTAAAATTATTTAAGGACTTGTGATTACAACAATGAATCACTTTCCTTTACAAATGTTTACATGTGCAAAATAAGTAACATTTTTCACTACAGTGAGTCCTGTACTTGATTTGATTCCCCCCTCTCCCTACAGTGAAATACAAAAAAAGCTCATTGGACAGCTGCTTTCTCTCCCTGGGTAAATCACATTGAGCATGTCTAAGCTGACATGCAAGGGAGGAGGCAAGATAAGAATTGTCTAGAGAGCTTAACAAGTGTATCTTTGGGTAGGAATTATTTTAAAAAAAAATCTTTTGCATAGGGTATTTATCAGTTTGTGGGCTATAAACCGGGGGGAAAGAAACTTATATTTGGTATAAGGTATTAGATAAGTCCAATTCATATCTAGCAGCAGGACCCCCCAAAATATTTAAGAACGCTTAGCACTTTCCCTTATGTCCCTGAAATGAGAGAACCCTGAACTGAGATGTTTCTCTCAGACAATGACTTATGGCTGCTTGTATAGTTTGCAGAAGGGGTGTGAAGATATAAATATTGGGGATTTAGGGGTCCTGCTCAATTAGACCTGGGGTGGGTGGACTTGTTCTTTTAAGGTATATTAGAAACACAAGTCTGTGTAATAGTTGTACTATTGCTTTTATACAGGCCATTTATTATGATTACACTTAATATGATCTATTTAAAGGAATAGTTCGCACAAAAACTGAACTATTCCTTTAATATTTGAGGTGTAACATTTGAAGTAAAACATTTCTAAATTTTGTATTGGTGCATTCTCTTAATTCTTTATTTTTACTTTTCTGATTCTGGGTGTTCTAATTTCTGGTTGTGTTAATGCTGATATAATATTAAGCAATCCCCCTATTTGTATCGAATAAAAAGTTTTTGGGATATATTCACATAATTGTAGACTAGTGTAATTATGGAACAAGACAGCAAACAGAAAAGTAGAAAGAACTGTGGGGCTGATGCAATAAGAGTTACAAACATTGCTTGTGCTATAAATGTGCAGCATCCAATCAGCTGTAATTTTGTGTTATATTTGTCATACAACTTCATAAAGTTCGTTCTGTTTTCGAACTTTCAAACTTCAGTAAAAGTAGAAAGTTCAAAAGTTCGAATTCGGACCCATTTGAGTGAATGGGGGAGTGATAGTTTGAAATGTCCGGATGATTTACAGCTAAACTAACAATGGTAACTTAATGTAAATGGCTGTGGCACCTGGGAAATGGTCTGGGGAACATGTCACTATCACCAAAACTTTTTAAAACGCTTCTTAAAGGGCATCTATACCGAAAAATAGGTTATTTTAAATTTACCATAACTGGAAGCTATAATTCTTCCCAACCACCACTGTATAATTTTTTTGTTGTTCTGCCCCCTATTTCTTTAGATATCCAATCTAAAACTTCTTATATTTCAGCTGTCAATCAAGTTACTTACTCTCAAAAACTATTCTTCTGTGAGCAGTTTTGCTGTAACTGGAATGGTAACAGAGTTTTGACAGTTGGAATGCAGTATGCTTTGTACAGGCTTGACAGTTGGTTTGTGGGAAAAAAGTCAGGTCAGATGAAAGTGAGAGTGGGTAAAAGAGGGAGGGGGGATACTGCTCCTAAATAAAAAGTGTGCTGGATTGAAGGCATGCAGCAACACACACAAATTAGAGTAAGTGCTACTTACATGTATTCAATTATAGATTAAGATGAGGCAAAGGATTTTTTTCAGAATAGTGTCCCTTTAAACAAGAGCGGGCAATTGTCAGGTTTTGCGCAATTCGAGGGTTACCGAACGATACTTTCGGTTACCGAAAATAGAACCATAAATTTGAGGATTACTGAAATTAAATTGATACTTTAGAGGATTACCGAAAACGAACGATACTTTCGAGGGTTAGCGAATGATACATTCTAGGTTTAACGAAAACGATCCATACATTCAAGGGTTACTGAAAACGAACGATCCTTTCGAAAGTTAGCAAACAATACATTCTAGGGTTAGCGAAAATGATCTGTACATTCAAGGGTTACCGAAAACAATACGAGGGTTAGCGAATGACCCATAAATTCGATAATTATCAAATTATTTTCGATAATTATCGCAAATACAGCCGAGAGTCCGGAAAGTTTGAGAAATCTGGGTCCGGGTCCTGGATAGTTTGAGAAGTCTGAGTCCGTTCTAGTCCATCTCTAGTACTGACCAAACTGAACCACCATGCACCATCTATCTTAAGTGAATTTCAAGCCATCTGCTCAAGATGACGTGACTGCTGATAGGATCATCTGGAAATTTTCCGACATGTCCAATTATTATTATTGATTTATATAACTCCAATATCTTTTGTGGCGCTTTACAATTACATAGTCATACATTACAAACAGGGTAATAGATATTATATAAAGTCATACATTTTACATACACAGGTAATACATAATATAAGCCCGCAGTGATGAGTTACTTACAGCAATACCGTGATATAATAGAAGAGAGATTCATTCATATGAATCAAGCCAGCCAAAAAATCAACCAATTTATGCCAGCCATTACTGTGCCATAACTGTTTACTAGATTTTACTAGATTTTCTTAGATTTTAATCAACTTTTTATCATTTTTGCCTGTTGATCTGCCAGTTGGATATTTATTAATTGTCCAATGTGCAGTTGATTTTGTTACTTGTGAATGTAAGCCAAAACTTTTCTGACAGTTTGCGTAAGTTGCAACTAGTTGAGAGGCAGTTTGGGTTTTCTTTAAACTGTTGGCTACAGGTTTTAAAGGGACACTATACTGAAAAAAATTCTTTGCCTCATCTTCATCTATAATTGAATACATGTAAGTACATGATTTGCGTGTGTTGCTGCATGCCTTCAATCCAGCACACTTTATGTTTAGGAGCAGTATCCACCCTCCCTCTTTAAACCACTCCTACTTTCATCCAGTATGACTTTTTTTCCCCACAAACCAACTGTCAAGCCTGCACACAGCATACAGCATTCCAACTGTCAAAACTGTCAACCATTTCAGCTACAGTAAAACTACTCACAGAAGAATAGTTTTTGAGAGCAAGGGACTTGATTGACAGGTGAAATAAAAGAAGTTTTAAATTGTATTTCTAAAGAAATAAGGGGCAGATCAAAAAAAAAAATTATACAGTTGTGGTTGGGAAGAATTATGGTTTCCAGTTATGGTCAATTTAAAAGAAACTATTTTTCGGTATAGATGCCCTTTTAAAAGTGAGTGTTTTAGCTGATACCTGCTGTATATCGGACAAAATGGGTTATTGATCTCAACTCTGGAAACATAGCCTCTGTGCAAAAGCCAAACTCATTTTAACCTAAAGAAAAGGCTTACCTCTATAAGTTCGAAAGGAACATTTTCTCCTTATTGACTTTATGCTGTGTTTGAACAAAAACACAGACAGAAAAAGGCTGGGATCATAGATACATTTATCATAGTTAATGATGATGATATTCGAGGGAGGCTGAACCTAAATCTAAAGAGGTACATAAAATTACTATTACCTTCATCAAATCTATCCCAGAAAGTCATTATGGTTTGTAAAAACTCCATTTGAAATATTAGAAAACAATAGTGATGCCATTATATGATTTTACTACTACTAGTGTTGTAAGTGTATGAATATCCTTTCACCAAAATTACCGTGTAAGATCTTAATACAAAATATTCATAATCATAACCTCATGCTGTTATACTGTGCCTCCGTTGCACAAAGGGCAGTAGCTGCTGGACATCTTCTGACTTAACATGGCGTTAGGCTTCACTGATGTCTGGATTGCCATCAACAGTTCTAGGGTCATTTGATTAAACTTATCCATTGGTAATGCTGAATGGTTCTCTTGCCATAAACTTTCTTTTCCATTTACAGTATATATCTGTATTGCATGCTGGAAATTCGATGTGTGTGACATACAAATTCTTTTCTTTTTTTCTAAATAGATTTTTCTTGATAGCTGTCTGTTCATAGTTTGCAGGTCATGATAAAACCTGTCCATTGTGTTAAAAATGCCCTTCTACACTCTTAGTTTCTACTGTAAAATATACCGATTGTAAGATGTGTAACACTATGATTAAACAGTGTAATATTGGATATGATATTTACAATTTGCTAAGTGTCACAGCATTAATAATTCAGTGTAGCTGAAAGCACTAAATAATCTAATCTAATCAGCATTGTATGCCTGTATGCAGAAGAAGAATACGCTGCTGGAAACAATGCGGCAGCAAGATTCATGTATTTAACATATAGATAATTATGTTAAACAACAGATTATGTCTATTAGCAAATTTCCCAAGATGAGTATAATACATTTGATTATTTGGAATATATTGCAAAATGCATTGGAAAGCTCAATAATAGAATAGATTACTTTTATTCTGCCGTGGTATACTAGATATTGCATCCAATCTGTCCAAATCTCATAAAAATTGCTTCTAACATAGCTGCTGATATATTGCATTTCATCTGCATAATAATATTTAATATTACACCTTTATTAGTTACACTTAGTAGTACAAAGCTGCAGAGGGAAGATAATGAAGTAAACCTGATCTTAGCACAGCTCTGTGCTATGTATTTCTCTATAGTGTACCTATCTGAATGTAAATGATATCTTCACTATCTGAAGGTGAATGAAACCTTCGGAGCAGATTAATCCGGCACAGAAACGCCCGTTAAATGCACAACAAATGCGTTTACACATTTCATGCACGTTACCACGCGTTTTAGTGTGGCTGCAACCTAAGCTAGGATGAGAGCATGTGATCTCACTGAAATCCATTTGAGACTCCTTACTATATATTCCTTACTATAATATATAAAAGTTAGACTGGATAAAGGAAGGGATAAAATCCACTAGAAAGTGGTTAATCAAATTTTCAGTGCTATTTTCACCACCATGATGCAACATTTCACCACTATGTCTATCGGTCAACTAAATTTTTGCCGCATTGCACATAAGCTTCAATGCGGTAAACCTTGCAGTTACACTGTTTGGCAAAAATTTGTCTCAAGGTGTTAGACTGTTTGTCAAGATTTTTAAACTTAACTTTAGATTTTTGGTAATATTATCAAAATGGAACAAATAGTGCTCCTTTATAAATATGGCCCTTAGGTCAATAGAGCAGGGTTTGTTAAAAGGGTAAAAGGATTCATTTCTGCCATTCAGTTCACCAGCCCTGGTATTAAAACTCAATCTATTTATAGCTCACTTTTTTTAGGCAAGCAGACCATTCTCTAACTTATAATGAACTGTGTGATGTAAGTGTAATTTCCTTCTGATATTATTAAAATTGGATTATAAGACCAACACAATGCAGGTCCATCCAACCAGTGCAGCTGGAGTCTGTAATATGAATAAGAATTAGTACAAATAGGATGAATTTTTTTGAACACAACATTTCATGTGTTTCTTACTTGCAGCTGATGTAGTTAAGCACAGAGTTCCATAAAAAGATAAAGCACTGTGTGCCTGGATTTGCATATATAGAATAAACATCATTTTCTGGTTTTCGACAATTAATTTTAACCCAGTTAGAATATTGATCCAAGGAAACGTTGCATTGCTGTTTACCAGTATGGATTTTTGTTTTAATCTTCCTGAATAATTATGTGACAGAATTACACTACATACTGTACATATGAACAGCTACTATCAATCTGCAGCCCACTAGATACCTAATGCGTGTAAGTGCCTATTTATTCTTCACTAAACCTGGATAAATGGTTGTTTTTACTTTTTTAGCCTTATGTTGAGCAGTTTGACCATATGTTTAAACAGTTATTGAAAAGGAAATAAATTATAATGCTTAATTTCTGTATTAATGCTTACCAATAGGACACGTCCAGCCCTCAAATAAAAATTTTTATATAGGTAAATCACACCACAAAACTGCAATAGTTATAATGCTGTGAGATGTAAGACTAACATGAAATGCTGCCTGATGTCTGGTTACCTCTCTTTCTGATTCCTGGTTGTCCCGGTTAGCAGCTGTCAGTCTTTAATTTGAAAGTAGACATCACAATTAATTACTGAATCATAGTAACATAATAATTGAGGTTGAATTAAGACTTACGTCCATTAAGTCCAACTTTTTCACCCTCCTTTTCAACCCTAACTGTTGATCCAGAGGAAGGCAAAAAAAACCCAGCTAAAAAAAAATGGGGGGGGGGGGAACTTCCTTCCTGACTCCAAATGGCAATCGGATAGTATCCCGGGATCAACCAGAACTGCAGTATATGTATAAATACCAGTAATTCTCAATATTTTTAAGTTTTAGAAACTTCTAGGCCACTTTTAAAGCTATTCAATGAACTTGCCATTACCACATTTGCTGGAAGACAGTTCCAAAGTTTCACCATTCTCATTGTAAAGAAACCTTTCTTAACCTGAAGATGGAATTTCTTTTCTTCCAATCTTAAATGATGTCCACGAGTCCTCTGATATGAGCGATTAGTAAACAATGCACCACAGAGTTGACTTTATGACCCATTAATATATTTGTATAAAGTGATCATATCCCCATGCAAACATCGCTTCCCTTGTATACAGCCCTAACTTGTCTAAACTGCCTGCATATTTAAGCCCCTTCCATTCTCTTTATTATTTTAGTTGCCCTTCTCTGAACTGTTTCCATTTCCAAGATGTCCCTTTTGTATATGGGATTCCAAAACTGCACCGCATTTTCCAAATGAGGCCTTGTAAATTTTTCTCTCTTGAATCTATTCCCCTCGTTATACAAGACAAGATCTTGCTAGCTCTAGCCTTTGCTGTCTGACATTGTTATTTATGGTGTAGGTGGCACCAGAGACCTTGCTCTCAATGCCCCCTTCTAAGTCATTTATAAACAGATTAAAAAGAAGTGGCCCCTATTTCGCTAGCTGCTTCCTATTAGCAAGTGCAAGCTTCTAAAAAGTTTGGATGGCTTGTAGAGGATGCAGAAAGGCAGGGGAAAGGGGAGAAGAATATTTTGTTGCATAACCGGTTAGTTGTACAACTAAACCAACTATTGTGGTTTAGGGGGTGATTTATCTATTTATAATTTTTTTGGGTGGAGAATATGCACTGTAAAAATAATTCCCTGCAAGTAACTCTGATTAAACATTTAAAGGGCAATTATCATCTTCCAAGTGACCCCTCCCCAGATAATAGTACACAGGGTGAGGGCCTAAACCATGGTGTCACAGTATGATTGCAGAATAATCAAGTTATTTGTCAGCCTATTCCTAGTTTTGCTGTTGAACTATGGTACTATCAACATTTATAGTCACACAAAATACATTCATAGGTGACCTCTGCTTTGATTGTTAATCATAAATAATAATATACAACCAGACAATTTTAGAAAATGTTCAGGGCAATACACGCAGAGTCGCTATGAGAATTGTACTCATGCAGTAGCTGACTGCTTAATAGCAATATATCTGATGTTTATTCAAACTCCTCCAAAACCTTTTATTAACATATGTTCTCCAATTGCAGAGATGGGAGAGTTGTCAGTGAGAATTTCTGTGAGAGGAGCTAGAAATAAGTTGATTACTGCATGAGTGTAATACTCCTTTAAGGGGTAGGCCACACTAGTGCGTTTTGCGTGCGTTTGCGCCCGTGATTTTTGCTAAAATGGAAATCGCGGGAATGCAAACATTTCTGATGCGCATGAGATTGTGCGTCCGTTCTGGTTTTGGTAACGCATATGAGTTGTTTGGTTCCCCTCTTCCTTTAGCCTGATGTCACGGACACGGACGAGCGTGCGCACGTATATCACAAGCATGGATTTGGAGGCTAAGGGAAGAGAGGAAGCAAACAACTCACAGAGGGAGGAGCTCACCACCCCTATCCTTCACATCCAAGATGTCACCAACTTTACAACCACACAGGTAGGCTCTGGAGGGACCTAGGGGGAAATAAAAAGGGGGGAAAGATGTTTTAAAGCGGCATCTTACTAAACTTGATTTTACAGTGCACTTATCCTTTAAAGTCTCTCTTTTTTTTTGTTCACTATACATATTATGCATAGAGTCCTGCAGTGAAATTGTCTCATGTAGAAATATCCGATATATGTGATATCCATGTGAATATGTAAAACCATCAGGATCAAGTGTTTCCTAGTGTTTGTGATGGACAAACAGGATTGGTAGAGTAACACTGATTAACAGTGAGATTCTAATCAGTTTGTGTAAACCAGATGCTTGTTTTAACTGGCAGCTATACACAGGTGGTGCTTGTAATTGGCTACTAAATATGCGTAATCCTGTCAAGTGATTTGCCATATTAGACTGAAGTGCCCAGTAAGTACAACATTATCAGTACTACATTAAAATGAGTGCTTGAATTTGTAAGAACCTACACATAATTGATTTTAGCCCTTCCCCTTAGAGACTCCTAGCCTTGCTTCTTATCGTGTACTTCTCCATCGTGTTGTTATGGTGCAATCTGAAGGAAAGCATTGGATGGCACAAGAGACATAAAGATAATTTGTAAACATAAATAACACTGATCCATTTGCTGTCTGCAAATATTCATGTACGGTATGTACTCCAAGGAATACTAAAGCATTGTAAAAACTACCAAAGGCAGATGCTAATTATGATCAGGTGAGAAGGTGGGCTTGGTAAACAAATGAGATGAGATGTAGCGGCACAGTTAAATCATTTTTATCAGTGATTATGCCATGACAAATGATTGAGACTTTGAATTGGAACAGGTACTGATTAGTAGTGGTGGGTTGTTCAGTGTTAAAACAATATTAGATAGGCACACTCACACGCCTGCTAGTCATCTCCAGTGCTGCTCCGTTCAAACCCCATTCAAAAGGGCCAATCATCACTGCAGAACAGAAAGAGGAACTAGAACGCTACACAGATGAGCAGGTGGTAAAAGGATAGAACCCCTAAAGTTTATTTAGACATAAGCAATAAACAATAAACAAGTGAAGCAGCAGCTATATCACAACAGTGGGAGGAGTCTAAACTCACTAATTTAACCATTTCCATACAGGAAAATAAAGTACCAAAATAATGCAAAACACGATAATTATATTATCCAACATGGGATCAAAATACAGAGCACTGTGTCTCACCCTCTCATTTTGCTTTGGGTATTGAGAAATTTACCTTATTGCCCAGCATTCGAAACTTACAAACACACACACAGTTTCATTCACTGCTATGTTTCTTACACTGTAGCAGTGTCTCCACACACTAGAAGTCTCCTGCCATTCATGTTTCAGTCCAGGACTATAAATACAGTTTTAATGTTCTCTAGAGAGCATGTGATTGAGGTCAAGAGATGTGGCCAGAAGGTGCACATGCACACAAGGATGGCGGCGGGATCAAGGTGTACAGGAAAGCAATGAATATGGCTGGAATGAGCCTTACATAAAGTAAATCTATAATGTAGGTTAATTATGTGTACTGTAGTTAATTGCTTATACCTGAAGTGGTATTTTACTCCATTAGTGTTCCCAACAGGTATACCTTTAGGCTATTGGGGTATTCAAATGTGGGTTTAGTTCTTTTTTAAGAATACTTACAGGGTTGTTCAATAAAAGTTCTTATAGTTAAAAATGGGGATAATTAAGCCCCAACCAATCAGATGTTAGCTTTCGAATATTAAATAATATCTGATTGGTTGGGGCAAAATTAGCACCATTTTTAACGATAAGAACCTTTATTGAATAACCCTATTAGTACTTTACTACAGGTATAGCGCTATTCAGATAATTGGGCGCATATTGGGATTGAATAGCACCACGTGTAATTAAAAATAAACAAGGTATTCTACAAATATAGGAAGCTTTTCTAAAGAAACCAAAATGATTGTCTCAAATAATAATTGCGTCTCACAGCTTTCACAAACAAGTTTGCTTGTAATGTAACAGACTCTTTGGTCTTTAAAACCAAAAAAAGTTATTAAAAATGATAAATATCTTATTTACTTTTATCAAGACCATCGGATGAAAAAGAAAGGAAATAGTTTCACATGTCCATTAACGTGGGGCCACAATGATCGATAATTAACTTCAATTATTTTGTACTGTGAAGTTGATAAAAATGAGATCATTAAAAGGTGCAGACATGGGTGAGGAATGGCAGATGCCCAGACCTCTCATAACAGAAAATGAACTTATTGGATTTGTATTTCAGACATAAAAGGCAGAACAATCTATCCTTGAAGCTACGTCTTCTCTACAGCCTAGATCAATAAAAGCAGAATCGTATCTTTCAAGAATTAAGCTTAAAGTAACTAATTGGATTTTCTCTTAAGACGTGTTAAGTGGGACTCAAAATTAAAACCCATTTTAACCATAATGTCAGAGATATGTAAACATTAATATATATATATATATATATATATATATATATATATATATATATATATATATATATACACAGATACAAGAATATGCAGCTCAAACTTTTATTCTAAATTACTTTCAGGTGCGGTGCAATGGAGAACGGCAATTTATACACTACACAAAAATCTCCAGCTCTCAACTATACATATAAGCATAAATGAATTAGATATCACGATCAAACATATATGCAAGCAACGAAGGGTAATTACCTGCACTAAAGTTAAAATGGATACATTTAGTTACATAGTTTGTAAAAACTTGCGTCAGCTGATGCGCCACTTCAAGGCAGTATCCCAGCATCAGTCCTAACCTAATGAGTAAAGAACAATCCCTGGGGGAACAAGACCATACCTGCTTCTCTCTCAAAAGGGGGGCTGTAGGAGCACTCCTATGTCAAAATAACTATAACACATACAGTAGTGCTACTGATCTTACCAAAACATTAGAACAAAGATGACGAGAGATGATCAATGCACATTCCTGGGCCCCATATAATATCATAATATCTATGCTTGTGCAAACAGTAAAAACATGGGGGGTTTTAATTACAATTTTATGCATAAAAGTGAAAAGCTTTCCAGCCGCATAAAGGTAACCCCAATGTGGAAGGTCCTAACAAATTATCTTGGGTCATTTATCTGGGCTGACACTCCCTGCTTGGTTGTATTTTCTCTGAAAGGTTGCCTCATGGTCAGCGAGTTATTAGGAATAACCGGATAAGATGGAAGGAAATGGAAACACGCTTTTTACAAAGGGGCTACCCTTTACATTATATACAGCAAACATTGGTGAAGCCCAGCAAAAGGGTCCAAATTCAGAATGTGAACGTGATTACACCTATAAAAGGGAAGCAATTTATATGATCTACTCCATTTTCCAACATGGGGACTGTAATATGACAAAACCTTTTAAGATTGGATGATGTTAAAGCAGAAAATCCCTCTGAAACTGACCATAGGATTTAGGAGGGGGACAAATTTAAAAGACTTATTGGTTAATACTGACTATCAATAGTTACAGCAAGGAGATAACATGGTTATCTAAAAAGCCGATTGGGTGTCATAAATGTAAAAACTGTATTACTTGTAAAAACATGTTATGTTGTGAAAGCTCTCATTCATCTAGGTCTTGGTTTATCTGTTGTTTTCAGTTAGATCAACTGGACTTACAGTTTAGTTCTTGAAGATGTTTCGCTAGTCACCCGAGTTGTACAAGAATCTGTTGCAATTAAGTACCCTGGAAGGTCCCAATTAGCATATAACAGCCAGGTGTTAGGTACCTTCTGAATGCAAGGTGTGGATGCATTGAGGCTAAGGGGTGTTATCGAAACTGCCCAGGGTAAGGTGTCAAAACAGCATTGTACATGTGCTAATAACATGCTTTTGTTTAAGTCTAGTGTGCACTAATATATACTATACTATTTAAAATTATGTTATGATATTGCTTTAACTGTTAGTTAAAAGATATATGTGATGTGTCTCACGGTTTACTCCCACACTTCCTAACTAAACATTGCTACGCACCAATCAAACTGTTTTCAAGACTTTTTAAAGGGTATGTCCAGCCTAAATATACATTTTTGCTGTAGTGTAGCCTACCCCAGCCCACCCCCAACCAACATGTTAGTTTTTTTAAAATAAGCACATACTTCCCGGGAGCAGCAGAGAAGGTCCAGACCGGCAGCCGCGTCTGTGATTGGCTGAGTGTCAGCCAGTCATAGACGTGGCTGCCGGCTATGCCGGCAGCCAAGGAAAGGGAGGGGGGAGGGCTCCCCTGCGCATGTCAGTGTCCTCGGGGAGGACAAGGAAGAAGCCGGGGACGGATGGCTCACAGACAGCTCCTACTCTTCACTTTTCAAATCTTTGGACAGGTATTGCAGGAGAACCATAAGGAGCAGAGATGTAAGGTAAAGGTAAGGATTTTTTTAACACTACACAGTGGGTCTGTAGTGGGTCTCAAGCACTATGCAACATCCAAAATAGTAAGGTAATAGTAACTAGAAGGAAAAAACACGATTCTAAGCAAGGAATTGTATTAATTGGCAAAATCACACAACTGTGGGTCTGTTAATAAACACAATTCCTTGCTTAGAATTGTGGGATTTCCTTCTAGCTCCTATTACCTTTCTAATAAGGGTACATTTGTGTGCACTTGCAAATATTGCAAGGTTTTATGGGGTTCAAGAGCATCTCTGCCAAAAGCATTTTCTTTGTAAATACATTGTAAAAAGTAGAATTTAGTTTGTTATTGCTGATACTGTATGCTTTCTGGAGGCCCCCTGTCTCTTCAATAGGATAAAGCTGAACTGCTTTGGCCTGATGGAGAGAATAGACCATCTTGTCAGCATAACAAACTGTCAGTCCAAACATAAAGAACTTACAGTATTCTTTTCACAATATATTATATTAGAATGCAAAGAGGTAGCATTTTGGCATTTTGGGTACCCTAGGCAATGTACTGAGGATAAAGCCCAACCTGCAGGTTTGGCTGACACTTTATCTTTTTTAATGGACACATATAAATGTGCTTGCTGCAGGGCTAATTAGCTTTTCATTTAGATAAATTCTGCAATTAGCACTTGTTTCCATGTTGTCACTGTATATATCTAAACTAAACTGTAGTATAGCTTGGAGAAAGCAAATTCGTATTTTTAAAATGATGAGTCATCAACCCTAGCTTCAGACCTTTATTTGCACTTGTTTTTAAGTAGTCATGCAACATTTATCTAAATAAAAACCTATTTAACCTTGCAATGTGTAAATTTTAGACATTTGCGAATTTGGGGTAGCAAATTGACCTGCACACATCTTGTTGCTCTTTACTACTCCTATTAATAAAACCAAAATATGTGTGTAGGGAGAGAAACACAGTCCATGTGAGAAAATCAGTGTGTGCTGTAATAATATGGAATAATAAGCACTATAAGGAATAATTTTGACATTAAAAAATTATATTTTTTAATGAATTCTTTATATCTTTTAATCTTTATAAAGAATGATCCCTTTTATAATTTGTTGAGATATCCTACAGTGTTCTGTGGATTCATTTTTAACCGCTATATTTGTCCATGCTTCCTTCAGAAATGTAGTGAGATGGTTATGAGCTAGAGCATGTTTTAGAAGAGGCAGCTACACACACACACACACACACACACACACACACACACACACACACACTTTTCTTACATTGAAAAACCCTTTCTGAACTTGAAGACAATTTTCCCCCCAGTCTTAAGGGATGTCTGTGTGTCCTTTATTGGTAAACAATGCCTCAGGCATTTTATTGTATGGTCTGTTAATGTATTTTTACACCTTTTTACACGCCTTTTCTCTAGTGTACATAATTGTAACTTATCTAGTCTGTCTTCATATTCAAGTTCCCTATTCCCTTTATTATATTAGCAGCCCTTCTCTAAACCCTTTCCATTTCCAAGATGTCCTTTTTGTACACAGGATTCCAAAATTGCACTGAATATTCCAAATGAGACCTTACCAATTCTTTGTAAAGAGGGAGAATACATTTTTCCCCCCTTCAATCCATACAAGACAATATCTTGCTGGCTCTACCTGTTGCCACATGGCACTGCTTGCTACACTTAATGTTTTTATCCTCCAGAACTCCAAGATCCTTTTCCAACAGGGATTCAATTAACACAGAGCCATTTATAGTTTAAGCAGCACAAGTTATTTAAGTTCAAAATGCATCATATTACATTTATCAACATTGAATCTCCTCTCATCAATCTCAGCAACCCAAGGTGCCAATCTATCTAGATCCAGCTGCTATGATTGCACATCCTCTGTAGCTTTTTATCTGGTCCAGGAGCTTTATTAATGTGACATTACATTAACCAATCATAATATTTCCGTCTCCCTCATAAAAAGCCACAAAGTAAGAAGAGAATGCACAGAGCAATACCTGCCCAAGGCTTATCATGATCTGCCTTCTCACATTGGCACAAGAACAAAAAGAAGGCTGAACTATTTAACAGAAAGAAAGGAAATATGGGAAACTACTTCTGCTTTTAGTTTAACTGTTGTGTGCATTATTGTGCATGCGCGCTTTAGTTAAACTGAAGGAGGAAGTGGTTGTGACCTGTCAGTGGAGCCGGCAGTGGATCGTGCGCAAGGTAAATTTCGTCTCTTCGTTCCTGGTTCCTGAAAAATGTGAGGTGAGGCATAGCTTCTTTACCTCCTGTTTTTCAATTAATGCAGTAAAGCAATAGTTGACTTTCTAAATAAACCATTCCTTTAAATCCCATAAGTCATATTCATGCTTACTCCTGGATTGTGTTCCCTATAAAAAGTCCCCAGGTCTAGTAGTCTTTATAGACCTATAAATATGTATGTGTGTCATACATCCCACCTCTTCCTGAAGTTTAGGAAGTCTCCCTGATATTAATAGCAGATCCCTGACTCCCTGAAATTATTTTTTTAATTAGAGCGAGGAAAGCCTATTAATTCCAGAGCTTACTGGAGAAAAGTGAGTGACAGAATCACCCATTAAGTGACTGACACTTTCCTTCTCCTGGGATAAGCTCAGGGATCATCAGCACTCTGCACATGATAACTAGTACTACTAGAGAGATTGGAGCATCCATTCTTTTTTCCCCTAATTGGTAAGGGGATTTATCAGAAATGTTGTTCTTATATAGTTGGCTTTATTTTATTTGTTTGGGTGACGGTACCTCCATGAAATTATTTTTTTGCAGGGTGACGTGTTTAGCATGTGTATTTGAGTGATGGAGTGTTTTATATCATTCAAAGGGCATCTATACCGAAAAATAGGTTATTTTAAATTGACCATAACTGGAAACTATAATTCTTCCCAACCACAACTGTATCATTTTTTGTTGATCGGCCCCCTATTTCTTTAGATATCCAATCTAAAACTTCTTATATTTCAGCTGTCAATCAAGTTACTTACTCTCAAAAACTATTCTTCTGTAGTAGTTTTACTGTAGCTGGAATGGTGACAGATATTTGACAGTTGGAATGCTGTATGCTGTGTGCAGGCTTGACAATTGGTTTGTGGGGAAAAAGTCAGGTCGGATGGAAGTGGGAGTAGTTAAAAGAGGGAGGGGGATACTGCTCCTAAACATAATGTGTGCTGGATTGAAGGCATGCAGCAACACTCGCAAATGCTACTTACATGTATTCAATTATAGATTAAGATGAGGCAAAGTCATTTTTTCAGTATAGTGTCCCTTTAATTAACGTTTTAGTGCCATATCTTTCTGTGTGTGGTTTGGTCTACAGATTTATTATTAAACTTTATCTGTTGTATTCAATTAGATCAACTGGACTTGAAATGTAGTTCTTGAAGACGTTTCGCTAGGATCCGACTGGCTTTCTCAATTCAGAGACTTGTACAGAATCTGTGGCAATTATGTACCCTGGAAATCCCAATTAGCATATCACAGCCAGGTGTTAAGGTGTGTGATAGATAGTGGCTAAGAGGTGTTATAGGAACGCCCAGAGTAAGGTGTTAAAACAGCATTGTACATGGCAGACAGTTGGTGTCGAACCCCCCCACCTTATTTAGGCTTGGTTTCTTTATTTTCACATAAATGGCCTCCTTAACACCTCTCTTGAACCAGTCACGTTCCTTCGCCAGTATGTTAACATTACATTCAGTATTGATGTTTGACTCCACCACCCTTAGATCACAAGCTGGGTGTCATCAGAACCCTGCAACAGAGCCGAGAACATCCCCACTAGCACAGAGGCGAAGGCTAAAGAAATGAAACATTTCAGAGGAGCCCTTAAAACTTGTGGATACCAGGACTGGGGCCTTGTCAAAAGAAGTAGAAGGAAAGAAAAGAACACGAATACCAACAGTGAGGGGAAAAGCAAGCAGGAGGAAGAACATGGCATCCCATATGTAGCTGGGGTCTCGAGAAATTAAGAAGAATTTTCAAAAAAAATTGTATCCCTGTCTGCTTAAACCGAACAACACACTGAGGCAGCAATTGGTACATCAAAAGACCCAATACCTAACACAAGAAAAGCGACATCATATATGCAGTGCAGTGCAGTGAAGAATGCTCTGATTTGTATGTGGGGGAGACCAAACAGCAACTGCATCAACGTATGGCCCAGCACAGAAGAGCCAATTCCTGGGTCAGGACTCAGCCGTGTATCTGCATCTAAGGATAAAGGACATACCTTGAAGATTGTAATGTTAACATACTGGCGAAGGAACGTGACTGGTTCAGAGGGTGTAAGGGGCCATTTATGTGAAATAAAGAAACCAAGCTAAATAGAGGTGGGGGGGTTCGACACCAACTGTCTGCCATGTACAATGCTGTTTTAACACACTTACTCTGGGCATTCCTATAACACCTCTTAGCCACTATCCAATCACGCCCTAAACCCTGGCTGGATATGACTTTAATTGGGATTTTCCAGGGTACATAATTGCCACAGATTCTGTACAAGTCATTCTGAATTGAGAAAGCCAGTCGGATGACTAGAGAAACGTTTCAAGAACTACATTTCAAGTCCAGTTGATCTAATTGAATACAACAGATATACCATGACCTGGATGAATGAGAACCTTCACAAGCATTATTAAACTTTATTCTTCAATAGCAATCTGCTACTTCTGGGCATTGGACTAGGTTAAATATGAAAAATGGGGATCATGATAAATGGGTAAAGGAAAGGACCCGGTTCATTTAACAGATTGACTGGAATAGATTTTATGACATGATGGAAGAATATTTCTGCATTATACACAAATAGTCAATACATTTACAGATAATTGTCCTTCTGTATCCTTAGATTAGTATTCTATTAATACAAAACAGCTCGTATTACCTTTCACTGTTGTAACTGTGAATTCATTTACATTCATTATGTCAGGTTTCTTAATACATTACTTATTTAGCATATTGTCACATTTACAAACCTTGTCTCAGGCTGTACTTTATCTACACAATTTAGTTAAAACCTCTTCTGGGGAAAAAGAAACTGGAAAAGATCTTAACTATTTGATCTCTTTTTAAGAGCACTTATAGGCAACCTTTCTATGCTTTTAGCATGTTTTTTTACAAGAATTGAAGCAGTAAAAAGTTTACTTTAGTCTGTGAAACGCCATCCAACGAACACTAAATTTCACATGTCAGACCAGGACCCCCAACAAACCCCAATATCTCAATGCTTACTTATGATTAAGGGCTTAAGGGCCATCCACCATAGGGATTCCAGCTGCTAAATGGTATTGCACACTATGCATATATGTGTCTCTGCCCACACTCCTGTGTCTGTGGTGTCTACCTGGAGCCCTGTACACTTCACTACAATTTCTTTGCCCCTAACAGTAAGGTAAGTTAGAGGGTGGATTCTATGTCAATTTGAGTATCGGCGATCTATGTAATAAGTGGAGTAGTAGAGAGGAGCAGGTCAGCAGTGTGATTTATTCAATGTACTAAGCCGTCAGATGCCCGAGTAGGCTTGCTTCTTGCACAAAATGGGGCAGAGTTAAATTGGAGTGGCGAGGTAAAGTATAGATAAGTATATCTGGAGACTGTACCCAGGAGTAAAGGTTCGTACACACGTGCAACTCTGTCTCCATTCCAGCTTCAGTAAAACTACTCACAGAAGAATAGTTTTTTTGAGAGCAAGAAACTTGATTGGCAGATGAAATATAAGAAGTTTTTGATTGGATATCTAAAGAAATAGGGGACAGATCAACAAAAAAATGATACAGTGGTGGGAAGAATTATAGTTTCCAGTTATGGTCAATTTAAAATAACCTATTTTTCGGTATAGATGCCCTTTAAGGGATATCCGCATGTCCTATGAGATGTTCTATTGATAAAAAATGCATGTTCATTGCATGGCCTATTAATGTATTTATACACAGTGGTCATATACCTACGCAAGTGCCTTTTCTCTAGTGTGCATAATTGTAACATATCCATTCTGTCTTCATATTCAAGCTCCCCCTGTCCCCTTAATACAACTCTTTCTATTTCCAAGATGCCCTTTTTGTATACAGGATCACAAAACTTCACTGCATAGCCCAAAAACATTTATCAAACTGTTTCTGGATGCTCATTTAAAATATTTTGTAAGTTTGTGCCACTGCAGAATAATATTAATTTGGAGGAGATCAGATTATATGAGACCTCCAGTTGTGTATTGTGGTGTGTAAGAGGCTTATTTACTTTGGTAAATAAGCCAGAACCACTGACTCCATCCTTTCAAAACACCGCCTTGAGGTTGCAGCAATGATACAGTGCCTGTGCTTTTCTGCTCAAGGTTGCTACCTTTGCTCAATAACATCCGTGATCACCTCCATGATTGCCGGTGGGGTGGGCTAAGTGATTTTGTAAGGAACACATATGGGTGGATTTTGACTATTAAGGTGGACATGCCTTATAAGACCTATAAAATCAGATACAGATACAATCACTGGTACATATTTTGACCTGACCAACTTGATGATTTTTTGTCAGATTGAACATGTTTGTAATTTTTGGCTAATCATATGGTCTTCAATTTTGCAATACAATCGGTTGTGCCAAAACACTGGTGGTTCAGCTCTTTTTACTTAATGGCAGACTACTATGGCTAGTTAAAACTAGCCATAAATTGAAAGTAAAATCTGCATCACTGGATTTCTGTGAAAAGTACCTACCTGTGTATGGTTAACTGATCCATCCCCAGTTGCTGGAATGGGATTGGCCATGTGTACGTGTCTGTATAATATCGAGAGGGATCTCTAAAGATATAAAAAATATTCCTTTAAATCTTTTGTTGCATTTATAGAAAAGGCAATCTGGGCCTGGATGTTTTTAAGATTTAGAGGTTTTATTGCTCAGTTTATTTCAGTTTAATTTCCCCTTCTAGATTTCATCAATGTTCTTGGCTTAGTAAGGGGAGCAGTAATTCATGTAGGTATTGATCCCAAGTGACCTCATTAGATAGCAAAGCTTTCTCTGTGTTGTAGGGTATTGGTAAAATTCCTGAAATCACTTGGTTATTTCTGCAGGATCATACAGTAGTCTCCATTTCATATGGCTATTATTGATATAATATGATGTGATCAAATCTGATATGCTCGCTTTGTATGTGTATTTTTATACCCTCCATAAAATGTTTATGCTTAGTCATGGTGAAAATTTTTGGAACACCAACAATTTACTAAGCTAATATATCAAAATGTAATTTTTTTGAGCTTCTCTGTAATTCAGTGTTTAAGAACTTTCTTTGTGCTTTTTATACATTCTTAATTATACCTACCATGCAAATTTAATGCAAGATAATGTAAAAAAATAAAAATAAGTCCTGCCTTTCTTAAACCTCCAGAATTCACAAAATGTAATAACATTGTGAGTTTTTTTTTTAAACCAATCACAAAAATGAAGGTGTATTTCACATTCTTTTTAGTAGGAAATCTGGAAATTTGTATTATTATAATTTAAATTATTATTTCTCTGTGACAGCCATTCTCCACCAAAAATGTTTTGCCAAAAAACCCAAATGGGGGAAAAATAATGATACCCTTTAATTTATTTATTGGGAAATGGGTTTCTGGTAATATTTTTGAATTGAATGTTATGTGTAATATGTCTAGAATGTCTAAAATTAAAAACTAGACATCAAAACTAATAAACAGTAGAATATATTGGTTGCTTGATCACTAGTAATGATTTTTTGGTCAGAACTGCCGATTTCGAAAATATGCGTACCCAACATAATTTTTTACATTTTCTAAATCATAACAATCATAACATTTTTAAAATTGAATATATTTCAGAAAACTGGAAAATCGAAAAATTAGATTAGAAACATTGTGTTTGAAAATCAAAAATTGTGATTGAATATTCAAAAAAGATGATCAACAATGTTAAAAAGTCAGATTCAATTGGGTTAGAATGTATATATTTATTAGTAGATTAATATATCTGCTTTGCTTTTTAACAGATTTATTTTAAAAATCAAAGTTAATTCACATCAATCACTAAATTAATCAAGGTCTCATGTAGACTGCTTTACTGTTACAATTCTAGGACAGAGTTATGTGGTTTGATCAAGTTGTTCTACTATTTAACCCAGGGATTCTCAACCCGCAATCCCTGATAAACAAGTGGGGGACAATCAAGCACTTAGAGCGATAATTGGACATCCAAAGCATTGTTTGCCCATTGGGTGGATCATCAAATGATGCTCAATCTAATACATGGGTGATTATTGCCCAAAGCATCAATTTGTTGTCAAATGGTTTATAATCGCCCGTATGTACGAAACGTAAGTTAAAGTTCTTTAATAGATTTTTCTATTTTTGTTTAAAGCAGAGATGTTGTCTTTAGAATGAATAGGAAAGAATCAGCGAAACAAAAACATTTTTTGTTAATGTATTGCTTTGTCAGTCCAGTCAATGGGAATTCTAGTTAAAAGAAAGAAAATCAGCAGTTAACCTTTTAAATGAGGTTGTATTTTGATAAGCTAATAAGTTTGCTTGGAGAGAGCCATCCTGGTCAGCTGGTTGCAGGTGTACCAGCCTTTAGTTCACCTTCAGTAGACAGTCTTTTTCTGTTACATTTTCTTTGCCCATTATGACATCTACATTGATGCACTAAAATTACATCCTGTAAATGGGGTTTGATAGTTTGATTTTCCTTATAACTAAATGTAGGGTTAAGGCTTAATTGCAAGATTAGAAACAGAAGGTAGTTATTAAACAGAAAGACAGACAGGGCGATGCACGAGAGCCTTTATATGCTGATAGCGGCTCTCGGAGCATTGCTATCTTCCGTTTTTCACTTGCAGCACTTTTAACGCCAGCTGTTAGCGTTTAAAGTGTCTCAATAGAATGCCGCTTTCGGCATATAACATAGCTTGCAGCAGCTACGTGGAAACTTTCGTGTTTGCCACACAGCCACTGCAATGAAGCAGTTTAAGTCACGCTAACCGATATAACATGCGCCCGTTGGTGCATTTATCCGAAAGAATGTTAAGCAGAGAGAGGTAGTAGTTTGGCTTAGTTCCATTGTAGATACCGATGGTGAGATGCTCTTTTGTCCAGATTAAGGGTTTTTCCTTATGTACACCAATTCTCTTCCAGTCCTTAGTATAGCCGCCTTCCAATCCAATCCTGTTCTGTTCCTGGCAGTATAATATGGTTCAAAAAGGAAGAGTAATCTTCACAGAAGGACTTTATACAAACAGTTACCCAGTAGTGGTATTGTTTTTCCTTTAGTACATAAGAATAAAATCTTAATCACTGTTTCTTTTAACCTATCATCTTTCTATTCTCAAGCCATGGTGTCCATAATTTCTAGGGCACCATCATTTTATATATGTCCTTAAGTATACCAATATGTCGGTTCCATGGTTAACTTATTTAGTTGGTTATACAGTTAAAACATCTGAATTATTTCTAATTTTGTGTCCCTTATGTACTTATATTCCTTCTTTTTATTGCATGCAGTATTTCTAGATATTACGCATGTGAAAGATTCTTTTTCTGTTGTTTTTAAAAGTACAAAAGCATAAAATATTTGGGCATGCAAATGCTTAAAATGAATTGGGTTTAAAGGTGTGAATGTGTATAATGTGAATAAATACAACATTGTCATGTAAATTGTGTGAACATTTAATAATTGTTCTCTCGTTTTATAGGAAAGTGGAAGTTAATTATAATTGTGCAAATTACATATTAGAATGAATAAACTTGTTGCAGAAAGATGCTAAAAAAACTGAAAATTATGAAGTGCTTTATTCCTCTTACATTTTCTTGGGAAGAAATCTTAATTTCCAACTACCCTTGGTAGCGTTCAGAATAATATATCACAGTACAGTACATACCAAAAAATAACCATGGATAAAACAGGCAGGTTAGTGGGTCATAAAGCAGACACTATAGTGTGTCAGAACATCCAAACTGAGATAGATAGTTGGGGCATTCACCACAGACACACATGAGGGATATGGGGTCACACTAACGACTCATGATCTTTAACCCTTTGCTTGCAGAGGATGCATGTGTATTGCATGAGACTATTCACCAGCAGCTGTGTGGCTGGTCTTATGTTACTATTTAATGTTAGCATTCACACTTGGGGAGATTTACACAGATCGGCTGGGGCTCTGTGTAAATCTGCCCAACCCTAAATGCAGCATTATAACTAAGTAACATATTTGTGATGGTGGATATGTCTATTTTTGTTTGACTCTTTTATTAACTATAGTAGCACTGTTACCAGGATGCCCTCGAGAATGATACCCACTTTCTGCTGCACTGCTCCAAATATAGAGCAATCAGGGAGACTAACTTCAAGAAACTGTTGGACTTTAACGGGTTTATTCTTAAAGGTAGAGAGAAAAAATCAAGGTCATGTTGGGGAAGGGCAAATCCACAGAGAGGGTTTATCCATTATTATTGTTGAGGCTTCACCTTGATTATGCTGTGCAATTTTATGAACTAGTACAAAGGGGAAGGGATAGTAATGAATTGGAAAGGGTAATGAGACCCAAAACCAAATTAGTAAGGGGAATTAAGAATTTGGGGTGAACAGTTTGCATAATGGGCGGGCATCATGGGAAGGGGATTCTAAATGGCTCATGTTGTAATTGATGCTATGAAGGGGTAAAATAATAAAAAAAAAACAGGAACAAGCCTTTTGCAACTGGGTTATGAGGATAGATTAAAGATTTGGTGTTCCTGGAAAAGAGAAGCTTCCAAGGTGATATGATTTACACACAGAGCATTTATTCCATCCCATTTTACTTAACAGTAGAAACTAAAGCATTGTACAATTAAAGGGGAACTAAATTGTTAACAGCCCCATTTGCTGTAACAAGGGTGAGAGCCTAAAACAAAATACACTCGACTTTGGAGGAAACTGTGTAATTGACTTTCACCAGATGTAGTAATGGCAAGTTCACTTTAAAAGTGGACTAGACAAGTTTCTAAAACTAAAACATATTGAGAATTACTGGTATTAATACATATACTGCAGTTGTGGTTGATCCAGGGATACTTTCCAATTGTCATTTGGAGTCAGGAAGGAAACCCCCCCCCCCTTTTTTTTTTTTACCTTCCTCTGGATCAACTGTTAGGTAGGGTTAAAAAGGAGGGTAAAAAGGTTGGACTTAATGGACATATGTCTTTATTCAACCTCAATTACTATGTTACTATGTTAATTTAGGCCATTAATACAAGTTCTGTTTTGCTTCTTGCTGACCATGTCGTCTTACAAGTTAGAGCTCCTGGCAAATGAAGGCGGAACCATACTGGAATGAAGTAAGACTTATTGTGCATCTTGGGCACAACAGATGGAGAGGAAGTTAGGCTTTAATTTTCTATTTAAAAGTCCATATTTAGATTAAACTATGGTGTCTGAGTTGGTCTCATTTAAAGCTAGCATAGGACAGGTTGGATATTGTGTCTATTGTCTGAAACAATTCTACTGGGTTTTAAAGGGCATCTATACCGAAAAATAGGTTATTTTAAATTGACCATAACTGGAAACTATAATTCTTCCCAATCACCACTGTATCATTTTTTTTGTTGATCTGCCCCCTATTTCTTTAGATATCCAATCTAAAACTTCTTATATTTGAGCTGTCAATCAAGTTCCTTGCTCTCAAAAACTATTCTTATGTGAGTAGTTTTACTGTAGCTGGAATGGTAACAGAGTTTTGACAGTTGGAATGCTGTATGCTGTGTGCAGGCTTGACAGTTGGTTTGTGGGAAAAAAGTCAGGTCGGATGGAAGTTGGAGTGGTTAAAAGAAGGAGGGGGGATACTGCTCCTAAACAAAATGTGTGCTGGATTGAAGGCAAGCAGCAACACACACCAATTGAATTATAGATTAAGATGAGGCAAAGTCATTTTTTCAGTATAGTGTCCCTTTAAAGACTTGGCATGTTCTTTGGTTTACCTGTATTTTAAAGTTACTAATAATTGATTTAAAGGTCTTTGCTATCAAATGACCCAAGTGCCTGTTTTTTTTTAATTTATTTTTTTATTTTTACTTTCCTGTCCTAAGCAACACATTTTTCATAATCTATTTCTGATTGCCTGATTACTTTTTGATTTGATGTTGTTATTAAATAATAAAGCATTAGACTATAGACTTATTAACAATAGAAATGCATATATATCTTATACATGATAAAAATCCTGATTTATTTTGGCTGCAGTTTTTCCATACTAGAATATAATACACAGAGATGTTTGTTAGGGGATTATAATTTTAAATATCCATCTCTTACCTTCCTTGTATTTACCCTTGAGAAATTGTTATTCCAAGTTTTGTCTTTCAGAGTTGTTCTTGTTGGTAAATTTAGCTCTCCTAAAATGATGCTACTATGACATTCCATTGTAACGCTGTCTCAAGGTCTTAATCCCGAAGGAGATCATGTTATGGTCGCTATTCTCCACATGCTCAGCAACATTAATGCAGAAAATAAGCTCTGCTGCATTATATGAAATGATGGGGTCCAGGAGTGTTGTTCCTAAGCTATATATATATAAAAGAGTTTTCATGTAGAAACAAATTCTCTAATTGATTCATTATCCTATATATTAAAATCTACACACTATAGTGAGAACAATAATAATCTTGCACAAACAGCACTTGTGGTCTGGGCCAGGTCTTCTCTTAGTAATATACACTGACTGGGGGTTGATGTTGCATGTGTTTGCTTTATTCTTCAGATAACAAAATAAATGAATAAGCCCAGATCAGAACAATAGATCTGAACACAGCTCCACACTCAATAATACAAATAATAGCAAATTAAGAACGGGACCTACATGAAGTATAGGTAGGGCCGGGTGGTTCTTTATTCTGCAGCCTGTTTGGGGCTCACACCGCTTTTGGTGAGGGGTTTATGCTAATAGATACCTAATGGTATCACTGTATTTGTACCTCAATATAAACCCCTTCCCCAAACCATCAATGAACATATCCTAAAACCCCTGTAACTAAGCAAATGTACTGCTCATTATACTTCTTTTGTAACTCTCATTTTACCTATTTAACTTTGTCAAAGGTATTCTATTGCAGCTCGTACTACTACTACCACCAATACATCAATACATTTAAACCCATAGACATAGTAAACTTTGTGCTTTAGGTCTGGTTGGCACAAACCAATATTTTATGTGACCTTGTCAGATTAGACATTGTATTATCTTTAAAGGACAGCCTAAAACTAAAATTTAACCCACTACTGGCCCCCACTGTGTAGTGTTCAAAAACCTTTACCTTACTCCTCTGCTCCTTATGATTCTCCTGCAGTGCCTATTTAAAGTTGCAGAAAGTGAAGAGTAGGAGCTGTCTGTGAGTCATCCGGTCCCTGCTTCTTACTTATAATATCACAGTAGAGGAAGGAACCACGGCAAATGCAGGATATGCTGCAAAAAAGGCTGGTTTTATTTCTCCCACGACATGTTTCAGGCACACCGTCCCTTTATCAAGTGCCATTGTATTTCCTATTCTCTTTGTACCTGCTTCTTCCTTGTCCTCTGAGATGTTTCTGGCATGCGCAGGGGAACCCCCCCCTCCCCCTTGACCCATCTTGGCTTCTTCATCCTCTAACTAACAAAGCTTTTGCTGTATTGTAGACCACCCTTGCCTACCCCCCAACCGCTAAGTTTGTTTTGTAAAAGAAGCAGCAGAAATGTACTTGCGATCCTTCGTTTCCTCGGCTCTCTGCATTGCCGGCAAGTGAGAGCCAGGAATAAAGCGCCGGGGGAAATGAAGGAGTGTAATTAATTTGGCTTGAAAAAGCCAAATTACTGTTCTTTCTATTTCTTCTTCTTTTTCTTCTTCCGTTTTATTCTTCCGCTTTTTTGGACCGTATCTCCTCCCACAGTTTTTGAGTTAGAGACATGAAATTTGGTACAGACGTGCGGGGCATATAGGAGAACTGTGCTATATTCTAGCTAAGGAATCCGCGGAAGCGTTACGGTGTTATCGGCAAATTTCTGGACATTTTTTGCCATAGACTATAATGGTAACAATCTTCAAAAGTGGATATTTCAAAACAGTTTTTTTCATGGTCATAAATGCAAATGGTGATACCCACAACCCCCCACACAGACCCAGGTACAGCCACCTACTGACCTACCTTTCCATTCCCATGGAAGCCATACCTAAAGGGTAACTACTAAAGTCCAAAAAACTAATTTAGATTTATCCTCAATAAAAGATAGTTTTATGGTTGTAAACACAAAAAAGACATACCCCCTCAACCAGACCCAGGTACACACACCTACTGATCTACTTTACCATTATGGTGGCCCATATTTAAAGGGAACTAAAGTCAAAAAAACAAATTTAGATTATTCTCAATAAAAGATAGTTTTATGTTTGTAAGCACAAAAAAGAATACCCCCTCAACCAGACCCAGGTACACACACCTACTGATCTACTTATCCATTACAGTGGCAGTCATACTTAAAGGGTAACTAAGTAAAAAAACGAATTTAGATTTATCCTCAATAAAAAATAGTTTTATGGTGGTAACTCAAAAAAGACATACCCCTCAACCAGACCCAGGTACACACACCTACTGATCTACTTATCCATTACTGTGGAAGCCATACTTTAAAGGGTAACTAAAGTCAAAAAAGCAAATTTTGATCAATAATCAAAAACTTTGTTTTTTTAACCCCCAACGTGATACAGGTATACACAGCTACTGACCTACCCATCTATTACTGTTGCAGCCATACTTAAAGGGTAACTAAAGTAAAAAAAAAACTAATTTTTAACTCTCAACCCGACACGGGTACACACACCTACTGATCTACTTATCCATTACTATGGAAGCAATACGTAAAGGGTAACTAAAGTTAAAAAAACTCATTTTGACCAATCATCAAAAAGTTAGTATTTTCCCCCAACCTGATATGAATACAACACCACACCAACTGACCTACCTTTAATGCATGTGACATATTAAAGGGTAGTAAAAACACAAATGTCCTCTTCATTGACATATTGAGTTTTAAAATCTGCATCACAACACACAAATTCCCTTCCAAAATGCAGTCTTCAAACCAAATTCAAAGTTTATACTTAAACTTTCCCTTTCTAGTTATAATTCTGCTGCTTCTTTTACAAAACAAACTTGCAATCGGTGTAGGATAAGGTGGGCTACACTACAGCAACAGCTTTTTTTCAGGGTGGAAATTACATTAATTACTGAAACAGGCAATTGTTCCTAACTAATTTTTCATTAAAATTGAATACATGAATAATCGCCATAAGGGTAAATTGTGGCTGGTTGGGCAGTTTTAAACAAGCTGAAAATGTTGGGGCTTCCACTAGACTGCCAGACTACCATTATCATTATATCTATAGGTGGGAATATCATGCACCCGTTGTTCTAGGCCTTAATACCCAGAAACTTTTAGATTATTTTGCAAACTGTTAAACTGTAAATAAATAACCTTTAAAAACCTTTATTCAGCTAAGAATAAATCTCTAAATCGACTTACAGCATTCTATTAGTTGTTTGTGATTTATAAACAAAATTAGCACTGTCATTTACCCAGACTAACCGTAGCTAACCGTTAACCGGTTAGCTACTGGTTAGCGCAAATTAAATCTATGTTTTAGTGTCGGATGCGGGGGTTACGCAAAATCACCTGCGTTTATCGCGTGCGCTAGATTTAGAGTTGGATTTTAACGCCAGCAAATAGCTGGCATTAAAATCCTGCAGTGGGTAAATCCCTTACTGGATTTACCCACATTTGCAAACGCGATATTGAATAGTGAAAGGAGCATTTTGCATGTGCTTTTCATTTGCATGTATTTCTATGTGCAATGCTTGGACAGTGCAAAATATTGGCCCTGTTCCTGCCACTGCTGTCTGCACTTGCTGATTGATAAAATTATTGGTTGTTTGAAGCAAGGTTAGGGGTTCTCTCTCACACTTGTCTGAAAGAAAAGAGGCAGCAGTGCACTAGGCAAGTCAGTGTCCAAATGGACGGGAGGTGCTCATGGTAGAAAAAAACAGTAGTATAACAAGAAGAGTTTGGTGAGGGAGGTATTTAGTGATATATGCTACTAATCGGGATCCATCTTTGTATGTGTATATATGTCTTTTTAAATGTTTTTATTAGCACTAATGTTATTCCCAAGTTGCACAATAAAGGGATTGTTTATAGCTCATATCTGGGTTGAGTGCCTGGTTCTTTGTTCTTATTCTTGTTATAACTCTCTCACACTTGTTGCTGTTACTAATATTTAACAGTTAAATTAGTACTAAAGATCTGACAATCTTAACAAACTATCACACCACAACCTAAAAGCATGACTTAATGATTGTTGTGGAAACTAGAGTATCCATAAGAAACACCCACCCACACACCTACAGTAATATGTGGCTGGGGTGGGATTTGAACCCAGGCCTCCGTCATGGTGACAGTTTCATTTCCAGCCAGGGCTTATGTACACAGACATTTGCTTGTACTATCTTTTTTGTGTTTTAGTGCAGTAAATGGCTGACAGTACAGGAATATTAATTTTATGATGGAAGTTTTTATTCACTTTTGGTGTAAAATTATCCTTGATTTATTATTTTGATTCCAGTAATTGCACTTAACATGTTCTACTTACACATTTAACTTGATATTTAAACATCATTGCTACTCTGCATATTTGCTTTTTGCATTTCTAATTTTTTTTATAAGAGATTGATTGAAAAAAGTTATTGATTGCTAAAAAGTTCACCATAGAAACTATAATAGTTTAAAATCTGAATTATATAAGTCTAACCTGAAATCCTGCACAGTGTCCTGTTGCCCCTGTTTCTGCTTCTTGGATCTTCCAGTTGGCAACTGTCATTATGGATTTGACAGTTGACATCTGAGCATCTCTTTGAGCATGCTCATGCTCATTATCAAGTCACTAAATTTCTCAGTTTTCTTGAGGCATCCAGAAGCATAGCAGGCATACAATAATTTTAGTTGGCCACAAGTAGGCCGTTCTTCTAAAATATGTTATTAGAGGTGGAGTTCTCCTTACTGATATTGAGAGTACTATATGCTGATTAATAAAGATTGTATTTTTTTAATTTTTTTAATTTATCAATTTTTGCGGTAGAAAACTTTTAGACTTTTTTTGTCTTTGCTTTTTGAAATTGCAAGACCATTTTGTACAGCCGCAGGCCTAGAAAACTGTTATCTATAACTAGATCTGATTACTTATGTATTATAGGATTGCCTTTATTTTAATAAAGAGGGAAGAATTCTCTGAGTCATTTTGTCTCTTAATATTTCTTGAGCACATTGGATCTTTTTCTTGTTGGATTAGGAGTTTTTACCCCTTTGTTTCTGTGTGGGTGAGGTCAAAAATGTTCTTGCATCACCCCTATTAAAGGGCATGTCCACCCCCAAACTATAATCCCCCCAACTACTGGCCCCACCATGTAGTGTAGTTTATAATCCTTACCTCACATCCCAACTCCATCTGGTTCTCCTATAGTCTCCCCAAAGTTCCAAAACGTCCCACCAGGAGGCTAGCAGGTCCATATAGGACACTGCCTGCTACCTGGCCTCGCCGGATTTCCTGCCATGCGTGCTGCAGCCCTTCTCCCCCCTCCCTCCCCCTCCCTCTCCCTCCCTCTCCCTCCCGTTCTACTATCCCTCCCCCTAGCATTAAACCCCCTAATATTCTGCTCCCATGTCCCCCAGCCCCAACCGCATGTTTTTTTAAAAAAAGCTCCCCAAACCTCTTACTTACCTCTCCCCTTTCCTCCGCTGCACTGAATGACCGGCAGCCGCGTCCGTGATTGGCTGCCGCTGAGCCAATCACAACGCGACTGCCGGTCCCCGCCCTCTGCTTGCATTCTCGCAAGCAGAGGGCCGGCAGTGCGGATCGAGGATCGAGGGAGGTAAGTAAGAGTTTGGGGAGCTTTTTGAAAAAACAAACATGCGGTTGGGGCTGGGGGACATGGGGGAGCAGAATATTAAAATTCTATTTTAGGGGTGAGACTAGCCTTTAAATTCTTTTTGTTTGCAGCGCTGAACTTTTATGTGTACACATATCTTTTTAGCATTCTCTTAAACAGTAAACAAAAAGTTGAAAAGCCGTTAAGGATGAGGCCACACTACAACGCTAAACAACAGAACAATTTTCTGTGAATTAACTTCTGTTTCCCCGTGGTTCTGATAATCCATTGTGGCCAGAATAATTGGCCGACACAAGCGTGCGTTAAAAACGCGTCAGTGTGGCCTAGCCCTAACAGTTAAAAAAATTGGTAAATTTAATTTTATTAAATATTACATTACATATATTCCAAAGACTACAATTTATAACTAGCTGGTAGTGTCTTCTAATATCCATTCGGCAGTTTAGATAAATCTGACTGGCTGACATACATATATTTCAAGCACAGTAGTGGATCAACTTTCATCTCTACATCGTATTGGGAAGAGATATTTTGCATTTTAAACCTTCACAAATCAAGAGATCTATCACTTTCCATGGAAGTCAAATACTCTATGCAGACTAGTCATTAAGATCTTTTGTGCACTAATTAGACATGCGACAATAATCTTTCTATTGTAATTATCCTGGTCCTGTTATACCACCAAAGCTGTTATCCCTGTCACTGCTGATTCGTATCCAGTGAGGGAAATGTTTGTGACAGATACAATTTATTTTTTCTTAACAATCCTTGAGAAACACGTCTTTCTCATTTCCGACGCTATTAAGGCTTGTAAATAATTGCAAACAAAAAGTATCTGACGGGCGGAGTAAATTACAGTTTCTTCAGATAAATGACTGTAGTGTACTAATTCACTAAATGATTATGCAAACTGGCTAATATGTGACATACACAAGACATCTACATATAAAGCAGAAATATTGATGTATATATGTATGTGTGTGCTCACCTCACAGCCACCCCCTGAATGACTCAACATAATGGCGACACCCTCTTAAAGGGCTGATGCCCATGAAGTCCATTTTGACCAATAAAATCCTGCACATCATTTACAGCATAATGAACAGCTACACAACTCAGAGAGCTGCACACACAGAACCACAGCTTCTATAATAGAGGGAACCAGACATTTCCCTTAAGGTCTGTAACACATTACAATTTGCTCCTGGAAGTTTTCAAATATTACCCTGGAAAGACTGTTACTATTGGTGATGAACCACTTTGCGGTTCTTTGTGGTTATTGTCATGCTAGGAAATTCAAACTCCTGGAATGTAACCACATCCCCAGATATTGCTGTCACGGCCACACCCCCAAACATCACGGTCACGCTCATACCCCAACCATCAAGGCCACACTCCCAAAGATAACTGCCATGCATTGCAACCAGGCCCCTAAATGTTGTGACCAAGCTACCAGATATTGTGGTCCCCCCAAAACATTATGGTCTGACCCATACTCATGGCCACACCCCAAACATCCCAGGTCTGTTCCCGCATACACAAACATCCTGTCCATGCCCCAAACATCACAGGCACACCCCAAACACCACACCCACACCCCTAAATTGCATGGCCACGCCCACACTTTGAAACAAGGTGGCCAGCCCCCAAATATCGCGACCATCAAATGTCCAAGCCACAACATGACAGACACACCCCGACACCACAACATGACAGACATCCACCATCAAATGTCCAAGCCACAACATGACAGACACAACCCAGACACCACACATGACAGACACAACCCAGACTGTCCACACCCTGGATGCTGTGCCCCCACCCCACCGCAACTCGCAGACATGCCACATCCACCTACTCAAACCGACAGTTGGGAATGGTACACAGGAATTACCTGCATTACCTGGACTTAAGAAACAGACACACACTGCCCACATGTCACACATTCACAGACAGTTGCAACTAAAAGAACAAAGACATCATGGCACTTTCAATTTGACCAGAAAGTAACTTTATTAATTGGGATCATAAGTCAATATAAAGTGGTCCTTGAGCAAGGATAAAGTGTTAAAGTGCAAACAAGGTGACATACTGCTAACAAATGTGCAAAAATTGAGTACGCTTAATAAAAACACCCAACGCTCAGACTTTACAACACAGACAAAGAGCCGCACATCACATGCTTCAGAGACACTGATGCCTGTCAGTCACTCAAGTCTGCGATATTCAGTTGCAATCAATGTTTTCCAATGCAAATTCCATGTAGCATGTTCACAAGTAGGTTCACCACAACATTTGTATATTTACGCTCCAAGTGGAAAAAACTGATAACTTTTGTATAAGCTTTTGCAATAAACATACAGTATGTGCTATACATCTCAAGCATGTCACCTCCTCAACTCATAAATACATGATGTACATTACCACTGTGCACTTCCTTTTCACCTGTCTCTTTAATCAAACTAAACACACACACTCTGCACAATAAAAATACTTTACTCACCCAGTGTGCACGGGCAACGCCTGGTACAACTGCTAGTATATCTATATGTTTACTGCAGCACATATAAAGGCAGACATGGGTCTTCATAAAAAACCAAAACATTTTCAGCTTTTAAGGGTCATCATCAGGAATATTGCACAATTTCCCAAAATAGCCTTATTATCCCATCCACCAGGAAACTCCAAGACTAGTGGCCACCCCTTTAGACTTGAGGTAAAGCCATTGGTTGCTAATTATAAACAAGCAAACTTTTGTATCTTTTTATTTCGTAGCCCCCTATCAGTTATTCATTAAAGTAAAAAAATCTGTCCAGACTCCAAATGACAACCTAGAGGTCTCTGGATTAACGGAACTATATGTGTTTTAATATACTGGAGTTTTAGAATTTTATCCAGTCCACTCTGGAGCTATTTAATGAACTTGCTATAACCACATCTGCTGGAAGACATTTCCACAGTTTTACCATTCTCCCTTTGAAGAAGCCTTTCCTAACCTGAAGAAGAAACTTCTGTTTCTCCAATTTTAAAGGATGTCCATGAGTCCTCTAATATGACCTATTAGTGAACAATGTACAGAGAGGTTCTTATATGTCTCATTAATATACTGTATATACTCGAGAATAAGCCGACCTGAGTATAAGCAAAGGTACATATTTTGCCCTCAAAACAAGGAAAACATGATTGACTCGAGTATAACCGAGGGTTGAAATTATGACCTCTACTGCCTTCTGATTCTGTATTGTTTTGAGGTTTTAGTTGCCCTTAAAATGGACAGCAGAATTCCCCATAAGGGTAACTAAAGTCAAAAAAACAAATTTAGATTTATTCTCAATAAAAGATAGTTTTATGGTTGTAAGCACAAAAAAGAAATACCCCCTCAACCAGACCCAGGTACACACACCTACTGATCTACTTATCCATTACAGTGGCAGTCATACTTAAAGGGTAACTAAAGTAAAAAAACGAATTTAGATTTATCCTCAATAAAAAATAGTTTTATGGTGGTAAACTCAAAAAAGACATACCCCTCAACCAGACCCAGGTACACACACCTACTGATCTACTTTCCATTACTGTGGAAGCCATACTTTAAAGGGTAACTAAAGTCAAAAAAGCAAATTTTGATCAATAATCAAAAAACTTTGTTTTTTTAACCCCCAACGTGATACAGGTATACACAGCTACTGACCTACCCATCTATTACTGTTGCAGCCATACTTAAAGGGTAACTAAGTAAAAAAAACTAATTTTTAACTCTCAACCCGACACGGGTACACACACCTACTGATCTACTTATCCATTACTATGGAAGCAATACGTAAAGGTAACTAAAGTTAAAAAACTCATTTTGACCAATCATCAAAAATTAGTATTTTATCCCCCAACCGATATGAATACACCCACACCAACTGACCTACCTTTAATGCATGTGACATATTTAAAGGTTAAGTAAAAAACAACAATGTCCTCTTCATTGACATTTTGAGTTTTAAAATCTGCATCACAAACACACAATTCCCTTCCAAAATGCAGTCTTTCAAACCAAATTCAAAGTTTATACTTAAACTTTCCCTTTCTAGTTATAATTCTGCTGCTTCTTTTACAAAACAAACTTGGCAATCGGTGTAGGATAAGGTGGGCTACACTACAGCAACAGCTTTTTTTCAGGGTGGAAATACATTTAATTACTGAAACAGGCAATTGTTCCTAACTAATTTTTCAGTAAAATTGATAGACATGAATAATCGGCCATAAGGGTAAATTGTGGCTGGTTGGGCAGTTTTAAACAAGCTGAAAATGTTGGGGCTTCCACTAGACTGCCAGACTACCAATTGATCATTATATCTATAGGTGGGAATATCATGCACCCGTGTGTTCTAGGCCTTAGATACCCAGAAACTTTTAGAATTATTTTGCAAACTGTTAAACTGATAATAAAATAACCTTTAAAAACCTTTAATTCAGCTAAGAAAATAAATCTCTAAATCGACTTACAGCATTCTATTAGTTGTTTGTGATTTATAAACAAAATTAGCACTGTCATTTACCCAGACTAACCAGTAGCTAACCGTTAACCGGTTAGCTACTGGTTAGCGCAACATTAAATCTATGTTTTAGTGTCGGATGCGTGGGTTACGCAAAAATCACCTGCGTTTATCGCGTTTGCGCTAGATTTAGAGTTGGATTTTAACGCCAGCAAATAGCTGGCATTAAAATCCTGCAGTGGGTAAATCCCTTACTGGGATTTACCCACATTTGCAAACGCGATATTGAATAGTGAAAGGAGCATTTTGCATGTGCTTTTCATTTGCATGTATTTCTATGTGCAATGCTTGGACAGTGCAAAATATTGGCCCTGTTCCTGCCACTGCTGTCTGACTTGCTGATTGATAAAATTATTGGTTGGTTTGAAGCAAGGTTAGGGGTTCTCTCTCACACTTGTCTGAAAGAAAAGAGGCAGCAGTGCACTAGGCAAGTCAGTGTCCAAATGGACGGGAGGTGCTCATGGTAGAAAAAAACAGTAGTATAACAAGAAGAGTTTGGTGAGGGAGGTATTTAGTGATATATGCTACTAATCGGGATCCATCTTTGTATGTGTATATATGTCTTTTTAAATGTTTTTATTAGCACCTAATGTTATTCCCAATGTTGCACAATAAAGGGATTGTTTTATAGCTCATATCTGGGTTGAGTGCCTGGTTCTTTGTTCTTATTCTTGTTATAACTCTCTCACACTTGTTGCTGTTACTAATATTTTACAGTTAAATTAGTACTAAAGATCTGACAATCTTAATACACTATCACACACACAACCTAAAAGCATGACTTAATGATTGTTGTGGAAACTAGAGTATCCATAAGAAACACACCTCACACAACCTACAGTAATATGTGGCTGGGGGGTGGATTTGAACCCAGGCCTCCGTCATGGTGACAGTTTCATTTCCAGCCAGGGCTTATGTACACAGACATTGTGCATTGTACTATACTTTTTTGTGTTTTAGTGCAGTAAATGGCTGACAGTACAGGAATATTAATTTTATGAATGGAAGTTTTTATTCACTTTTGGTGTAAAAATTATCCTTGATTTATTATTTTGATTCCAGTAATTGCACTTAACAATGTTCTACATACACATTTAACTTGATTATGTTAAAACATCATTGCTACTCTGCATATTTGCTTTTTGCATTTCTAATTTTTTTTATAAGAGATTGATTGAAAAAAAGTTGATTGATTGCTAAAAAGTTCACCATAGAAACTATAATAGTTTAAAATCTGAATTATATAAGTCTAACCTGAAATCCTGCACAGTGTCCTGTTGCCCCTGTTTCTGCTTCTTGGATCTTCCAGTTGGCAACTGTCAGTTATGGATTTGACAGTTGACATCTGAGCATCTCTTATGAGCATGCTCATGCTCATTATCAAGTCACTAAATTTCTCAGTTTTCTTGAGGCATCCAGAAGCATAGCAGGCATACAATAATTAATTAGTTGGCCACAAAGTAGGCCGTTCTTTCTAAAATATGTTATTATGAGGGTGGAGTTCTCCTTTACTGATATTGAGAGTACTATATGCTGATTAATAAAGATTGTATTTTTTTTAATTTTTTTAATTTATCAATTTTTGCGGTAGAAAACTTTTAGACTTTTTTTGTCTTTGCTTTTTGAAATTGCAAGACCATTTTGTACAGCCTGCAGGCCTAGAAAACTGTTATCTATAACTAGATCTGATTACATTATGTATTATAGGATTGCCTTTTATTTTAATAAAGAGGGAAGAATTCTCTGAGTCATTTTGTCTCTTAATATTTCTTGAGCACATTGGATCTTTTTCTTGTTGGATTAGGAGTTTTTACCCCTTTGTTTCTGTGTGGGGGTGATGCAAAAATGTTCTTGCATCAGCCCCTATTAAAGGGCATGTCCACCCCCAAAACTATAATCCCCCCAACTACTGGCCCCACCATGTAGTGTAGTTTAATCCTTACCTCACATCCCAACTCCATCTGGTTCTCCTATAGTCTCCCCCCAAAGTTCCAAAAACTGCCCACCAGGAGGCTAGCAGGTCCATATAGGACACTGCCTGCTACCTGGCCTCCCGGAGATTCCTGCCATGCGTGCTGCAGCCCTTCTCCCCCCTCCCTCCCCCTCCCTCTCCCTCCCTCTCCCTCCCGTTCTACTATCCCTCCCCCTAGCATTAAACCCCCTTAATATTCTGCTCCCCCATGTCCCCCAGCCCCAACCGCATGTTTTTTTTTTAAAAAAAGCTCCCCAAACTCTTACTTACCCCTCTCCCCTTCCTCCGCTGCACTGAAGACCGGCAGCCGCGTCCGTGATTGCTGCCCTGAGCCAATCACAGACGCGACTGCCGGTCCCGCCCCTCTGCTTGCATTCTCGCAGCAAGGGCCGGCAGTGCGGATCGAGGATCGAGGGGAGGTAAGTAAGAGTTTGGGGAGCTTTTTGAAAAAACAAAACATGCGGTTGGGGCTGGGGGACATGGGGGAGCAGAATATTAAAATTCTATTTTAGGGGTGGACATAGCCTTTAAATTCTTTTTGTTTGCAGCGCTGAACTTTTATGTGTACACAATATCTTTTTAGCATTCTCTTAAACAGTAAACAAAAAGTTGAAAAAGCCGTTAAGGATGAGGCCACACTACAACGCTAATACACAGAACAATTTTCTGTGCATTAACTTCTGTTTCCCCGTGGTTCTGGATAATCCATTGTGGCCAGAATAATTGGCCGACACAAGCGTGCGTTAAAACGCGTCAGTGTGGCCTAGCCCTAACAGTTAAAAAAATTGGTAAATTTAATTTTAATTAAATATTACATTACATATATTCCAAAGACTACAAAATTATAACTAGCTGGTAGTGTCTTCTAATATCCATTCGGCAGTTTAGATAAAATCTGACTGGCTGACATACATATATTTCAAGCACAGTAGTGGATCAACTTTCATCTCTAATCAGTATTTGGGAAGAGATATTTTGCATTTTAAACCTTTTCACAAATCAAGAGATCTATCACTTTCCATGGAAGTCAAATACTCTATGCAGACTAGTCATTAAGATCTTTTGTGCACTGAATTAAGACATGCGACAAATAATCTTATTCTTATTGTAATTATCCTGGTCCTGTTATACCACCAAAAGCTGTTATCCCCTGTCACTGCTGATTCGTATCCAGTGAGGGAAATGTTGTGACAGATACAATTTATTTTTTCTTAACAAGTCCTTGAGAAACACGTCTTTCTCATTTCCGACGCTATTAAGGCTTGTAAATAATTGCAAACAAAAAGTATCTGACGGGCGGAGTAAAATTTACAGTTTCTTCAGATAAATGACTGTAGTGTACTAATTCACTAAATGATTATGCAAACTGGCTAATATGTGACATACACAGACACATCTACTATATAAAGCAGAAATATTGTATGTATATATGTATGTGTGTGCTCACCTCACAGCCACACCCCTGAATGACTCAACATAATGGCGACACCCTCTTAAAGGGCTGATGCCCATGAAGTCCAGTTTGACCAATAAAAATCCTGCACATCACTTACAGCATAATGAACAGCTACACAACTCAGAGAGCTGCACACACAGAACCACAGCTTCTATAATAGAGGGAACCAGACATTTCCCTTAAGGTCTGTAACACATTACAATTTGCTCCTGGAAGGTTTCAAATATTAACCCTGGAAAGACTGTTACTATTGGTGATATGAACCACATTTGCGGTTCTTTGTGGTTATTGTCATGCTAGGAAATTCAAAACCTCCTGGAATGTAACCACATCCCCAGATATTGCTGTCACGGCCACACCCCCAAACATCACGGTCACGCTCATACCCCAACCATCAAGGCCACACTCCCAAAGATAACTGCCATGCATTGCAACCAGGCCCCTAAATGTTGTGACCAAGCTACCAGATATTGTGGTCACCCCCAAAACATTATGGTCTGACCCATACATCATGGCCACACCCCCAAACATCCCAGGTCTGTTCCCGCATACACAAACATCCTGTCCATGCCCCCAAACATCACAGGCACACCCCAAACACCACACCCACACCCCTAAATTGCATGGCCACGCCCACACTTTGAAACAAGGTGGCCAGGCCCCCAAATATCGCGACCATCAAATGTCCAAGCCACAACATGACAGACACAACCCAGACACCACAACATGACAGACATCGCGACCATCAAATGTCCAAGCCACAACATGACAGACACAACCCAGACACCACAACATGACAGACACAACCCAGACTGTCCACACCCTGGAATGCTGTGCCCCCACCCACCGCAACATCGCAGACATGCCACATCCACCTACTCAAACCGGGACAGTTGGGGGGAATGGTACACAGGAATTACCTGCATTACCTGGACTTAAGAAACAGACACACACTGCCCACATGTCACACACTTCACAGACAGTTGCAACTAAAAGAACAAAGACATCATGGCACTTTCAATTTGGACCAGAAAGTAACTTTATTAATTGGGATCTAATAGTCAATATAAAGTGGTCCTTGAGCAAGGATAAAGTGTTAAAGTGCAAACAAGGTGACATACTGCTAACAAATGTGCAAAAAATTGAGTACGCTTAATAAAAACACACAACGCTCAGACTTTAACAACACAGACAAAGAGCCGCACATCACATGCTTCAGAGACACTGATGCCTGTCAGTCACTCAAGTGCTGCGATATTCAGTTGCAATCAACATGTTTTCCCAACTGCAAATTCCATGTAGCATGTTCACAAGTAGGTTCACCACAACATTTGTATATTTACGCTCCAAGTGGAAAAACTGATAACTTTTTGTATAAGCTTTTGCAATAAACATACAGTATGTGCTATACATCCCTCAAGCAATGTCACCTCCTCAACTCATAAATACATGATGTACATTACCAACTGTGCACTTCCTTTTTCACCTGTCTCTTTAATCAAACTAAACACACACCTGCTCATAAAAAATACTTTACTCACCCAGTGTGCACGGGCAACGCCTGGTACAACTGCTAGTATATCTATATGTTTACTGCAGCACATATAAAGGCAGACATGGGTCTTCATAAAAAAACCAAAACATTTTCAGCTTTTAAGGGTCATCATCAGGAATATTGCACAATTTCCCTAAATAGCCTTATTATCCCATCCACCAGGAAACTCCAAGACTAGTGGCCACCCCTTTAGACTTGAGGTAAAGCCATTGGTTGCTAATTAATAAAACAAGCAAACTTTTGTATCTTTTATTTCGTAGCCCCCTATCAGGGTTATTCATTTAAAGTAAAAAAATCTGTCCAGACTCCAAATGACAACCTGAGAGGTCTCTGGATTAAACGGAACTATATGTGTTTTAATATACTGGAGTTTTAGAATTTTATCCAGTCCACTCTTGGAGCTATTTAATGAACTTGCTATAACCACATCTGCTGGAAGACAGTTCCACAGTTTTACCATTCTCCCTTTGAAGAAGCCTTTCCTAACCTGAAGAAGAAACTTCTGTTCTTCCAATTTTAAAGGATGTCCATGAGTCCTCTAATATGACCTATTAGTGAACAATGTACCAGAGAGGTTCTTATATGTCTCATTAATATACTGTATATACTCGAGAATAAGCCGACCTGAGTATAAGCAAAGGTACATATTTTTGCCTCAAAAACAAGGAAAACATGATTGACTCGAGTATAAGCCGAGGGTTGAAATTATGACCTCTACTGCCTTCTGATTCTGTATTGTTTTGAGGTTTTAGTTGCCCTTTAAATGGACAGCAGAATTCCCATACAGGAGTCTCATACAGCAATATCCAAATCCAGTATATACGGTATTTGTATAAAGTGATCACATCCGTGTGCAAACGCTGCTTCTCCAATGTAAACAGTCCTAAGTTGTCTAATTATTCAGAATAGTTGTCAGCATATTCCAAATAAGACCTTACCAGTGCTTTTCAAAGAGGGAGAATAATATTTTCCTGGCTTTGATTTACTTCCTAGCTGTTGCTACCTGGCATTGTTTGCTACAGCTAAGCCTGTTATCTACTAGAACCTAAATATTTTCCGTCATTGATTTACTTAGCTCAGACCCATTTATGGTGTAGGTAGCCCAAGCAATGTTAAACCCCAAATGCATCACCATTGGTTGATCGCGCTCGCAGGTAAGTTTACTATCTTTTTCCTTGCTCCTGTTAGGTTAATTGAAAATGGGTAGTAAGGCATAGCTCCTTTACCTCCCTTTCTGCAATTTATGCAAAAAAGGAATAGTTCCTAAAATATTGGTTAAACCTACGTTAACCCAATATCATTTAAATACCCTTATTTTATAGGCATTGCATGTGCACCCATCGGGTTGTATTGGGTCTTTAAAAGAGCACCACCATATCTTTTCGCAATCCCACAATGCCATACCTGATGCATTTACGTCCAGCGTTGCATCTCAGGATCGCGGAAAGGTAAGATGCTGATATAAGAACAATTGGATTTTCCCAACAGGGTTCACCCCCCCCCCCCCCCATCATCAAATTATGTTAAAAATTTGTATGTACTCTATCTGCCATTAAATGCGCTTTCGGGATTTACCCAAAGTTGCAAACCACTTTTTAAATATGCGGTGGGAGATTTACCCAGAGGGATAATGGCTTATGTCACTCATATTTGCAGTCACCGACCAGTTGGCTGGGGTAAAATGATCAACGCATAAAAAAAGGATCTCAAGTTTTATTGCAATTGATGTAAATTAATTTATCTGCATAATAATTGTGGTACAGTAGCTGTTGAGACAAATTAAATAGAATAGTTGCTGCTTAATAACAGATCTTTTTGGAGTATCCTCCATATTTACTGCCCAGTTATGTGAATCATTTAGTCATGTTTCTGCTATACCTTTCTTTTAAAGCTATTAGTTCTAGTTCCCAAGTTTTTCCAGACAGACTTCTTGCATTTTTAAACATACATTTTAGATTATCAATTAATTTACTTCCATACTTTGAACATGCCTCCCTATCCACTATGCTCCTACCTCCATTATCTTATAAGCTCCCTGATGCCTAACCCCTCTATCTACCCCTGTGTAGCCAAAGTGCCCTCACTTGCCACCTTAACCCCCCAAAACAGCCGAATCATCATCATTTAGGTGCACTCTATCCCTAATAAAGAGCCCGTAGCCAACAGAAAGGTCAGCCCAGTTCTCTAAAAATCCAAACCCAATCTTCTTACAGCAACCCCTTACACACACATTAATATTTCTTAGCCCCCGTTTCCTCCTTTGCGTAGCACGTGGCTGCGGTAGTATTTCTGAAAATACTACCGTTGCGGTCCTTACTTTTAACTTGGCCCTTAACTCTCGAAAATGATTTTTAAGAACCTCTCCTCTCTAACTTTGTCATTTGCATCATTGTGAACCAAGACCACCGGGTCACTCCCAGCCCCACCCAATAATCTGTCTATATGATCCACATGTCATGTGCTCACCACGTTTGTGGTAAAATAAAGACATACGTTCATCTAGTCCAACCTTCCCACATTTCCTGCCTAACAGTTGATTCAGAGGGAGGCAAAATAATAAACAGTATAAAAGGGGGGAAAAAGTGGCAATCAGAAATTTTCATGGATCAACTCCAACTCTTTGAATCAATACCAGTTACATTATTTTTAGAACCTCATCCAGCTTTTTTTGAAAACATCCAATGAACTTGCCATCACTACATTTAATGGAAGACAGTTCCATAGTTTTACCTTTCTCACAGTGAAAAACCTTTCTGGTTCAAAGACAAAACTTTTTTTCCAGTCTTAAGGGATGTCTGTGTGTCTTGATGTTCAAGCTTCCCTTATTAATTTAGTTGCCATTCTCTGAATATCTTGGATATTCTAAGATATCCTTTTTGTACACAGACACAGTACAAAACTGCTCTGCATATTCCAAATGAGACCTTACCAATTCTTTCTAAAGAGGGAGAATAATAATATTTTTTTCCCTTTAATCCATACCCTCTTTATACAAGCCAGTATCCTGCTGGCTCTAGCTGTTGCTGCCTGGCACTGATTGCTACATAAGTTTACGTTTTTTATCCACCAAGTTCCTTTTCCAACAGAGATTTACTTATCACATGTGTAGTATAAGCCACATGAGGATTTTTTATCCCAAAATGCATCACCATTTATCAACATTGAATCTCATCTGACAGTTAGCAGATCAATTTGACAATCTGTCTATATTCACCTGCAAGAATTTCATATAATCTGTAGCTTTTAATGGTCGACAAAGTTTTGTGTCATCTGCAAATACAGAGACCTTGCTTACAATACCTACTTCAACATCATTAATAAACAGATTGGATAGAAGTGGCTCCCAACACAGAACTCTGAGGCACACCATATAGAACCATTAATGACTACTCTCTGCATCCAATCCATCAAGCAATTTTCTATCCATGTAGAAATGTGCAACCCAAGCCCCCCAGACCTTAGTTTATACATTAGTCATCTATGGGGGACTGTTTTAAAAGCAAAATCCAAGTATGCCACATCTACTGCTATGCCAAACTCCTAAAAGCCAAGCAGGTTCTTCATAAATCCATGCTCATTACTGCTTATAAGGTCAGTCCTTAAAAAATAGGCTAGAATATGTTCCTGTATCAAACTTTCCAGTAGATTCACAACCACAAGTTAAAGTCAGAGGTCTGTAATTACCAGACTGTGAACAACTTTTTAACTATTGGAATTACATATTTTTCCCAATCTAGAGGCATGTTTCCAGTCTGGAAAATACTGAACTTAGGATGTATTTTATCCGGTCCAGAAGCTTTATTGATATTAACCTTATTTAGTGGTTTCTGAACCATATCCTTAGTTAACCAAAGTGCAATTACATCCTTTATACTATTATTGCTACTTGGGTGATCTGTATGTATAGTGTAAAAAACGTTGACGTTTGCTTTATCACCATCCTCTGTAACTATCTTATCCACATTATTTAATGACCCCACATTTTCTTACTATTAATACACTTTTAAAAAAAAATAGGGTTAGTTTTACTTTGTTCAGCTATCATAATAACCTTAATTACATATTTTAGCTTAATTGCTTCCTTACAACCCTTGTTACTGTTTTTATAGTTCCTAAAGGCCTGTTTTGTTCCCTATGGCTTAAAGATTTTAAATGCCATTCTCTTGCTTTCTATTTCCCTCGTTACATCAGACTTATTGTTTTTTACATTTATTTCCCAAGGGTATAAATTTAGATGTGAAATGGTTTAAAACCCTTTTTTAAAGACTGTCTACTTCTGTTCAGTCTCTCTACTGAGAATGTATCATTTCAGTTTATATGCTGAAGAACTATTTCTATCCAGGGAAATTTTTCTTTACTGAAATTAAGTTTTTATTAGCCCAGTGCACTTTGCCTTTTTAAAAACATACTTTAAATTACAATATTTCATGGTCACTATTCCCTAAGCTTCCAGTTACCTTTGTATCTATAATATGCTGTGTTGTTGAATATTACCAAATCCAACAGAGTGCCTTTTCTATTAGGAACTTCAACCACTTGTCAGAGAAAATAATTATGTAGCAAATTTAGTAAAACACAACCCTTTACTGTTTTGGCAGTCCTACTACTCCAGTCAAGTGTAATTAAAGTTCCCCATAATCAAAATGTTTTTTCTTTATCATGCCTAAACAATGAGTATCCTTCCTTAATTGCAGCCCAATCATGAGAACTATTTAACCCTGTTTACCCAATTCTACCCATATTGCCACTACTTTAACATCAATATCTTTTCTTTTAAATTTAGCTTCAACTCTTGTTTAACATAAATCCATACGCCTCCCCTTTTCCCATTTTCTTCATCATGCCTATACAAATGAGTATTCTTCTAAAATTACAGCCCAATCACGAGAACTATTTAACCCTGTTTCTGCTATACCCATTACATCATACTGTGGCAGATTAAACATACTTTTGTGGAGCTTGTGACATTGAGCCTAAACATAATAATCTTTTCCACAAACCCACAATGAACACTGCTTCCTCCTATCTTAAACCATTCTCTCTTGCTGCTCCCTACCTTTGGAACTCTCTCCCACTCTCGCTTCGCCAGGTGACACCTATTAATACTTTCAAATCTAGACTATTAGCCTACCATTCTGAGCACCAGCATAGCAAATGATTGTTAGCTGTCTGAGCACTTTGTACCCATCCCGCCACTTGTATCTGTATGTTGTCCCATTGTAAGCTCTTTGGGGCAGGGATCTGCACTCGTATCAAATTATCCATAATTTATATATAATTTATATATATATATGTATTCTTAACCTATGTATGAAATTTTATTTTTATTTATCTGTATAATTGCTTGCACTTATCCCCTTGTATTTTATAATGTACAGCGTTGCTTACCCAGGTGGTGGTTTATAAATAAAATTATACATACATACAATATGAAATCTACATATTACAAGGCTATGTAGCAGTTAATTATGACATCACTGATATGCTACACTGAAATCAATGCAGTCTGCATCATGCTTCTAATGTCTTATGGGGTGGGGGCTTGTACACTGTTAATGGCCTTTAATGTATTACTAGATTTTGGTTCTTTTTAATTTAATAAAGAACTAAGATTAAAAGATAAACGAGACGCTATCTTTTCTGGTGCAATCGAGTTTGCAATGTTTCATGTGCATGATGATACCGTTTTAAGCTTTGCAGGGCTTTTTATGCCAACCATTACCTGCCGTTAACATCGCTTGCAAATTGAGATGGCAAAGAGTCACGCTAAGCAATAAAACATTTGTTAGCGTGACTTTCCCAGCACTTTGTTCGGCTAGCTGCCGTTGGTAGATACATTTCTGCTTTTAGTCTCTTTTTGGATATTACATTTTTTTAATGCATTTACTAGATCACTGGAGCTTTGTGAGTTTCTAGCACATGATAGGTTAAACTTGCTGTAAATAAAGCAAAACTTATATAGATATTCAAGACTCCTCTACTTATTTACAGTCCCCATCTGCTTGGAAACAACATGATTCTCCCTCCCGGGAACTTTACTGACATTATAAATTGATCTAAATGAATAATTTATATTTGTCAGACTGACCAAGTTCTTACTGCTACGGAGCGCAGAGTCCTGAAAATACCTGCATATTATTATCCACTTACTGACTTAACTGGCAGACAAATACTCAGGAGAGTGGGACAATTATGTCTTAATCCATGGCCTAGAAGAATCTGTAAATAAAATAAAGTCACATGGATCTAATCTAATAAAATAAAGTTCTCATCAACCATGTCATATTCAGAAATGGAAGTCCGTCTCTTGAAGCACTTGATTTTTTTCTATTCAGTAGATCAATAAATAGCAAAACAAGCACCAAAAAAAGTTGAATGGGAATGTTTCTTTGGGGGGAAAAAAATGCTCTACATATTTAAAAAGTGCTCAGCTGACTGTATCAACATGGTCTGTCCTGGGTCTGTCCCTTTTTAACCTATTTATAAATAACCTATAAATATAAATAACCGGATCTGACATGTAACCCCTCGGTTCTGAAATCTGAAAGATCCTCCAGATTTCGGGACTTCAGAACACATTTTCAAAGATTTTTAAATGTACAGAGCTATTTTAGTCCCGATTTCGGATCTTTGGGATTTTCCCGAGATCTGGGAATCCAAAAACGGAACAAAACTGCACTCACTGGGACTTCAATGAAGAAACAACTTTTATTAATAACGATCTACGCGTTTCTGCCTTCACGAGGCCTTCATCAAAATACGCCATATTGGATAACAACACCCATAAATAGGTAAGTGCCCTTTCCACCCCAACACACCTCCCATTTGCCGTCACAGTGTGTAACACAACCCACTTAAGAACCAATAGGGAACAAGGTCCTTTGTCTTGGCTACCCCATAATAAATCAGGATGTTACAAATGTGGTGGTTGCCAGGCCTGTCAACATGTGATTACGGGCATGGATTTCCCTTACCCCCACAGTGGGCGTAGATTAAAAATTCAACATAGACTATCTTGCCTTAGTACATTTGTTATTTACATCATCACATGTCCTTGTGGAATGTACTATGTAGGTAAAACAACCACCACATTAAGAGAAAAATGGCCAATCACAGACAGGCCCTTAGGCAATCTATGATTGGAATTGAGAAAAGAGATGCTAAATTTGGAGAACTGTCGTTGGCCAGACGCTATAAGGAAGCTGGCCACCCATTATCTTGTTTCAAATGGATGGTCATAGACAGTGAACCTAGCTGCCAGGGGCCAGGGGTTCGTTGCAGGGCGAGCTCTACTTAGAAGGGAAGCTATCTGGATTAGACAGTTAGACACTGTAGCACCCCGGGGGGTAAACAAACAATTGGTGTTATCCAGTTTTTTATAATAATTACCTTTTAGGAGCTGTGACTGCGCTCTTCCCCTTTTATCATGGTTATTAATTATTGTTGAAATATGTAGTAGAATAGGGTTTTCCTCAGTAGGAAGGAAGTCTAATAATGTACAAGGATAGCATATTGTCAATGAGATAAATTGTCTCTAAGGTTAACTATTAAGCCATAGAAGTGAATGTTACTATTCGGTTAACAATTATGTTGCAAAATAGACGGCTATATCTTTCCCTGGGGCCTTCTGGACTATCATATATATGCTTTCAGTATATATTGATGTTTTATCTATATATATTGTTGTATTGTTACAGTATGTGGGTTGTGCGGGTGGGAAGGGGGAGGGCGCTTACCTATTTATGGGTGTTGTTATCCAAAATTGCGTATCCTGATGACTGTGTCATAAAGGCAGAAATGCATAGTTTGCTATTAATAAATGTTGTTTCTTCATAGAAGTCCCAGTTAGTGCATTGCACCTATGTTGAGGTTTATATGAAGTAAATTGCACCTGGGCACTGACAGACTGTGAAGTGCAGCAATCCTACTATTATATAATATATATATATAGTATCTTCTTTAGAGCACAACACTTACATCAAAGTTTCGGTGCAATGACCTAGGGAATACGGGCATACTTCTCCCCAATATGAACACGTTGAGATGGAGCACTCATAAGTGCTTTCAAATATATTTCTTTATTAAGCAAAGTTTTGGGGGATTGCAGCCTCCTTCATCAGGCTCACAAAAAGGCATTAACTGGTTACACCCAACTCTCAAATAGTTATACCATGCCACAGGAAATTACATCATAACATACCTCTTACCTGAATCCATAATCACATCACCCTTACTTGGATTGAGCCCTGTATAGATCAACCCACAGGTGATCAACCTACAGGTGATATACAGAATTGCATATATAAACAAAATGTTAATAATTATCTTCAATGGGACAAAACCCCTAGAAGTATATTCAGCAAAAGAGTCCACACTCCACATTGGATAGAAGACCATTCTTTCTATAAAACAAGTAGAGGTCATAGTCTTTATTAAAACCATGAGGTGTGAGCGAATTCAACTTCTTCACCCACCACACCTCTCTTTGTTTTAATTTCAATGTCCTATCTCTATGTGAGTGAGGTACCATCTCCATAAAATGTAATTCCATTTGTGTATGGCCAGCATCTACAAAGTGCTTTGACATTGGCAACTTGCTATCTTTTAGCCTAATACTGGGCCAATGTTGTGAGATGCGTGACTTCAAACTACGGGTGGTCTCCCCTACATAGAGGAACTAACAAGGACACCACAATACATACAGAACAAACTTGGTATTACACGTGTAGTGTCCCCTAAGCACATATTCCTGGGAGGGGACTGGATGACCGAAAACGGATCCCTTTTTGAAACATTAACATTGTGTACAATACAGGCAACTAAACATCCCACATAATCTTTATCCTAATAAAGTCTCACCCCCTAACTCTTTGTGTTTTATATGTTGATCTCACTAATTGGCTTCCCAAGGATCATCCTCTCCTATATGAAACCAATGGTGAAAAAAACTCCACGGGTATGCTCCCTTAGTAATGTGCCAGTTCTTGCAAACTAGTTGTCCAATTCGCTCACTACCCACACTTAAATCCATAACCAAGTGGAATTCTATTCTTTTCATTTCTATTTCCCTCTTGTCTACACTCCCTTTTCCCCAAAACTTAACTAATATTTGTTCTGGGTACCTCTTACATCTGAAATTATAATACATAGTTTTCTTTTGTCTCTCCTTCACTACTGGATCACTCACTAGTCTCTGAATCCATGCAAACTGACTAATTGGGATCGCTTTCCTGGTGTGTGCCAGGTGGAAACTCTGGTACAATAGCAGTTGATTTCTCCTTACTATAGACTTACTATACTATACTAAGATCTCCTTACTATAGACTTTAGGTTTAATCCCTGTCAATTGCTTCTTAACCAAAATATCTAAAAAGCTCACACTTTCTTTGTCATAGTGTATAGTATAATTGATGATAGCATGTAAGCATGTTGTGGAGTTCCTCATAGAAACCTACAAGCCTTTTGAGGGTAAATCCAGGATTAAGGACCTAGTGGTTTGGGTTCTGACCATGAATACTTTCCCTCCCCAATTCCCTCCTTATGAAGGTATTTTTATTGAACAATAAAAACAGTAAAACAAACAACAATTATGTTCCTATTCACAAGGCATATTTCGGAGAAACTGACATACATAGCTGTTACTATATGGGAGCTTCCATCCATCTCGTGTTCAGAGGACTATTCCGGTCGGTTTCTAGGGTGCATAGTATTGTCAGTAGAGAAAATCGAAACTGTTGAGTTTTGTTTCATTTTCAAAAGTTCGAGTTTCGATTTTCAAAAATTGGCTACTTTCTATTTTCCATTTTTGAAAATCGTCTATTTTTGATTTTCGAAAATCGTCTACTTTCGATTTTCGATAAATATCTACTTTCACGTTACATCTCTAGTTGTCAGTGATCCCCAGCTCAGGAATACTCAGATGAAAGAGATGTAAACCAAATTGGCACAGGGAAGATACCCTGGACCTGTCTTAGACAGAGCATTGAGTCGGGTCTGTAAGCGAGAGGCACAAAACAGCTTAAGCCTAACAGAATACCTTTAATTCTAAATTATACAGTGGGAAGTACGAGGATAGGAGAGATTATTCTAAAGAATTAGCTGATACCAAAAAGAATGTATCCTGAGATGAGGAATTTATGCAGCCTCCGCAAGTGTCCTATCGAAGAGGGACTACAATAGGTAGCACATTTTTTAGGTTTACCTATGTAAAAGAAACCATAAAGTATAGAGACACATTCTTAGGGTCACAACCTAGAGGGATGTATCCATGTTTAAGATGTGTCCAATGTAGATATATACACAAAGTTGAGCATTTTAGACATCCCACAACTGAGGGGCTATTACACTTGGCATTTAATACGTTGTATATGTACTTTGGTGTCCGTGTGAGCTGTAATATGTAGGAGAGACAGTCCAGTCCATCAAATCTCAGAGCTCTCATCATAGATCAAGCATCAAGACACGTGATGTGCCTAAGCATTTGTAGATGTAGAGGAGTCCCGTATATCGCAGCATTGATCAAGCATTAGGACTGCCAGTATCTAAACATTTTGTGGAAGCAGGTCATGGTACTGGAGATGGTTCCACTCCCTTTTAGGGGGGGTGCAGGGGTGATAGGGAATTTAGGCTTAAACAAAGGGAGGTGTGGTGGGTGCAGAAACTTAGTACACTAGTGCCCTAAGGCCTTGATCGGGATTATGATTTTTCTTTATTGTTATGATTTTCCAGATGCGTTTTTCTATCCTTGACATTCCTGTGGTCAGGGATATTGCTAGAGATGTATGTTATATTTACCCTCTAGCTGGTTGCTTACCAAGCTATTGATACCATTTTGTTTGTGAGCCTGATTAAGGAAGCACAAGGCTCCCAAAACATTGCTCTGGTGAAATGTATTAAAAGAGTTAAACGCTTTGAAGTTTCCTGTGTGCTGCTCTCTATACAGTGTTTGTTTATATATACTACAAATACAAACAACCTGACGTGCACATTCCCTTGATTCACCCAGACCCATCTTTTATTGAAGAACAGGAGTTAAAGGATCTTACCTTCTGTTCTTGAATAAATCAAGCAGGAGACTGGAGAGAATATACTAAACTTACCCGCGATCGCGCTCCTCTGCTGCTTCCTCTGACAGGTGCCAACATCATCCACACTCCCTGTCAAAGGAGACAGCAGAGGAGTGCGATCATGGTTACATCTACTGTGTTTGCTCCTGTTGGAGTAATTGAAGAACAGAAGGTAAGATATAGCTCCTTTATCTCTTGTTTTTCAATTAAAGTGTAAAAAGGTAAGTGTGATTTTTGAGTGGAGATACCCTTTCATAAAAGCATTCTGTTCCTCCATCTTTTTTGTTAACCAGGTGAATCTATAGTATTCCATGTTTTGTTTATTCTAGGTATTCGTCCTATTATTACATAATTGTTGAGGAGTATTGGTACATATTCACTATGTCTAAGTTGCACTATGAGGTAGTACTTCTGTGGTACTTCTGGGGGAAGGAAAAATCCTGTCCACCACACAAAAATAGTATATGCAAATATTTTTTAAAATGTATTTGGATTCAAATGTGCACATCATGTGACTGTCACACACTTCCTTGTTCATCCTGACTGTCTGAATGTATCTTTAAATGCCTATAACTTAAAGGGACTGTAAACTCCCCATCCTGCATAAAAAGAACTATGTGCCATCCGTTTCTATTATTCACAGGGAGGTGAGAACGCTTATTCTCACCTCCCTGTGAATAATAGGACGCTCGGGGGACCTGGAACTTACCTTTGCTCCACTCCTCTCAAAGCCGCTTCTTCACTGAAAGCTGCTCTGTCCCGACGGCGCGCCCTATCTTAGGCAAAATATGGCGTGCGATCGGAGAGACAGCTGTTCAGTGAAGAGCGGCTGCGAGAGGAGCGGAGTGAAGGTAAGTTCCAGGTCCCCCGAGCGTCCTATTATTCACAGGGAGGTGGGATAAGCATTCTCACCTCCCTGTGAATAATAGAAACGGATGGCACATAGGTCTTTTTATGGGTTTAGTGTTCCTTTAAGGACCAGAGAATCACAACTTCTGAAAATCTTGCCTTAGTCAATTCATGTAAATTTAGTTGTTTTTACAAGTTTATTTATCACTTGATCTTTTCTAATTTGTTGAGGAATCCAAACAACTTACGGTACATTGTATTGTCACATCAGCAACTTTATATTATAGTAAAAGTGTTACTAAAGAGCTCATTGTCTTGCAAAGCAACTCCTGGTTTCCTAATATGGTTCCTTATACCGTAAGTGTATTTGTGTTTGGTTTATTGCTTTAGTAAATTTGATATACATTTCCAGTATCTAGCGAGTGTTGCTGGAGATATTTTGTGAAATAAGTTCCTTAATATTTGCCTGTATAGAATTTACACCAGAAATCCACGCTAATGTGTCATTCTGTGTTCTGATAGGATAAATGTGAAATATGGCAGCTATGGGTTATTTATAGATAGTATGTGAATGCTTTCAGTTTTTAGGTATACCTTAGGTGATGTTTTATGTATTTTGTTCTTTAAATATGTATTTGTCTTGGAGAGTTTGTTATAATAGCTACATTATATTAAAATCTTGCTGTATTCCTATCTTTCTTTGAAATGTTCCTTTTTAACTTATATATAATTGTACTGCATTTATATGCTAAGAAGAAATAAAAGCATGAGCCAATTTTCAGGCTTTTTAGACCCTTATTCTAAAAGCATGCTGGTAAATGGCAGATAAAGGGTTGACTTTAGATCAGCAAGCAACTATGAATTGCATATGTTCTTGCTGGGCTGGCAAGTAATTATCTGAGCAGATCCTGTGGAAGTTATCTTGTGGGCTGACTGTGGCAAAAGACCAAATTCTTGTTCGACGGGTGGAAACAGTTGTCACACTTGTCAAAGTGTGAGTATGTGAATTGTAAAAGTAAAAGACAGATCCTTCAGTTTATGCTCCCCAAGAGCGAGCGAGCAGCATCCACACCTGCAGGAGCTGTAGGGGAAGATGTAGGTGTGATTTATGGCACTCAACTATTCTGGAAAATGCTCACAGCAGAACTGTACAGACAAAGGTGTATGTACAATGGAAACTGTCTATTATTACGCACAGCTGCTTCTGACAGGGTGTCTATTAGTAATAGAAGCAAATTATCACTCCTTTTTTATTCCTAGAAAAAAAACATCATAATGTATTGTTTCTTAAAACTTCCAGCAATTCATTTTAATTTCAAATTGAAATAAACAATATAATTGCAATAGATAAATGTTTGGACCTCTACAGATCCCATTATAGGTCATCAATAACTACCTTACATATACTTGGATGATGTCTTTAAAGTGGTCTGTAGCTTGTTTTTTTATTTGCCAAAAAAGATATAATATTCATTCTGTGAAATGGATAGTGACGGGGACTCAGTTTCGCCCTGGTCTACTTGTTTCCAGTAACCTTTTAACAGTATGAACATCCACAGAGTTGCATTTGACTCTGAGAACTCTGACGCTGACTATTCAAAGTATTTAGAAAAAGACGATCCCTTCATCCGCTACGTGTCTATCAATAAATCAACCTGAGTCCAAAAAATGTTCGCAGACGCCATTGGAAAGGTTGGTATGGATAGCTCAGGAATTTGTGTAGCTACTTCTTTAGCAGATAACAGACAGAATCTTACAGATTCCCATCTGTGATCTGCTAAATATCTGCTATGTGTGTACACGAGATGGCCGAACTTCATAACGATCGGTCCATTTTCGAACTTGAAAATGGACCGATCTAGTGAGTAATAGTTCGAAAGTTTGAGTTCGGACTCATTAAAGTCAATGAAGGAGTGATAATTCGAAAAGTCCGGATGATTTACAGCTAAACTAACAATGGTAACTTACTGTAAATGGCTGTGGCACCTGGGATACCTTTGAGGGTTAGCGAACGATACATTCTAGGGTTAGCGCACGGCCTGTAAATTCGATAATTATTGAATTTTCAATTATGGAAAATACAGTCGCAAGTCAAGAAAGTCTGAGAAATCTCAGCAAATCATTTTAACTAAGCAAATGACTTGTTGAATCTCTCTGTAAATCCCTATACAGTCGGTGTATTCTGTGCATTTGTGTCTGATCCATTCCATTTTTTGGCCTACTTCTGTCCAGTTCACATGTGTTTTCATTTCTTAGACATAGACACAAATGCACAGAAAAATATACACAAGCACAATGCAAAAAGTATCCTTTCTCAGTGCAGTGGGGCCTCGGCTTTACACTTGGAAAAGCCATGTAGACTGGGGAATAGGAAATCTTGATTTTATTGGTAACACTTGAATAGTGTTTAGATTTAGAACCCCCAGGGTTTTAGTGGTGTAAAATAGGTAAAGAATGATTTTCAGCAACAACATAAAAAAGACCATTGAAAATATTAGATTGTGATTAATGGCTTTGTTTCATGTAGCAGCACATTATTTTCACAAAAGATTCACCATTGCATTAATTGTTAAAGAACCCCTTATTTGGGTGCATGAAATAGCTGGGAGTGCTAAAACAGTGGTTTCTAATACTCTAGTGGACTCATTATGAAACAAGCACATCTTAGAAGATGCCAGTGTGGATTCACAGTCACCATTAACTTACTATTTTCATTTAAGGGATGACACAGCTCACAGAAAACAGATCTGCGCTTTTCATCAGCTCATTGCCTATATAACTTTTCTCTTCATCACCCTACAGATGAATGGCTTTTTTTTCCAGGCAAATGAGGGTTTCAGAAATCATCACTTTTATATCAATGTAGATCCCCTGAGAAAGTAGACAAATAAAAGGAAATAAAAGCCTTCCTGTTTCACATTGAATCTACTTGGTGTAGCGTGTGGCCTCTCAAGTCACCTTGAAGAAAGTACTGGAAAACATAACAAAGCATTTCCCCTGCATTTTATTTTTGATTAAGACAGATGATGTTGCTGACTTCAATATTAATCTGTTTGATACTAGGAAAAATATGAGTCTTTTGGGTGAAAACAGTTTTGAAGTTTACTGTCAGGAAAGTGTGTAGTGACTTGGCAAGAATGGGTTAACTATTGGTATTAGTTCTTGCAAAGGACCAATAAAAATACCATTCCACCCTGGAACAGTCCTATTGTTTATATTACGATTAGTGAAGCATGGAACCAGATCTTCTTTTCCAGACAATGTGGGGCCGAACTGTGTATCTGGAATTCTCTTCAGCTAGGGGTCTGGTGGGTACTAAGAGGTCATTTTAAGGACAGCCATACATGTAAAATAAATGTATTTCGGTATTGGAATATGTAAGACAAAAACCAATATTATACTTTTGAATGTAAAAGTAGTCCCATTAAAATGATACCCGTGCCAAGGCGGGTTATTAATATCTTGGGAAATATGGATTACACACAGGTCTTGTTTGGTATTGAAGGAATTGATAATTAATACAGTAGAGGAATATGTGGTCAATAACCCAATACAATGTACATATCTACATTTACATGGAATCTGCCTAACTGAGGGGGAATGAATGCTTTTGGCTAGTCGTAAATCTGGACATTCCTAGACACTCCCACCCCATGCATACCCAGGAGGGGGGTGGTTCATCAAATGGTTTAAAAATCGTTGTAGCCCCTATAACTGTGTTCATACATGCTAAAACCATATGTATGTTTCTTCCTGCCCCGGGATACAGGGATACAGGACTTCTTCTAGTGAGTAGGGTCTGTGAATATTTGTATCCTTTTTATTTTATATAACTGCAGTACCTATTGTATGTCATTTTATTATAACACCATTTTCTTTTATTTTTGTATTATATGCACTGTCCACCTTTTGGAATATTAAATCTAAAATTTAATAAGTTTTGTCTTTGATGCTCTAAAAGAACTCAGTTAGCCTCTGATAAGTTTATATGTGGTTTAATGGAGTGTGCAGTGTAAATGCTAATTAACTCTGTGACTGCTTGTGAAGGACTGATGCTATTTAACCAGTTAGTTGCTGGAGTGAATGGTGTAGTGTTAACTATTTAGCTGCCAGGACAGGGGTGTGCAAAGTCAGCGTCTTTAAAGTGGCAGCGAGTACCGATTGATTGGTCAGATCACGTGCCCAGCGAACTGGCCTTCGTGACATTTACAATACATGATGTGTCAAGGTTTGCACTGAGGGGGAAATTGTAAGTAGATGAGCCTTAACAAAAAACATGTTTATATCAGACAAGGGATTAGAAACACAAATGTCCTCATTTACCCAGAGCCGTAGCGCTCTTTTATAGGGCTAAAGTCACGCTAAACAATTCAATGTTGGTTAGCTCAACTTTAAACCCTTTATTGCAGCAGCTGCGTGGGTAAATCATCCAGCAAAATCCAATATAGGTTTAGCACTACTATTAAATGGCTAATAGCTGCTGTTAAAGTCATTAAAGGGCATGTCCACCCCCAAAACTATAATCCCCCCCACTACTGGCCCCATCATGTAGTGTAGTTTAATCCTTACCTCACATCCCAGCTCCATAGGGTTCTCCTGTAGTCCTCCCCCCAAAGTCCCAAAAACTGCCCACCAGGAGGATAGCAGAGTCCATATAGGACTCTGCCTCCTACCTGGCCTCCGGGAGAAGTTTGGCATGCGTACTGCAGCCCTTCTCCCCCTCCCTCTCCCTCCCGATTAAGATTCCCTCCCCCTACCGTAAAAAGCATTTCACCAGACATTGCCCCTGTCCCCCCAGCCTCAACCGCTATGTTAGTTATCTCAGAAAATGCCCAGAACATTACTTACCTTACCTCTTGCGTCCGCCGCACTGAACTCCCAGCAGCCGCGTCCGTGATTGGCTGCCGCTCAGCCAATCACAGACGCAACTGCCGGTCCCGCCCCTCTGCTTGCATTTTTTAGCAAGCAGAGGGCCGCAGCGCGGCGGAGGCAAGAGGGAAGGTAAGTAAAGTTTGTGGCATTTTCTGAGATAACTAACATAGCGGTTGGGGGACAGGGGCAATGTCTGGTAAAAAAAATTTTTAAGGGTGGACATACCCTTTAAATTACCCAGAGCGATATTGGCTCTGTTTTGTGCTGGTTTGACACATAAAATAATCATCCAGTCAGTTTGGTAAATAATGAATAATTAAATTTGTATATTAAATATACCTATATAAAAGTTACTTTTTAGTTTGTATTTTAAACATTCTCACAGGAATATGTACCAATGGTTAAAGTAAGTATGAAGAGGGTTGTGGGGCACTTCAAATAAGGACAACCGGCATCAACTTTAAAAAACAGTATTTACTCAGAAATTATTACACATGTGTTCCACTGACATGGCGGCTAACAAAAACGCCTTACGCGTTTCGGACCAGGCTGGTCCATAAACATAGCCTATGATTAGAAGGGCTGTTAAAATGTGCTATAAATTCCTTTAAAAGTCCCTCAGTGCCCTCCTAAAACAATACAATGTCATCAATACAATGACCCCAATATTTAATATTTCATCAGTAGGGGTTATTATTCCATAGAAATTGTGCTTCCCATTTCCCATAAAAACTCCTGCATACCTGGAGGCGAACGCCATCCCCATTGCAGTCCCTGTTCTCTGTGAATAATGTGCCCCCTCAAACCAAAATACATTAGTTCTGTGAAGAGTTCTTCTTCATTGTCATATTGTGCATATTCTTTTAAAGGGCATGTCCACCCCCAAAACTATAATCCCCCCCAGTAATGGCCCCATCATGTAGTGTAATAAAATCCTTACCTCACATCCCAGCTCCATATGGTTCTCCTATAGTCCCCCCCCCCAAAGTCCCAAAAACTGACCACCAGTAGGATAGCAGAGTCCATATAGGACTCTGCCTCCTTTCTGGCCTCCAGGAGAAGTTTGGCATGCGTACTGCAGCCCTTCTCCCCCTCCCTCCCGATTAGGATTCCCTCACCCTAGCATACAACCCTTTATATATAACATTCCCCCTGTCCCCCCAGCCCCAACCGCTATATTTTTTATTTTAGAAAGTGCCCCAAACTTTACTCACCTTCCCTCTTTCCTCCGCCGCACTGCCAGGCTCTCTGCTTGCGAGAAAATGCAAGCAGAGGGACGGGACCGGCAGTCGCGTCTGTGATTGGCTGAGCAGCAGCCAATCACGGACGCGGCTGCCGGGAGTTCAGTGCGGCGGAGGAAAGAGGGAAGGTAAGTAATGTTTGGGGCACTTTCTAAAATAAAAAATATAGCGGTTGGGGCTGGGGGGACAGGGGGAATGTTATTCCATTCAAATGAATTCACCATTTCTAAAAATTCCACACTCTTCCTAAGGTATGCAGGTAAAGCTTGCACCAATGGTGCAAGAAATTTGTCAACAAATTTGTACAGATTGCCAGTCAGAAAGCCAATTCCCGATATAACAAGTCAACAGTTTTCAATGTCTTTATGGATTAAAAAGCACAACTTGTGGCTTTATCTCCTAGAAGTCTTTCTGCCTGTTTTAAATAATGCACTCTATTTTGTATAAATACACCTCTTGCTTTGTCTCCCCTTCAAATTACTATATCCTTTTGTTTACATAAGTTTTATAAAAACTTTCTTTCTTGTTTTGTTAAAAATTTCAAGCATATACCACTTTCTCCTTAATCCTTATACCCTGGGATACTTTAAGAGTGTGTTTTTATGTTATTACAGTATCTGGACTTAAGTGAGTTGTTTTATATGTTTTGTACTGATCCCTTTAAGTGTGCACACTGGTATTTAAAGGGCATTTTCTCCACAATTTTAAACCTTTTTACTTTTTATTCAGATATATATGGTATATTGATCTACTTATTTTTTTATTAATTGATCTGTGATTTTGGTATTATTATGTGATTAGGGCGGGGATATTCACAGTTATTTAATAAACAAATCTATTTTGTATTGTATTAGGGTTTGTTAGATCTTCATTGTTTATGAGGGTAAGTGTACCCTAGCCTAAGATATAGTAGAAATCTTTTTACATATATGTAGTTAAATATCTAAATAAATGCCAACACCATCTTTAAAGTATGTAGGGCCTAGATCAAACCTTTTCTGACAATCCATGTTTATGCTATTTCAGAATATGAAGGTATGTGTGTGGTGACAGTCCATTATGTGGCACATGTAGATTTGACACTTATGCTACTTTACACCTTGTGATCCCAAAGAATATACAGGGCGATGCACCAAGGCAAAAAAATAAAAAAGGTCTTAAAATCATGCTAACCAATTTCGTAACCGTTAACGTGTTATTAAGATTCTGCCAAAGCTGCTTGTGTTTTGCAAAACTTCCTGTGCAGTCTGCAAGTGATGTCATCAGGAATCGTAACAAAAGGTATGTTTGAATATCAATGCACTGATATTGCTATATTACATCTTCAATGCTTAATGTCATCAACAAATGGCTCTAATAAAAACAGACAGTATCAAATGCTTTTGCCATTCCTAAAAGGTATCTCTTACTTAAATGTAGCTTAGATGTCTGTTTATTTCCTGCAATGCATTATTAAATGAGTTTAGCATCATTGCCTCTGTTTCTACAACACCGGTATATTCAGATCAATCAAGTCATTAATTCCCATTTTCTCCAAGATCAACATTTCCTATTATGCTCCTAGTACTCAGCACTTCGTCCCAGCTCTGGATCTTACACTGTAATTAAAAGCCACTTCAAATAACACTTTGCAGAGCGTATAATTTTTGTTTGACATAAAAAGGACAGAATTAATCTGTAATTATTAGCTTCAGAGGGCTTAAAGGCAGTTATTGAGTCATTGCATGGGCAAATAATTAGTGTTTAGAGAGCAGTTGTGGGTGGTTGTAGCATAAGCCTGCAACATTAATTTACTCTGTTTAGTTTTTGGCTGTGAAAGTTCTATCCCAATCTTTTCTGTACTTTTTCTGTGTCTTATTAAAAACATTTAAAGTTAACAAACTCAAGTTCAAAAGGGGAAGTAATAAGTGTAGCAATCTGCCCTTTGTAATAAAGATTTTTTTCTAATCTAATTTTCACATTTTGTTCAGCTATGCCTTCATAAAATTCTATCAGGCTCATTTAACTAGAGCTGCTATCGCTCTGGGTAAATGCTCCTTTTGCGATTCAATATCGCGTTTGTGAATGTGGGTAAATCCCGGAAAGGGATTTTAACGCCAGCTATTTGCTAGCGTTAAAATCCAGCAGTAAAACTAGCGCAAACACGATATTGAATCATGAGTGATGTTTGTATAACCCCTGCATCCTACACTAATATGGATTTAAAGTGGCGCTTACCGGTAGCGAACCGGTTAGTGCGACTTTATCTACATATATTTGGCCAGCAAGTCTGGGTAAATCGGCCCTTATGTGTTATCAGGCACCTTCAGTGGCAGATCTACATTAAAACTACTAAAGCCCAAGCTTTGTGGCTCCCAATCTCAGAGGGCCACAGAAGTACTGTACCTAAGGCTTTTTAGATTTTGCTAGATGTTCTGTTTTGAGTTCCAAAACAGTTTCCTAAAATATAGACCACCTGTATTAAAGATAAACATATGTATTGCTTTTATTTCCTTTTCTTTGTTTGCACTTTGATGCATTTTGATTGCATCCATGGAATGCAAGCAGATCAAAAATAGATACTGTATACATGCTCCTTATAAAAACACTGTACTTGTCTACCTGCATTTAGGAATTCTATAGGAGGTGGGAGCGAGTACTTACCATAATTCTTCCATCAATCTATAGATGCATGTAAAGGAAGAGAGAAAGCTGGAGGCAGAAGACACTGAAACAAGAGTTCATCAGTAGATAATTTTCAGGATTCATCTTCAAGTTAGGAAACGTTTCTTTACAGTGAGAGCAATGGCAGGTTCGTTGGGTGGCTTTAAGAGAGAGATGGATACGTTTCTAAAATTAAAAAATATTAAAAATGACTAGAATTAATACTTATAGTTCTGGTTGAGCTACGGATCCTTTTCAATTACCAAGTTGGGAAGGGGTTTTTCACTAAGGATATATGGTAGTTTTAGCCTAAACCATATTTGGAGGCAGAACTATTATAGAGACCACATTTTTACAGTTTAGAATTAAATTTGACCTGAATATGAAGACATTTAGATCATTGTAACTAATGGTGGCCATAGACACTGAGGGTATTTGACAATTATCATTTTGTCTATGGTGCCTGCCGATGCCTTCGGGCCACCTTTAGAATTACAGTTCCTACTTTCAATTTTCCTATTTTAGAAGAAAGGATAAATGCTGTGTAAATGTTTTTGTGGGTTGGACACATTTTTACTGACAATGTGCAGCTTCCTATTTTTTATGCTACTGCAGTTAAAGTATGATCTAAGAACTACTCTTACAGCACTTATTCAGCTTATGTTGACTCTATTGAGGTTATACCTAAATGTTAGTGTGGCTCAAGAAACAATTCTAAGCTTTGCCTTTGGTACTGTAAAAGTAGACTCTATATCTAATAGTCAAACTGTTTTCTAGGAATCTGTCTCCTGATCACCCTTGTTTGTATTTGTAAAATACCAGTGCGTTTCATGTGCTGAAAGCCTTCTGCATCCCACTTCCCTCCATCTGCTGTACAATAAGCTGTGTTTGCTTGGTGGCTCTGTTAGTAAACATATGGGATGTTGTGATACACAGGAAAACTCTAATGCAATTAAGGTGTAGGGAGCAAAATTTTCTGTTATCCTCTGAGGTGAATGCAAATGTTTTGTACAGTATCTTGGTTTTGCAAGAAAATAACAAGCCTTAAAGGGCATCACCATGAAAAATTAGAAATCTACTAACCTTTCTTATATCCTCTGTAAATTCTGTTCTCTCCAGTCTTTAAAGGAATAGTTCACACAAAAACGGAACTATTCCTTTAAAGTAGTGATTGAAGACCGAGAGGTAAAGGACCTATTCCTTACCTTCCGTTCTTCAATCACTCGACCAGGAGTCAGGAACGAAGGTTAGTATATTTACCTCACGCACAATCCAGCTCCATTGACAAGTCCCGACCGATTCCTGGTTTAGTATAACTATAGTAAAACTATAGTGCACATGCGCGATTATGCGGCCTTCAATCCCTACTTGTGAATAGTTCAGTTTTTGTGTGAACTATTCCTTTAATCTGAAACCTCTGCTGATCAAAACCATAGCAAATTGTGTATTGTGTAAATGTTTCTCCCCCCCCCCCCATTTTACAAGCTAATTATGAACTTAAGCATGAATTCTGTGTTGTACTCAAGTTTCATACAAGCTCGAGTAGTAGAGTGACCTTTGTTGGGAACAGACATGAGGCTAAAAACTGATAGCAGAGGCGGCATCTGCTCTTTGATGCTGTGATTCTGGAAGTGATGTTAGATAAGTTTGTCTGTGTTTACCAAGGATATAGAAAACTAGAAGAGTTGTAATTATTTGTTGTTGAACATGTCTATCTATCTTATCGAACTATCCATATAATCAGAAATTCAAATATAAATATTGCTAAAAACAAGACTCAAAAGTTACAATCTATGCACATTTATTTGACTCATAGAACCTACCAGTATGACTTCATGATTTGAGGGGAAACCAAATCGAAGGGTGTAATCGAAATCAGATGTGCCATAGTTGTCTTTATGTAGCTGTGCAGGGAAAGAACTATGTGGGGAAATGTATACAGGATAGCTATTAAAGGAGAACTAAACCTACATTTTTACACTCCAGAAACAGAAAATATCCCCTCTAAAAACACCAATAAACTATAAAATTCCACTACAGTAAGTAGCATTAAAGTAAATGTAAACCCCCTGAATAACTGAATGAAATAACTGTGTGTATGTGCAGTGTTTGGCCATGACCTCAGTCACATGCTCCCTTTGCTAATCTGTCCTGTAAAAGGATTGGCTAGAGGCTACTAGTGGGTGTGACCAACTGTAACAAGTTCCTGCAGTATCTAAGGACTGAGCATGTGTAAAGAACGTAATGGTCTGTGACTACACTGTGTGAAACTGGGATGTTGGGAGATAAAACACAAATCCCATGTTAAAAAGGTTAAAGGAACTGTAAACCCATATACCAAACATTTGCAGTCTTTGCCCTCTGTTTGTATTATTCACAGGGAGGTGAGAACGCTTATTCTCACCTCCCTGTGAATAATATTTTGCTCAGGGGACACTGGAACTTACCTTCACTCCGCTCGCAGCCGCTCCTGCTCTAACAACCGCTGTCCCGACCATGCGCGCTCTCTTAGGCGCATGCACGCCAATACAAGAGATAGGGCGCACGATTGGGACAAAACAGCTGTTCTGTGCAGAAGCGGCTGCGAGCGGAGCAAAGGTAAGTTCCCGGTCCCCTGAGCAAAATATTATTCATAGGGAGGTGAGAATAAGTGTTCTCACCTCCCTGTGAATAATACAAACGGAGGGCAAAGACTTGAAATGTTGAGTTTACAGTTCCTTTAATTTCCCATCAACCATATTAAAATGAGAGGTAAGACACAGATTACTGCTTCTTTATTAAAGTGTTCTTCTTATCCTATAAAGCCACCATGGTCAGTGTTAAGGAGCCCGGAAATGTTAACTAATTTAGAATTTTATAAATATATTAAAGGGCATCTATAACGAAAATAGGTTATTTTAAATTGACATTAACTGGGAATTATAATTCTTCCCAACCACCACTGTACCATTTTTTTTGTTGATCTGCCCCCTATTTATTTAGATATCCAATCTAAAACTTCTTATATTTCAGCTGTCAATCAAGTTCCCTGCTCTCAAAAACTATTGTTGTGTGAGTAGTTTTACTGTAGCTGGAGTTTTGACAGTTGGAATGCTGTATGCTGTGTGCAGGCTTGACAGTTGGTGTGTGTGGAAAAAAGTCAGGGCAGATGATACAGGGATAAATACTTACATGTATTCAATTATAGTTTAAAGGGACTGTCCACCCCTCTAATCAAAAGAGCATATCTTGTAGATTACCCCCCAAAACCTAGAGTTCGTTTTATAAAAAACTTTTAATTCGGCTCCCATACAGAATTATAATTACACGCTCCATGCTCCATTGCCGCTTCCGGGTTCCTCAGTCAGTCTCCACTGTGGCTGCTCTGTTCTTTTTGTGTTTTTGAGCAGCCGCAGTGGAGACTGCTCAGGGAATGGCAGGCAGTAATTGGCCGTGACGTCACTGTCATGGCGGTGGAGCGAGGAGGAGCATGTAAGTATAATACCTCTGTGTGTGAGCCGAATTAAAACGAACTCTAGGTTTTGGGGGGTAATCTACAAGATATGCTTTTTTGATTAGAGGGGTGGACATTCCTTTTCAGATGAGGCAAAGTCATTTTTTCAGTATAGTGTCCCTTTAAAATTATCTATAACACACCTAAAATACACATGAAATAATAGAGAAATAAAATAATAACTTTGTAGAATTGTCTTGAAAGTCCTAGACATTGAATAAGATACAAAACCTTTTTGTATGATATTTAATATGATTGTATAATTGAAGTGCATTCAAGACTTCTTTAGAATATTTCTAAACTAGAAGTGTTTGCTAAGTAATAGTGAGAAAATTGTAAAGACATATTCACAAGAATAAAAAGACTGGTTGCAAGAAATGGTTGCAAAATGTCTGATACAAGAAAGAAGGCGTTACTATGTCCAGATTGATTGGCTTTACTGGAGCTTTACTGAATGCTTTCATTTTTCCAGTATGTTTGATTCTCTAATAAAAAAGGCCATTGCATGGGAATAGTGACTGGTAAGCATCTTCTTCCTTTGGTAGCAGTCCACCCCTTGTAATGATTAAATATACTCATGTTATATGCTTTGGTTTTTAGAATTGACATTTATAGTATGTGTGGATTAAAGACTCTACAAGTACTGGTTTTCTAAAAACGTATACCATTGTGGCTGCTGCTCCTTCATTTGGCACACTCTTAGAAGGAAACTATTATTGTTGTCTACATAGGACCACGTGGAATAGGAAGAGAAGCAAAAAATGGCTTTCTTTTTAATTATGTATTAACATGTCAGAACTTCATTTAAAAACTTGGAGAAAGTTTGGACAGCTGACTTTCTCCATTACAAATTCATGCTGCAATGTCTGCTGTTAGCAAAACAAAACTACTACCGGAAACTTATAAATAACAACAAATCCAACCCATGTCACCTGTTCTCTCTATCAACCCCTTCGGCTTGCTTCGCATGCAGATCTCTGGTCCTAGGGATGAGTATTAGATTATGTTGCCCTTGCCTCCCTCTGCACTAACTCCTGACATCCAATAACGTGTCTCCAACTATCTCCTTGCTATCTCCTCCTGAATGTTGTGACGCTGCCTCAAATTAAATCATTCTAAAACTGAACTCATAATTTTCCCACCCAAACCTTCTCCTGTCCCATCTTTCTCTATTTCAGTTGACAATACCCCCATTTTGCCTATCCATTTGGCACGCTGCTCTCTCTCTTCCTATCATGCCTGGACTATTGTAACATACTACTTACTGGTCTTCCTGCTTCCCACCTCTCTCCCCTTCTGTCCATACTAATCTCTGCTACACGTGTTATTTTTTTGCTCTTTAATAAACAGGATTCTAAATCTCCTTTGTACTGGACAACAACCTGGCTCCCCGTCTAACAGCGCATTGTATATAAAATCCTTCTCCTAAAACCCTGCAATTATCACAGAACCATCTCCTGTACAGACCCCCCACTCATACTGCTTCCTTTTGCCATAAACCTTTCTCTCCCATCCTCTGGAATTCTATTCCCGCCTCTCTATGTCAAGAAACCTCAATTAGCAAGTTTAAATCTATTATGGATAAATTACCTTTAAAAGGTTTTTTGTGCCAAATTTCATTGAGCATTTCTTCTCAAGTTCTGAAAAAACAGATTGCATAGATCTATTTTTAAATGTGCCCTCTACCATTGAGGTGAGATCTTATTTATTTTTATGACTAGGGGTGTGTTGTCTTTTTCATATGGATTTAAATAGATATACGAGTAAGCAGTTGGAGCTCAGTTATTATGGGTACACATAATGATGCCTACCACAAATTCTATAAATTGCAAAGTGGATCTTTTAAAAAGATGTTGTCTTTACAGTAGCCTGGTTTAACATTTATAATTTTGGGGTTGGAGGCAGGTACAGTTTAAAGTACCTTACCACCATTTCTAAAAAAGAAATTGCTTTATCCATATATGCTTGTGAAGGTTCTCATTCATCCAGGTCATGGTATATCTGTTGTATTCAATTAGATAAACTGGACTTGAAGTTTAGTTCTTGATCCATATACTAACAAAGTCCCTGCTTCACAGTAAACACTCCCAGACCCTTAGTCACTCTTATAGAATATCCCTGTCACCCTACAGAATATCCCAAAGTCACGCCACAGATCCCACAGGCCCCCTTAGAAACCCTGAGGCCCCCCCACATAGAATAACCTAGACACCCTACAGATCCCCCATTCACTAAACGGAATCATCAATTCACCTCACAGATCCCAAAGTCCCTCTAATATTGGTAGAAACCGGTTTCTATTTCCAGACCAAGAGACTCTGGTAAACCTTTCTACATCCCCTCCACTGCTCTGCTCTTGATTGTAACAAAATGTGATTTTGCAACAGTGTTTTAGATTGGGACGAACCGTTTTGCATTTACTATCACTGTGCTTGCTGGATAACAGACTGAACTCCCAGTGATGGGTGGCACAGGTTCTGCACACAGCAGATAAAATCAAAATCTGGGTCCAAATTTCAGGGGGGGTGCCCCCCTGTGGACGCCCATGTATACTGTATTTTTTTTTCAGTCAGAAAGGCAGATACTGTATGTGATTTATAAATAAGAATGTGTGGGGCCAAAACGACATCACTGATTGCTGCGACTTGTTAAAACATGTATCTTTTTTTTTATAAAATAAGCTTTTAATAAGCCTTTGGCAAGACACATGGTTATCGGCTCTGTGATGCACATTGCAGAGTAAATGTATTTGGAAAGGGAGGTGTTTGTTTTGGCAGATTTGAATACAGTTTCATAGATCGGTGAATACGTCTAGAAACACAGACTGCTCCTTCTGATGTCTGTCAGCAAGGACATTTCACGGCGGTGTAATTTTTGCCTTAGACACAGCCGAAGAATCTCTGATTACAGAGCTGCAATTTAAATGTATTTTAGTTTAACTGGGTAAATTGAATTTTCACATTATATCTTTGCTCTTTGTATAACCTCTTTTCTTTGTAAAAATCCATGTCTGAAATAATGGTCATCAAGAAACCTCAGTTCAACAGCTATTATAGAGCTTCTCAGGAGTTCTGCGGAAAACTACTAACCCTTAAATTAACTGTCACTGCATGCTTTCGGGAGCAGCTGCTGGACAGCGCTGGAGTAGCTTGCCATTATAATAAAACTCTTTTGACTTTCCTGAGAGTAGGACTTTGTTAAGGTCAAAAGACAGAATTTTCAAAGCATTCTATCATAGATATATCACTGATCTACCCAGTATTTAGATCAGCATATTGTATTGACAGAGGAAACAACAATTGCAAGATCTTACTGACATTATAAGCACAGGGCTAACTCATTTTCTCAATGAGAGAGCGCATCTATTTTGATCCCATGATATTTAGCACTTTTACGTAGCAAAACATGGCTTGTCTGTTGTCCGTGTTGTCATTTAAGTTTAATATATCTTTTAAGGTATCCTGTCAAAAAGTGGGATGCCACTTTACTACCAAACATAGCTTAACCCAGTTGGTAAAGTAGCAACACTGCTATTTATATGCTAGATCATGGGTGACTGGAGAAAGATTACAAAATCCAAACAGTCTTCTCATTTAAATGTATTATGGAAATGTAAGCTGTCAACACAAGCATGCCTATAAATATGCTAAATAGACTTTGCGGTCTCCTGCCAAGGCACGAGGGCGGCAAAGGGAGAAGAAGGGGGGTTGATGCTTCAACAGGGAAAAGTTAAAGAAATGAAAGGAGGAAAGAAATGTAAATACTGGAATGTGCAGGAGAGTTAAAGCGAACTATAACTAATGAATGGTTTTACCGATCTCCGATTAACAACTAGAGACCTAAAATACAAATGTGTCTGATAGAAATTATATTAAACATAGGTTGGATGGAAAAACTGTGAATTTCAACAAAATAAAAAAATTCTAAAGAAATTGGCTTTTCAATTACCATACTAAGAATGATTGGCCTTGTAAAAATAAAAACCAAATAACTTTTAAATTGATTTGATTCCAGATATAATAGAGGCCTGAACATCTATATATAGCTTAGAGGGATGGGGGGGGTTGGTGGAGCAAACTTCATAATAGCAATTAGAGATGTACGATTCCACCAGGTTTGTTTCAATGCAGAGTTTGGATGGTCGGAAAACCAAGATTTTGTGTTGGAACTTGGTCTTAATTGTCGAAATTCCAGCAGTTCCACCGTAAAGTTTTGCTGAAAATGTTGGCTGTTGAGATTTTAATTGTGAAACTGGGAGTTTCCACTCCCAGATAAGGTAAAACCCCATTCCATTCCTAATAACATGGAATGTTCACAATATTAACAATTATTTCCCCCGAAAAGTAAAGAAACTAAAAATGTAAATGTTGCCCAAAATTATGACAAATATTGTTATGGAATTTTATTTTTGCCCGTTATCCTTCAGGAGTTACTTTTCCTCTACACAGTATGATAAGAGTAAAATACAGTATCTCTCACTCTAGTGACAGAGGTTGATGCAAGCAGAATGAAGGGCATACTGTCTTGTACGCATTTTGGATTGGATTATTACAGTAATGTACTACCAATCTGCAATATGGGAGTGAACCAAGGATTAAAGTTGACAGGCTTTGCTGACTACAATGTTCTGTTTAAACAAGATAAAAGGCAAACATAAAAAGCTAAAATTATTAAGAGGAATGAGATCCTCTGAGAACACAAAGATATTTATCATTTTAAAGTTACCAATGTATGGTTTTTTTTTTTAAGGGAAAAGTATTGTTACTTGTTAAGTTATCGAGAAAGATAAGAGCAGCTAGCTTTTTTCAGAGAAGTAAAGTAAGAAATGGTTATGTCAATTGGAAATAATGGAAGGTAGGCGTACATTAGGAAAGCATCTCATGCTGAGGCCATGCTCTCAAAAATCAGTATTTAAACGTACAAACTGCAACATCTTGGTGCATTCCGAATGTAACCCAGTATTAGTCAAAGAAGTAGGAAATATTAATGGTCCTGTGGAATGTGGGGCAAATAGCAATGATACCCAGAATGAATAAATTGAGTAGGAATATAAGGGGAGAAGGTAAGGCAATAAAAACTTCACTTCAATCACTTCAATACTGTAGTTGGAGGAATTTCATTTTTATAGGCAATAGAATATTAGATTATTTTAAAAACAGAAAGGAAGATATTCAGAAGACAAATTGATTTAAAGAAGTTAAAAGTTTTTTCAAATAAGAATACATGGGAGTAATCTTTTGTAGTGAGAAATAAATATTGTATCATAAATATGTGAACAGCATTTTTGCTGTTCACATAGTTGCAGGTAGCATAAATTCAGCCATTATTATAATTCAGAAATAACGGGCTATGGCCAGAGGTGGATTTGTCAGAGAGAACCAACTTTACCCACTTGTTTCGAATATAAGGAATTAGCATGAAGCTTTTATATTGCATTTTTTGGGGCAGAGACACTGATTTGTCTTTTCAGTTTTGACTTTAAAGCCTTAACCTTTAGTTTCCTTAACCTTACTGCAACACGCCTGGTCAGAAGTTGAAAGCCAAAGTTTGGGTACAGCTATTATTGCAGGGGGGAATGAACCAGGCAATTGCTGTGCTTTTTACTGGATGTTAACGGATTAATAATGAAATTGCTACACTGGCCTACAATGTACACTATGGAGTGGGATCAGTCAGTGCTGGGACAATCTTGTCTCCGTTTCATTATAGTAAAATAGCAACCATAGGCTGGATTTGTCTGGTCAGCCTTTGAATACAGGAAACCATTTTTACTTAAACATATAATTTATTTTATATAACAGATAATGTTTCTATCCACTTGGTCATCGGTAAGACACTTTTAAATGGTATTTGCTTAACTGAGAAATGAAGACACAAACTGTGCCATTTGCAATTAATTAAAGATATAAGTCTGTATTATTTTCTTCTGCTTACCAGGGTTAAAACAGCACTTGGTGCCAAAGTGTTGTCTGTGAGAGTGACCGATTCAGAACAATGGAGGGTACAGAGACATTTGGAAAATGGAGAGAAGTACACAACTGCGACGCTAGCTATTGTGCGCTACAGTCATCTTCACCAGAGCAGGTAGGACATGTCACTTACTGGAAGGTGTCAATCCAAGTAATTGATTGTGAAAATAATAAAACAAATGAACTTATAATAAAGGTGATTAAAAAAAATGTTGGTAATATATAAATATACAGGGTTATTCAATAAAAGTTCTTATTGTTAAAAATGGTGCTAATTTTGCCCCAACCAATCAGATGTTAGCTTTCAAATGTTAAACAAGATTTGATTGGCTGGTGCACAATTAGCACCATTTTAAAGGAATTTTTTTTTTATTGAATCTCCCTGATAGTGTTTTACTATAAAAGAAAAAATTACTATAAAAGAAAAAATTACTAAAAAAGAAAAATTAAACCCAAAAAATTAAACTCAACATTTAATGTCCTGTTCAATCAACCTATTCAAATAGTATTGATTTTCAATATAATACAATTGAATTTGTGTATATTAGCACTAAATTGTGTTAGAAACTTTCTATTGTTCGCATATAGCATTCGAGTAAAGTTGCATTGTGACAGGTTATCGCTGCAGGTTGAATCACTTGTCTCATAACAGATTTTCTGGTCATTGTTTGTTCAACTCATGCTGTGCTTTAAAAGCTTTATTATACAGTAGGCATACGGACAAGGTAATGGATGTTATGGGAAAAATAATAATAAAGGCTCATTCACCCTGAATATTTAGTTTTATATTACATAGAGTGACATAAGCGGACATGTCACTAAACACTGCATGTTCTCTGATCTGATTTGGTCACAAATACATTTTATACCATACAATAGATTATCTTTATTTGTTTACTTCCAGTTTTCTCAGTAACCTAATGTGCTTGGTTTCTCAATGTTTTTACTTGTCCAAGAAGCATATGTATATGCCATTGTTATCAACAAAATCGTTCTTAGCACTATTTATAAAGCGTTGATAACCCGGGGGCGAAAAGCCATTATTATGCCACAAGGGTACTGATAAGTGCTGGGGAGGGGGTCCTGATTTCTAGCTGCAGGACCCCTTTAAGCTCCTAAAGGATCTTTTAAGGGCCCCTGGTTGGTTGCAGGGTCCCTACCTGTGGAGGGTGGCAATAGTGGGACACTATTTCCCAGCAGCCCCTTGCTGTTTTGTTGGATATGCTATAATGTTACGTAGTATCTTCTGTTGGAAATAGCTTCAGTGTTTCTTTTGTAAAGTTAGACTGGTTCTTTGTAAGAAATGGAAATAAAAAATACATGAGAAAAAGTATGACAAAAATAGTGAAATACAACTTTTACTTTTACAGTTATGGAGGTCTGTTTGTTGCTTTCTATTCATAAATGACCTGGCAGGAAACCCCTATTTATGAACATGATCAGAGCCACATCTCTTTGATTTTAATGATTTTACTATTTTTGAAAAAAACTATGTTTAATCTGTGGTTGGCTGAGCACTAGCAACATAAAGCATATGTGATGCTTAGGTTCAGGACTATGGGTATTCTATGCATATTTAAATCTTATTTCAAGAATTTTTTAGGGTGATTTATTTTGTTTTCTCAGAGAATTTTCCTAAAAATATGTAGGTTTACACATTAGGCAGGCTACAATGTTTTTGGAAAAAGAAAGTAGAAAATGCACACCACCAACGTGGACCGAACAGGAAACACAATAATAATAACAGACGGTAGAGGCAATCTCATAAGTTGCAAAACTTCTAACAATTTATTAAATACATGCTGTAGGTGCACAACAGTTTGGGGGTATTTGTGCATCTAAACCATGTATAGTATAGAAAATATTTGAGGTTAAATAAAGACATATTTCCATCTTGTGTAACCCACTCAGCAATACCCACATTTCCTACCTAACTGCTGATCCAGAGGAAGGCAAAAAAACCCTACAAGAATTATTATTATGAAGGGGAAAAAATTCCTTCTCCAAGTGGCAATCGGAAATATCCCTGGATCAACTCTACTTCAATATGAGTAACATGTAATGTTTCTTGTTTTCAGAAACTCATCCAGCTTTCTTTTCAAACAATCCAAAGAACCTGCCATAACAACGTCAGCTAGCATAGTTCCAAAGTTTTATTGTTGTCACAGTGAAAAACCCTTTCCAAACTTGAAGACTAAACTTTTTTTCTTGAAGACTTTAGGGATGTCCGTGTGTCCTCTGACAAATTCTATTGGTGAACAATGCCCCAGATAGTTTATTGGGTGGCCCGTTTATGTTTTTATACACAGTATTCATATCCCCATGAAAGTACCTTTTCTATAATGTAGATAATTCTATTTCCAAGATGTCCTTTTTGTACACAGGATTTTAAAATTGCACTGCATATTCCAAATGAGGCCTTACCAATGCTTTGTAAAGAGGGAGAATAACATTTTTTCCCTTGAGTCTATACCTCTCTTTATACAAGACCTTATCATGCTGGCTCTAGCTGTTGCTGTCTGGCACATCTTGCTACCTTTAAGTTTGCTATCCACCTTAACTCCAAGATCCTTTTCCAACAGGGATTCACTTAACACAGAGCCATTTATAGTATAAGCAACACAAGGATTTTTAAGTCCAAAATGTATCACCTTACATTTATCAACATTGAATCTCATCTGCCACTTAGTAGTGTTTTGTAAATTGCTAGACGTTTTAAACCTTATGAGATTGCTTACCTTCTATAATTGTTAGAATGTTTTAGACCCTGCACTCCTACCATTAGTTAAAGAAATAATTATTTTTATATCTTTGTGCAGCTTTACTTTAATACATTGTTCTGGTATACGGTAATAATATTTTTTATTCCTTAAAGCAAAATACAAATACTATCGATGAAATGCTAAATTATAAACCATGTTCAATAAAGCCACCAAGACAAATGTAACCTTATTGTAGGGATGGCTAGACTCCCCATAGTATGCTGTGTTCGTGCCACAAATCTTTCATTTAAAATTCTATCCTGCTTGATTTGTTTTGGTCTTGGGAATTTCATGTCTAATTCATGGCAATGACACATAGAACTACTCAGCATAAGCCAATGTGGTGTCTATTATGTAATAATCAAGAGACAGAGGGTTGTGAAGTGTTAGATGTGTATGTGGATGCACAGAATGCATCTGATCACTCTCTTCAGCACTGGAGCCAGTGTGTCTCATTGGCCCAGACTCATTAAGTGCACTTTAGATGGAAATGTACTTTGAAAGAAATTACTTTGTTGAAGGGGTAAAAAAAACTGAAGTTACAGTATTTTATATCACTAGATTCTTTACTGATTAAATGTGTTTTTCAAAGCAGTATATGATTTATAGGGGAAAATGATGCAATTCATCAAAGTAAATTTGTTCTCTGTAGGGTGGTTTGTTTGTGCCAGCAGATCACCGACACTGATGCACTAAATACATTTTGTTTTTTATAGTAAAGCACATTGTCAACGAACAATACTTTCAAAGGTTATCGAAAATAGAACGATAAATTCGAGGGTTACCAAAATCGAACGTTACATTCGAGGGCTACCGAAAATGACCGATACTTTCGAGGGTTTCTGAAAATCAAAGGCTACATTCGAGGGTTAGCGAAAATGATCCGTACATTCGAGGGTTACCGAAAACGAATGATACTTTCGAGGGTTATCGAACAGCCCATGAATTCGATAATTATCGAATTTACGATAATTATTAAAAATATTGCGAGTCTAGAAAAATGAACTAGTTTGAATAGTTAAAGAGTTTGTCCGAACTCATAACGTTCGGCTCGAACTCGGGTTCAAGTTCCGTTTGTGGCCAACTCTAATGCCCACCCACCTAGCAAAATTATCAGACAATTGAACAATCATTCTGCTAATCCTTAATGCAATGGATGTTTCCCCCCATGTCTGATAACAGCAGGCCATTTTTCATAGTTTGATTTCATCGTTGGGCACCAATATGATGATTATTGTACCCCCCTTTGCACAGATCCCAGACAGGGTAGAGGCAGAGTTACAAACTGGCCTGGAAACTCACACAGCAGCAGCCACCACTACTCTCAGCAGTGTCAGGAAGATATGTTAATGAGCTCTATAGTGCCGGGATGAATATGTAAATGAATGTATCCAGTGTTGGCTGCATTACAAGTGGGCAGTGAAGGGAGGTGGGGGCCAGCTTGGAGCAGTTACTAAACACTGAAAATTCACTAACAAAGCAGGCAAAGACACACATGTAAGTAACAACATTGTACTACCCTAACATTGTACTTTCACATTATACAAAGTTGTTTCAGTGTGTATAGTGACCCATTAAGATTTCCAGCTGACAAAGGTAAATCTAGGGGTGAGGACCTAGTGGTTTAGGTCCTCACCCTGGATAATCTTAATGGAAGGGGTGTGCTGGGTGGGTAATTTTGTCTTTTACATTTGTTATGACAACACACATTGTTAACTTTCATAGTATTTCCATGTGTACAGTTCAAAATATATTGAAACTGAGTTTATTTCCAGGCTAGATGTAAGTTTTTTCTTTCTGCATTGAAAATTTGCATAATTTAATTAATCTGAATGTATTAGAAAATGGATCAAACAAAGGAATGAGACGAAGTGTTAATTAACTTGAACCATGCTTTCTTAATACCATTTAACAGATATACTCAAAGCTGTGAAAAGTCTGTTAATGGAGCTATGTTACTGTTAACTGCTTTAATTTAGAGGTTAGTAAAACATACACAGGGCAGATACTTCATAATATCTGTCAAGGGCTATCAGGGGAAAGTGCAGGATTTTCAGGGGGGGGGGATTTCTAAATGGGTAACCACTGAACAAGCCCAGAAGGAAGTTTATGACTGAATACATTCATGTGTTCCATTATTTATGGATCATATAATAATATTCTAAATATTTTCTACTTGCCATGATTATCATCACAGCTAGCCAATACAAATATCTCCTTTACTTTTATTATAAAGTATATTCATTAAGGCTGGGTACACACAAACAGATTTTTCAGGCCAACTGACTGATATTTCTGTCAGGCCAAAATATCTGAGGTGATATTGGCAGCAGCAGTAAACGATGTCGATCTGAAATGTTGGTAATAGGAGTTTTTTGCCTTGACTGACAGTGCTATGTCCCGTCCGACCGATAGTGGTCAATGGTTGGGATGAGAAAAGTGAAGAGTAGGTGCTGTTTGTGTGTCATCCGATCCCTGCTACTTCCTTGTCCTTTTCGGGAGGACACTGGCATGCACAGGGGAATCCACCCTTCCTCCCACCCTCTTAATCATTTCATGGCTGCCTCATTCCCAAGCATTTTTCATAGTGTAGTTTACCCGGGTCCACCCCCAACTGCCGTGTTAGTTTTGTAAATAAAAAACCCCAAAAGCAGACTTACTGTTGTGAGTCTCAGCCAATTGAAGATGTGGCTGCCAGTCTAACCCCTGTTTGCAACTTCCAGCAATCAGGGAGCCGGGTCTAGCAATCAGGGAGCCGGGTCTAGCAATCAGGGAGCCGGGTCTAGCAATCAGGGAGCCGGGTCTAGCAATCAGGGAGCCGGGTCTAGCAATCAGGGAGCCGGGTATAGAAATCAGGGAGCCGGGTCCAGCAATCAGGGAGCTGGGTGCAGCGAGCCAAGGGAACGAACGGTGGTAGTTGGGGAAGGGCTGGGGTACCCTACACTATGGAAAAACTTTTTTGGGGTGGCGATACCGTTAATTAATTATAGAAGAGAAACAAAGTAGACTTGCACTCCAAAGTGAACTGTTTATTGTGAGCCAAACATCAAAAGGTAACACAACGTTTCGAGGGTAACATCCCCTTCATCAGGTAATGTTACCCTCGAAACGTTGTGTTACCTGTTGATGTTTGGCTCACAATAAACAGTTCACTTTGGAGTGCAAGTCTACTTTGTTTCTATTCAGTACTTCGTTCCCTTTAAAGTAGGGGAATTGGACTTTTTGCACCCACTTGTAGTTAGTGTGCATATGGACCTTTGTTACCTACGTTAATTAATTATACCCTATTTATGCTCACTAAGCTCCATCACAGTGGAGTAGGTATAGTAAGCAGGTATAGTAAGCATCTAAAACCAGTCTCAGCAATCACCTCAGGCAGCTGCAGGGTTAATGTTGATTCAGTTCTCTATGCTGCTGTCAATCACAGGGCAGACTGAATACATTTTTGAAACAAACAAAAAATGTTGCTTCTTACTCACAGCTCAATTAACAATGTAACAATCTATGGAACAATCTATGCAACATTCTATGGAACAATCTATGTAACATTCTATATAACAATATATGTAACAGTCTATGGACACCAGGAGAAGTGGAACAGCAGACTGCACTGAGCAGGCACAAAGGGGGGCACCAGTAATCCCCCCTAAACACACCCCTGGCCATTAGGTCTTAAAGGAGACATGCAAGGAAATGGATAAAACAGACACCTATGCTAATTTTCCTGTAAATTCCATACACACCACTTTTTGTAAAGGTTTGTATTAAGTTTATTACTGAAAAAGCAGCTACTACAGAAAATCCATATGTTTAAAAAGTATGGAACAAGTAATGCAGACCTGATTGAGGCTGATGCGTCAGTATGGCATTTCCCCGCGCTTTACTGGCCACTTGCACTGTGATCCATGCAAAGCAAGATTGCTCTCCGAAAAGCAGATTGCAGTGCAACGCAGAGCAGCGCATGCAATGGAGCCACAAACATTGGCATGCACTGCTCTTCGTTTCTCATGCATAAACTTATCGCAAATCTTTATAAGAAGCGTCTGAAAAACGCACTTGTGCGGCCTAGCCCTTAGACAGCCATAGCAAGTCAGGAGAAGATAGGCACTTTGCATATTCAATGATATTTGTATTCAATGTTTGCTTCGGCGAACGTCTTCATCAGGAAAAAATATTGAGGGGGGGAAGCTCCCCTGCACCTGCCACAGTCTTCCAGGAGGACAAGGAAGAAGCAAGCACTGGATAACACACAGGCAGGTTCTACTATTCAGTTTCTGGGACTTTCAGAAGGCAGTGCAGGTGGACCATAAGGAGCTGAAGGGTAAGGTAAGGATCTTTGAACAATACACAGTGGGGCCAGCACAGGGGCAAATTTCTGGTGCAAATACTGATTTTCAGGGTGGACATTAAAAAATTAATTTTACATATTACTGTACATGTATTAAAGCTACTGAAATAGAAGCAAAAATGATCACCCAAACACAACTTGGAGATTTATTCATTTTTATTTATTAAAACAGACACAAGACAGAAACAATGTTTAAAGAATGTTTTAAATCAAATAATATTTAAAATGTTGATATATTCTCTTTAAGGAATGTGCACATGGCTTATATGCATTATGCTTAAAATCTCCACACAACATATTATGCACAGGGCAATAAGACCCAGTAGATGGGATGATCTTTCAGCCTGATTATCCAGATAGCATGATGTTTCAGATGATTGGGTCGAAATATTGACTTTGTGTGCCTTTAATAGGCAATGCAATCACCCACTGAAAAATATTGTCAGCACAGCACAATTTTAGCTGAAATCACTATTTTTACCTATTCACCTTGCTAAATTGACTTTTCAAAATAAAGTCTGTATTTAATCTTTCTATAATCTCCAAGATGTACAACTCACTGTTCCAATCCCTTAGAAATAAAAAAAATCACACAGTCAAGATTTATTAACCATTACTACAAAGCATATGCACATATAATTGCTCCATACCTACGAATTATATTTAATAAAGTTAAGGACAATGTCTGCATAAAATTGTACAATCAATTCATAAACCTCTAAAGGAGGTCCCAGTCTCCCTTTATATTTGCTATGGCTATTGAACCATTAGCACAGGCAATAAGATGTAATACTTTAATGTATGATATACAAATAGGAAATGAAACCTTTTTTTGCAGGTAATATAATTTTAACTACCTCTAAATTAATCTCATCCCTTATAGCATTTACCAAAATCTTAGATTATTTCAGTAAATGTACAAGTTTAAAGAATTCTAGTTAATGGGTCTAGATATTATTTCCTTTTATTATTACTTTTTTAAAATAAAATAGAACCAAGTAAGGAAAGCTGAAACAGGTGTGAGTTGAGGGAAAGAGGAAAGATAGAAAGTAGTATACCAGTGGAAAAGAACAGAATTAGTAATAGTCCACATGATGAAAACAGCAGTCTCAAGTCATTCAATTGATAATACTGTAGGTTAAATCTTTTTTAGCTAAGTCTGTGTGTGTTATATTTCTTTACCAACCGTAAATAAACAATAGTCAACAGGAACAGGATATCCATTGTCTCTGTCTTATACAATCTGCTTCAAACAATGTAAAAAAAAAGTGTGATCTGCTTTAAAAAGCTGCTTTGTGCCCTATATTAAGTATAGTGAGCAACATAGAAATATTTGAGCAAATTCAGAAGGGCACTTGGTAACAGACATAGTGAAATAATCAACCTTTCCTAGGTAGACAGTATCAAACCTTTGATATTTGCAGAAAAAACAAAGGAGAAAAACAATCGCACTATGGCTTGGTTTTCTAAGAACCATCAAGAATCGGACCCTCTTATTAGCCTCTGATATATAGATCTCATTTAAAACTGGGTTATGGAACACATTTACATCACCTGCCTCCTAGTGCATGCTTGTGTGGGTCAGCTGACTCTATTGATGTCAGTCAATTTACAAGAAAACTTTTCCTCATGCATGGGGTTATCTTCTTGGTGTCCAGGATCTGACACGGTGAGCTTTTTAGATTTATGTAATACAAAGAGTAATACAAAGAGTATTGACACTGTATTGCCCTAAAACACTTTTTTGTTATCAAATATATTTTCCTATTTCCATTTCTAATTGCTAGCAGCAACAGTGGTGCAGTGGTCTGTGACTAATGGCAATTAGTTAATTTCCCGTATTGACATTTAATTATGTTAGAACAAAATGTTTAATGAACATATTTTGCAGGGCGAGTACTAAGATTATTGTGGCTGTCCTATCTTGCTAGTACTGCTGTACATCGCCCTATTGCAGCACCCAATTGCGAAGCCCATGGTATAAGGAGACAGCACCACCCCAAAATGTATTAAATCAAGAGCACTTTTCTAAAAGAAAAACATTAACATTACAGCTGATATAATATGTTGTCAGCTTTCACTTACTTGGCCAGGGAAACATTTTTCCAATGGAACAATAGCAAATATTCCATAGGGCCCAATTGTATTGCTGATACTGTATACATACAATGTGGTTGTTGTCATGGAATAACCTTGCAAAGTTTTATTTCCAGAATGACATGGCAGCACAGTGGATCAGTCATTAGTGCTTATGCCTTGCAACACTAGTGCCAAGGATCCATTTACATCCTGCAACCAACTTTATGGAATTTGAATGTATGAAATTTCCCCCCACAATTCAAGTAAAATATAAGAACTTATATGCAGGGATCTAATTAAAAGGTTTCATGGTTTTTAGAGGGCAATGTTGTTTTAACTGTTGTATTTCCAACAGTCCCCCACATACAGTATTATTGAATGTTGAATGAAGACATACGGCCATCTAATCCAACTTAAATGTCCCCAGTACAATCGGCATATTGTTTGATTGTTGCACAAGTGTAGTACTGGGATGAGATCTGCAGATTAAAATGTAATGTTGAAAATGGTACATTTTTAAGGAGGATGTTGTAAGTAGAAACAAAACATTCTGCGAATTGAACCTTTTCCTTTTTGTGTTCCCAACTGTAGTCTATTATTTAGTAAGTGTCTCCTTGTTTGAGGCTCTTCAGGCAGATTAGGCATCAGTTCAGGCAGAGCAGGGATACAGCACTGCACAGTATATTATCTGATTGATAAAAACTCTTATCTCCTGTACATGTTGGATAATTAGTAATAATTAGCATGTGTACAGACTGGCTTTCCCAGTTCTCTACCTATGGACCATCAAACTTAATGCTACTAACAAATGGGAAAGTAGGACTCAATGCTATATAGCATGTTTGTTTGTCAAACATACACAGTGTTTTGGGAAGCTACTGCTATCTTTCTTGTTCAAAAAATAGTCATGGCACCTTCCCCCTCCCCATAGAACAGAACAGACTGCTCGCTGTCTGTATGGGCATCATAGGATAAATGATCATTGGACCTATTGTGTAATGATCTGTCCTACAGTAATTATCATTTGTGTGTATACCAGTGGTTTTACACCTTTTTAAAGGCACATATTTTTTCTCATGTCAAACTTATTCCAAGTTAATGTGGAACTTAAGGTTGTGATTACCCATATTTCATGCACTTTACAGGGTTTACTGTAATCAAAGAACAACACAACAAAATTATTTTCACTCCTAAAATTTTAAGGCACACCTCTGATTTGAAGGAACACCAGTGTAACCTAGGACACCCTTTGAGAAAACCGAAAGTATACAGTATTAGGGTGTTATATTATTGAGGTCTAGCAATGGTTGATTTCAGGCCGATGGTAGATCAGTATAATACTTAGGTTTATGATGTTTTAATGTAGTCCTTAAAATCCAATTGTATAATCTTCATATGCTGTTGTAAGATATATGTTCACTTTAGAGTCAGCCCAAAATTTAAATTGAATAAGGATGTAACAGAGTTGTGACTTGAGTCTGTGTTTGAGTTGGAATTAGTGGTTCTACAATCAAAATTTCTTATGCTGGAACTACAGATGGAATTTAGGTACAGAACTTCTGAAATTTCTACCATAAATGTTCATTGTTTCAACACATAATACTGACTTTGACCTTCCAAATTCTGTCCCGAAACAGGTGACTGTTCCAGTTGCCCACCAGCAGAACAAACTCTAAAAATATGAGGTTGGTACATAGATTATATTTTTTCATGTAGATAATGACATTGAGGCTTCATCTGACTGTACCAAGACTATACAAAGCTATAATAAAGTGTATATAGGCAATATCATACTAGCTGTTATTCTACTTCTAAAAGGAGCCCCTTCAAACTGTTTAACATTCAAAATGTTGTTATTATGAAAAAATCACAGCCTCATTTACTCGGTTATAACTTGTAGCAAAGCCAGACAAGAATTTGGCAGATTCTGACTATAGAGATTTAAAAATAGAATTGTCAAAACTCAGTTTGCTACTGTACTGGGTAGGCTTGGCATTTCAAATCTTTGATCCTTTAGGTGCTTGTCGTGGACTTTCCTTGGAATTGATGAAGATGCGCTTTAGAAAGTTTTCATTGCTGTTTACCAGAGATTGTGTTGGACACAATAAGTGATTTCCAAAGATAATAACAATGTAATTGTGTGGATTCTTTCATTCATGCAGTTGGCTATTCCTATGGAAACTGATGAAAGAGAACTACAGAGAAAACAATTGTCTAGGCTTACAGAGTGCGGCATGCCAAATGTTATTTTCCCTGTCAGTGCCAACAACATACTGTTTGCAGGAGCTCACTGTTTATTATAGATGACGCTTCTTTAAGGGCAAACTTCACTATCAATTTGGAGGTCTTTCTTGTTCCCTGAGCAAGCCATTATTGCCCAAATGTGTTTGAACCTTTCTTTTAGATATGTTTAAATAATGCTAATTATAATATCTGTTAGAACGACCACAATTGTTGTGTTCCATACAACACTTGTATACAATTTTTTAAACATATTTCAACTCCCCTCAAAGAACCTATTTGAACCCTGGTGGAATTCTGATCTATCATAAAATACCACATGCTACTTTATTGTAACGTTTAATACACAAGTGTTGTATGTATAGAACAACCTCACCCCAGCAAAATACCATATCACTACCCTTAAAGGGCATGTCCACCCCCAAAACTATAATTCCCCCCACTACTGGCCCCACTATGAATAAAAATCCTTACCTTACCTTACCTTACATCCCAGCTCCAAATGGTACTCCTGTAATGTCCCCCCAAAGTAAAAAAAAATGGCCACCAGAGTCCATATAGGACTCTGCCTCCTGTCTCTCCTCCGGGAGAATTTTAGCATGCACAGTTCAGCCCTCCCTCCCCTCCCTCCCGTTTTGGTCTCCCTCCCCCTAGCTCCAAACCCTGTTGCTACATGATAGGGGTCCTTCCCCAGCCCCAACCGCAGTATTAGATTTTCCAGAGACTCCCCCGATAGTTACTTACTTTACCTCTTTCCGCCGGCGTTCTGCACTGCCGGCAGCCGCGTCCCTGATTGACTGCCAATCAGGGACACGACTGCCAGTCCCGCCCCCTTCTTGCAGTTCCGTGCAAGCAGAGGGCCGGGACTGTGCGGCTGGGGAAAGAGGTAAGGTAAGTAACTATCGGGGGACTTTCTGGAAAATCTAATAATGCGGTTGGGGCTGGGGGAAGGTGCCCTACCACATATAATTTTTTTTTTTAAAGGGTGGACATGCCCTTTAACTTACTATATAACCCTATACTTTTCTAGCACCTGAACCCCCACCATTACTGCTGTGTAGATCACTAACAGCACTGCACATAAACCCCTATTTCTATTAGCACCCAAGATCATTTTGACTACTAACATTGAATACCTCTTACATTAATTTACTAAAATACTCCACCTTGTCCAAGAACCCAAGCCATCAGTACCTAAGTGGCAACCACTTATTCCTTTGTTTGCTACAAAACTCCCCCCCTATAAATGAAATATGATAGGACATGTAGCTTTAAACATTAATGCAGATAACACAAAAATGCTGTCTGTAAGCAACCTAAATTTGCATTACATACAAACCTAACATAAAATTGCATAAACCTAACATAAAAAACAGATGCTTCCTCTTGAAAAAACAGAAGAGCGAGATTTAACAGTGCACAAAGCTTACACCAAAGGTAAGCCTTGCCCTTTATTTCCAATAAAGCATTGTGGAACAAAGAAAATTTCATAAGTAACTATGGGGAATTAGACCTGTAACTTCATGGCTGTGTGTTTCTAAAAATTGAGCATTAGTCACTAAACCACCGGAGCTAACAAAAAGAAAACAGATACAGTGAGAATTTTTTGGGATATATTGTAGCTCTAAATAAAATAAAAGAATAGCAGGGACAAGCTCCAGATAAATGTATAACATTTTTAATAAAGGAATATCCTTAGAATGAAAACCACGAATATGTATGTATATATACACTGATCAAATTGAACATAATAAAAAAAAAACTACTACTCCCAGGATCCCCTGTAGAGTCCAGGTCACGCTTCTAATATAGTGACCAAAATTCACAATTGAAGATAATTGAATATAAGTTCACAGTCTAAAAAGTAGTATGAAACAATGTAAAACACTGTGGTAATTCTACCTGTCCGAAGAGTGTAGCAGGTACCAAAACTAGTATGCAAGACCGACCCCCCACTCCCTGAAACAGCCGAACCTCCGTGGAAAGATCACCCCTCGCTGCGGACCCAGGCACTCCTGTTACAAGACCTCCTCTGGACTCAGTATAGGCAACCCGCTCTGGCTACTCAAGATCGGGGAAACAGTGCTGTTAATCCCGCTGACAGCTCTCCCTTGCCCACCCCCAAAAGCCAAGTTAGATCTCTAATAAAAGCTTCAGAATCATACTTACAGTCCTTCAGCCCTTCGATCCAGCTCTCTACAAACGGACAGGCAGTCGCGTCTGTGATTGGCTGCTGGTCAAGTAAGTATGGATCAGAAGCTTTTATAAGAGATATAATTTGGCGTTTGGGGGTGGGCAGGGGAGAGCTACAATATGCCCAAAGGATTTTAAGGTAGGTGGAAGGGCAGCAAAAGAGAGACCTGGAGGGTGGAAGGGAGGGGGGAAGGGCTCCCCTGCGCATGTCACACTACCTCCAGACAGATAAGAGGCAGAAACCTTTTGACAGTAGGACACCACCTACTCTTCTGTTTCCTGGATTATGCACAGGCACTGCAGGAGAAACATAAGGAGCTGAGGAGTAAGGAACGGATTTTTTTAAACTACACAGTGGGGCCAGCACTGGAGTAAATTTTTGTTTTGTGGGTGGACATGCCCTTTAAACAAAGTGGAAAATAAAAAACTTAAAAAATCTGTAAAATCAACTGACTATTTTGTATTGTTCCTGGTAGGCTGTCTGTAATTGATGCTTGCTGGAAAATAAATTGCAGGGTAACAATCAGCTTTCAATATCTTATCAGGGGCTAACCTACTGGTGAGGATACACCTGTATACAAAAAAATACGGTATATATACAGTTAGATAATAAGTATTTATGTCAGAGCACTAGCAATTTAATGGGTCTGTTTCAATTATGGTTGTAGTTCTAGTTTTTATCCTCCTGACGACGATGGCTGTGTCAACCAAAAGGTGTCAATTTGCACGTTAAATAAAAAAAGTTTTATTGAAATAAATCTGAGGATTGTGTCCAATTCATGTGAGATATATAACAGGTAATTAATAGTCTTCTGGAATTTTAAATTAAAAGCAAAAAAATATATACAGTGGACACCAATGTCTATGGATGTTATCACTAAGTAAAAAGCAGATAGTCAATGCATATGGATGTACAGAAAACTCGCAAAAGACAATTGCTCATTTGATCCTCCAAATGTAGCACCTGCTATAAAATTATTCAATAAAATGGTGAAAAGGGATTTTGAGCAAAATATTTGACTCTTCTCACAGATCTTGGTCTAACTTGTCTAAAGGTGAAAAATGTGCATTAAAGTCTCTTAGAGGACCGACAGAGAGTCTTTTTAATATTTTGAGAATGAAGGTCAACATGGCTTGCCAGGTGGAGTGGATCACCATGGATGAAGCTAAATTCTTGGTTTCTGAAGAAGCTAAATGCCTACTAATGTTCCAAAAATACATAAATCTGTGACCACCCCACCGGGACGACCCATTGTAGCATATCAGGGCTCAGTTCTCAAGTCTCTGTCTGTCTATGTATGTATGTACTTTATGTATGTATGTATAATTTTATTTATAAAGTGCCACTTGGGTATGCAGCGCTATATATATAAATTGTGTATAAATTGATTTAAGTGCAGAATGCCTTGACACATTAGGAATAAGGGCCACTTTCTTAAACCCATTGTTAAAACTATGCAGTCGTACCTAAGGGTTTGTACATATGTGCGATAGCGGGTGGCGACCCACAACCCACGATGTATATGAATGACCATTTTGAACGATAATCGCGCCATGTATGGGCACATGTATGGGGATTGTTGCCTGACCGGCCGGCCGGATCAAAGATCGCACGTGTGAACTTAATCATATTTTGGGTATGAAGTTCCTTGTTGATCTGTTGTCGTTTTTTGTCGATTTTTGTTGGACCAAAATTACTTAAGGTTTGGTGACTCCTTTTATCGGGCACAGCGATGGGTACCAGTGTGGGCCCATCATTTGCCAACCTCTACATGGAGGCTTTTTAGTCATGCTTCATCCTAATTTTTGGGATAAATTTGCACTGTACAAAAGTTACCTAGATGATCTGTTTATTATTTGGAAGTGTGAGGAATTTATTTGGTACCTGAATGCACTTGATACTCCAATTAAATTTATCATGACGGGTATTATGTAACACTGACCCGGATAATTGTAAGGTACAACTGGACGAAATGTTGCAAAAATTCTTTCAGAGAGGTTATAGTCTTTGGGAAGTATTTGTACAAAGAGAACGAGCCAGGGAGACTATTAAGTGGGAATGTGTCCAACAAATAATTAGTACATCTGGGCTGATAGTTAATAGTTCAACCAAACTTATCCCTCATGATAATACCCATGGTGTTATTCCCTATGTGATGCGGCATTCTCAGTATAAAAGGGATATAAAGGATAGTGTAAAAGGACATTGGGGTATTCTAAGTTCTGATAAAAGTTTACCAGAATGAAACCTGTGTTTGCCATCAGAAGAGGGAAGTATCTGCTTAGTTTATTGGTTCATGCTGATTTACAAACCAGGGCCAAAAAAATTCACCTAGCACTTGGCTCCCATCTGAGAAACCCAGATGTTTCAAATGTTTGAGTTGTTAAAATTGTCGGTCCATAATAACTGGAACAGATTTTCCTCATCCCCATAGTGGGCAAAGAATTAAAATAAGGGAGAGAATCACATGTGTATCACATGTGAGTACCCATGTTATATATGTTATCACTTGTCCATGTGGACTCTATTATATTGGAAAGACCAACACTTCCATTAGGGACCGTATGGCTAATCACAGGTCTTCAATTAGAATGGCTTTAAGTGGTGACACCATTAAAAATAGCAGTAGTATATCCCAATTTGGCGAGCTTTCTGTTGCACAACACTTTCAATCAGCCCACCATCAATTAAGTAATATGTGCTGGATGGCTATCAATATTGTGCAGAATAAAGTGAATAAAGATTATTACTCCAGCGGGAAGGATTTAACGGCTTGACACTGCTTGGACCAAATGAGCAATTGTCTTTTGAGAGTTTTCTGTAAATCCATATACATTGACTGTCTGCTTTTTACTTAGTGATAACGTCCATAGACATTGGTTACATGTAGGTACGTAACGGTATGACTCTTTGTTGCTTATATTCAGTTATGGTGTACTATTTATTATGTTTACTGTATCTGTTTGTATTTTTTTTAACATTGTATATATTGTGGTTTCATTTTTAATACACTGTAACACGGTTAGTCTGCAGATTTTTCCACAGTGACTGTTTAGGGCTGGCAGGGGGTGGACATGTGGAAGAAATAATGTGTTGGTTTGTCCTGATGATGGCAGAATGGATGCAAAATGCATTGACTGACTCACTCTCTTTCTCTCTTAAGGGTAGTTTAAGGTGCATATAATATAGAGTTTGGGTGTAATTTCTGTGAAAGGTAGAAAAATCTGGATGAATACAACTTTTTTCTAATATATATATTCTCCGATATTATTGTAACACTATTTTGTAGTGTAACACAGTAGCTATTGTGTACCTAGGGGATAATAAACCTAGATGTGTCAAACATATTCTCCTAGTCACCAACAGTTTTGTATGCCACCTGGGTCTGTTCTGTAAACTTGCCATCAGAAAGTAACCTGACAGACCTGTGCATTCCTACCTTTGGGTCTCAGCACCCTGATACAATTATATGCACCTAAGCAGAGTTAATGCTTTTCTAAAACTTACCCCTATGCAACAAATTAATATTATTAGCAACAAACTTGTGAAGTAATTTAAACCTTGAATTTGTTAGATATGTTTGACATATCCACAAGTTGCAGCAATAAACTGTCTGGCTATCATCTGACAAAGTTGAAATAGAACTAAACCTACACTTTTATATAACTCTAGTAAATGTAATAAATGTAAAATGTAAAGGGAAAAAAATCATATGCCCTACATTTGTTAGCTACTGTAAATTTCCTAAAAATTAAAGGCGAGATAAAGATTAGAGATAAAGATTACTGTTTTTATGTCAAGCCTTTCTTCTGCCTATGTCTGCCTTCTGATTAAGTATCATTGTAAGGCTTTAGTTACCCTTAAAGGGCAACTGTGGTCTCAAAACAAGTTAGAGTTAAATGAAAGCCTTCAGTATTTATTTTAAAATGAGTCAACAATCACATCTCTGTCTGGAGCCTGTGAGAAATTTCATTGGGGTGAACGTTCAAACTTCCTGCTTCCAGTAGGTTGAGTGACATCTCCTGACCTCTGCCACGCCCCTCCGCCCCGGGGGAGAAGCATGCTCAGTTAAGACTTAATGCTGGGGAAATCAGGAAGTACCTGGGGGGAAAAAATTGACAGTTGAGAAGGGGAGCCTATTAATGCAGGCAAAGGCTGGTCACATGACTACAAGCTGGTCACATGGCTGAAAACAGGAAGTGTTCAAGCAGGAAGTAATATTGCTGAACCTTTCCAGCAATAACTTCTCACAAATTGTATCTGACGTCACTACTCGGCGCTGGTCAGTGACATCAGCTGGCACGCCAGTGTAGGGAGCGAGCAAGCGGCTTCCGGATTTCTCATGTAAGTTTACTGACTTAAGTATAAACCAAGGTCAGTTTTTCAAGCTGTAATATGATTTTACAGCCTGAAAAACTTGGTTTATACTTGAGTATATAGGGTAATTAAATAAGTATATTTGTACTAAAATTAACCAATAAAAAGTAAAATTGAAGTTTAATTGTTGTATCATTTAAGTCCAAAATGTCTAAGTTTCAGCTTTCATAAATAAAAAAATGTTAAATGAGGTCAATTGGAAACTGCAAATTCCTAAAATTGTAAATTCTAAATAGTTAAAGGGTAACTGTGGTCCAAAAATGACTTAAGGTAAATTGACAGGAATTGCTTTCCTGAGGATTTTTGCAATTTACTTTCATTGTTTATTTTACATAGTTTTGAAGATATTTACATTTATATGTGTGATATGGGAGCAGCATCACCAGATCCCCTACACTTCCTGCTTCCTGCTCTGAAACCATGTGACAGTCCCTCTTCCCTGTGTCTCCTCCTGGGCCCCCATGGCTCCTACCCTTGCAGACCCACCCTGGCCCCTTGTAGCCCCCTTGGGCCTTTCCCTTGCAGCCTCCTGTGGCCCCTCCCACTCATGTGCTCTGTGGCCCCACCTACTCATGGGTCATGTAGTCCCTCTCACTTGTGGGCCACATGGCCCCTTCCTAACCCCTACAGAAGACTGTGTAAAAGCAGTCTTTTCAGCAAAGAATCAGACAAAGTGGGAAGGGCCAGTAAATGGGAGGCATTAAAAAATGCAGTGCTGTGGGCTGTGCTGTTCTTCCCACCCCCCTCCTACCCTTCCCAACCGCAGATTAGAGGAGGATGTAGTATTTCTGACCGCAAATTCAGAACCTCCCACCCCCTTTCTGATCAGTGATTTCTTCATATTTTGGGTTGTGCAGAATGTAGAGAGGTGGTTGATGGCTCGTTTTAAAGGTAGGAACCTGGCCTTTCATTTAAAATAAACTTGTTTGGAGACCACAGTTTCCCTTTAAAGGATAAGTATGCTTATCCTGTTGTCATTGTTTTTTTCCCTATGCCTCTCCAGAGCCTACCTTTGCAGTTTGCAAGTTGCTGACATCTTGCTTGTGCATAGCTGAATGTTTAGCTCCGCCACTGACTGCTGGTAGTGGAATAGAGCACACTGACTGCTAGCACTGTGTAATGGAGCAAACTGACTGCTGGCACTGTGGAATAGAGCACACTGACTGCTGACACTGGAATAGAGCACACTGACTGCTGACACGATAGAATAGAGCACACTGACTACTGGCACTGTGTGGTACAGCACACTGACTGCTGGCACTGTGGAGCAGAATAGAGCACACTGACTATTGGCACCGTGGAGCGGAGTAGATCACACTGACTGCTGGCGCTGTGGAGCGGAGTAGAGCACACTGACTGCTGGCACTGTGGAGTGGAATAGAGCACACTGACTGCTGGCACTGTGGTGAAGAGCACACTGACTATTGGCACCATGGAGCGTAATAGAGCACACTGACTGCTGGCACTGTGGAGTGGAATAGAGCACACTGACTGCTCGCACTGGGGAATAGAGCACACTGACTGCTGGCACTGTGGAATAGAGCAAACTGACTGCTGGCACTGTGGTGAAGAGCACACTGACTATTGGCACCATGGAGCGTAATAGAGCACACTGACTGCTGGCACTGTGGAGTGGAATAGAGCACACTGACTGCTCGCACTGGGGAATAGAGCACACTGACTGCTGGCACTGTGGAATAGAGCAAACTGACTGCTGGCACTGTGGAATAGAGCACACTGACTGCTGGCACTGTGGAGAAGAATAGAGCACACTGACTATTGGCGCTGTAGAGCGGAGTAGAGCACACTAACTGCTGGCAATGTGGAGTGGGGTAGAGCACACTGACTGCTGGCATTGTGGAGTAGAGCACTTTGACTAATACTGTACCTGAAGTTTATATGTTGTCTTGACAACTGTTAACTGTGCAGATTCTCAGGGTAAGCAGATATCTATGCAGACTCCCAGGGTGGGTTACTCTTGGTCGCATTACAATAAAACAGCAGAGTCCTGTGGGCTGCTATCTATGCAGAATCCCAGGGAAAGATAGTATCTATCCAGACTCCCAGGGCAAGTTACTCTTGGCCCAAGTCTGTGCATAATTACACCCATTATTTAGTATACAGGATATGGCATGCAGACAACTCCAAAGTCCCCACAAAACATTTTGGTGGTCCGATAGCAAACAATGAGATCTGCTCAGGTTTCCAGTTTTGTGCATAATTTGTGTCACAAATTGGCTAGTTCTTCCTTTTTATCAATTGAGTAAATGTAAGTTTACATGGTATTTTGATATATATTCCTTTCCCATTAACTACATGCTTTTTCAAGTCTAATAGTGTTTTCCATTAGTGTAAATCCTAAGTTAAAATGTTTCAGTAGACTGCCCAGTTAAATTCTTTCTCTTTCAGAGAGACTTGCAAGCAAAGCATTTCTGCGCAGCACAATGGTTAAATCCTACTCTGCATATGTCTACAGTTGGTTTAGCATGGAATGGTTTGTTACTCTGATTTTATTTAATCCCTTAGTGCAGATACAGCAGCTTACAAGTCTCTCTGCTTGAACGTTCTCTATTTAAATCTTGTTGCCTCACTGAACCCAATGCATCTGAAATTCCCAAGTAGATTTACATTTTCTTTTTTGATATGAATTCAAATGCATTATGTAATATATATTCGGAATACATGCATACTTCTACAGAAACATACACATTTTAAATAGCTATTTAAGAGCCTGATATTTCATTAAAAATATAATTTTATTGTAGTTAAGAGAAAATCTGATGAAATCTTTCAGTGTGCTATTTGATTCATTTGGAATTTAAATGAGGCACTGAAGTGAAGAATCTAGTTTCTCAACATTCCATTACCAATTAGCACAGTTTTAGTGGCTGTTAGAACACACAAATCAGAAAACAAATTGTATTTAATGTCCCAGATATCAAGTGTTAATTCCAGCGCTGGGTTAGAGAGGAGGAATACAATAATGTAGGAAATTTGGAAACCCAACTTTTGGTGGGGAAGAATCAGGGGTGTCGAACCTTTTATCCTAACACTTTCCCCTACTTATGGCTTTAAGTCTAATGGTGCTCAATATATTTGTATAAAATGAGGATATATCAATTGTAAGTAGAATATCCTGATCTGTTACATCTCCAACCATGTTCAGGTAATGAAAAAAAACATATGAAGGTAATTTTTATACTTGTTTGTATTGGTGTTTTATACAGTACACGTCCAATAATTGTGACAATGATAGTATTGCTGAATCAATGGCAGCTACAATGGGTCTGAATGGTGGATCTATTGGATTTGTATGAATTGTTTGTAATCCAGATTTTACTGTTTGTTTTGGATATTTATGGTTTATAAACAACTTCAAGTTTTCATTCATCCAGTTATTTTTAAAACCAATGTTTTACGCAGCAATTAAAGGGCATCTATAGTAAAAAAAACACATTGCCCCTTTGCAAAGTTAAATTTATGTACTCTGTGCTGCCTAAATACTATCTCTGCCAGTGACTCTGTTTAACCATGGTGTCAGATCTGTGTGCAGCACTACCCCCTTCCCCCTCCCCTTTGTTACCTCCTCCATGTCTCAACTCCGGCTAACCGACAAGTTTATCATGTGCAGTAGGAGTTAAAAGTTCAACATCCTGAAAAACACACCCATGCACAGTGGCCAATAGAAAGCAAGCTGTCCTGGAGACACGGAAGAAGAAGGAGAACAGTACAGTTTACGATCTCTCACTTTTTGACCCATCATCAATCAGTGAAAGCTATTAAGAAGGGGGGTCCAGTGCAGCCTTATATCTACCATCAAAGCTACCTCTCTCCCCCTGCTAATGCTCTTGTCTCTATGTTTATTACAGAGCAGGGAGGGGGGATCAGGTCACAGGGATTTGATTGACAGTCCAAGCAGGAGTAGAGGAATGCAATCACGTATTCTTCTAACTGGTGTATCTCAGGACAGAGAGGGAATCTGAAAAAAGTGAAGACACTCTGGGGGTTGTGGAGAATTATAGAACACATGGAAAGAAAGAAAAAAAGGTCATTTTCCCACTATAGATGCCCTTTAATATGTGAGATCTTTTCAGGTAAGTTGACTCCATCCTGAGGTAAGTGTTTTCCTTTTGTAAAATCCATTACCACTAATTCATGCTATCCTCATCATTTCTTATTTCAACTAATCTTTGTTACGGTAAGTAGATTCAAATATATAAACATAAATTCATATAAACATAAATTTTGTTCATTACAACCATTGTGTTTCAAAGCTCTATTAATCATTCCAATAGTAGAATTAGAGTTGGGAGAGGAACAAAGTTTTTTGTAGGTATTACATTTTCCCTTGAAATATTCCTTAAGTTGTAACTATATATCAAACTTAAATGTGTCCATAATAAAGCGTGCAATATTAAAAAAAGGAAAAAAAAACTCATGACCATATCATACAGAAAAGCAAAGATCAAAACACACTTCTAAGATAGCTTTTACCCACCCAATTGAATAAACTACCTTTTTCCCCAATTTTAAAGAATGGCAAATCTTATAAATGGTATTCGGAAAGGATCCCTGGATTAACCAGAGCTATATGTATTAATAACAGTAATTTTTAGTATTTTTAACCCTTTCGCTGCCAGCAGATTTTCAGGGGGGTTTTTTTTGCGTTAAGTGCCAGCAGAATTTTCAGGATTTTGCCCTTAATCGCTTTAGACTAATTTTACAGTAGGAAACATTACAGTAAATCAGGAATATTATACATTGGTTTTTTTTAAAAAACGGTAACAGAATTTTGTAACTTTACTGGAATTTTGACTGGAATTATGGGTAAAATATGTAAAAAAATTAAAATTTTGCAAATTTTCATGGATTTTTCCCATTTTTACTTAGTTATCTTAAGGTTACACACAAAAATCTTACTGTTTCCAAAAGGTCTGATATTCCCGAGTACAACGATACCAGATATATGTAGGTACCCCACTTTTCCTGTACAGGAGACTCCCCCAAACTAAAACTGCACCTTCAAGAATATTACACCAAATTGAAATGTATAACCACTTCTGACGGTTAACATAAAATATCTACCAAATTAACTAAAATGTCCCCACAAGTGAGATATTTTTAGAACCTACACACCCGCAGGATTTTACGAGTGAGGTAAGTTTCGATCAAAATGCAGATACCTGGGTGCAGCACTTCATCCAATTGTAAGTTATTTTATCACATTTTCCTTTTTTTCCTCAACTGTAAAATCAGAGACAAAATCAAATGCGAATTTCAGCTAAAAACTGTGGAGGAAAGGTTAAACGCATCTCAAATATGAAAGCCTAACCCCTCCCGGATAAAACGGTATGCCACATTCATGGGTGTACCCAGAGACATGGCTACCAACTAACCCAAAGTGGGACCAATGCCAAATGTCAGTAGCAGCAAAAAAAATTGCCAGTTTTGTATTTGAACAGTCTGCAGTTTTTCCACAAAACACCCCCCTAACGCAGAAATACCCCCAACTATATATTCCTGAAATCTACACACCTTCAGCTATGTAATGCTGTAGTTCGTTCATTCATACCATCAATGGTGTGGGCGCAGTTCTTCGTTGAAGTTTGCACTTTTACCAGATTTTCAAAAAAAATGAACATCAAGGTAGAAATCACGCCAAAACCTCATGGAATGTAAAAAAAGTTAACAAATATCAATCTTCAAAATGTCCTGAATCAAACAGTATGCCATATGTGTGGTTACACACGCAGACGCAGAAGCGAATAGCCACGAAGTGAGACAATGTACGATGGCTCACAATAAGCTTAAATATTTAGCCAACTCGGAATTTGAACAGTCTGCAGTTTTTTCCACAAAACACCCCTGTAACCTAGAAATAACCCCCACAAACTATGAGATTACACACCTTCAGCTATGTAACACTGTAGTTTGTTTATTCATACCATCAATGATGTGGGCACAGTTCTTCGTAGAAGTTCGCACTTTTCTGAAAAAATTTACAAAAAACTACTTCAAAAGGTAGAAATCATGCCAAAACCTCATGGAATGTAAAAAAAACCTTACTAAATATCAATCTCCCAAATGTCCTGAATCAAACGGTATGCCATATATGTGGTTACACACGCGGACGTGGAAGCGAATGGCCACGAAGTGAGACAATGCACGATGGCCAATGCACGATGGCTCAAAAACAGCAAAAATATTCAGCCAAATCTGAATTGGAACAGTCTGTAGTTTTTGCCCACAAAACAACCCCCACAAACCATATATTTCTCGAATCACACACCTTTATCTACGTAATTCTGTAGTTTGCTCATTCATACCATCAATGGTGTGGGCGCAGTTCTTCGTAGAATTTCGCAGTTTTAGCAGATTTTCGAAAAAATTAGAAATTAGAAAAAAAACACTCTCAAAGGTAGAAATCATGCCAAAATTCCAAGTAATGTAAAAAAAAGTTACCAAATATCAATCTTCCAAATTTCCTGAATCAAATGGCATGCCATATGCATGGTTACACAGACGGACATGAAAGCCACTAGCCACAAAGTGAGCCAATGCGTAGTGGCCTAATAACATCACTTTTTAAGATTTTACATCTAAAGATTTTAAGATTTTTTCTAAACACCCCTCTAACTTAAAAATACCCCCCAAAAATATATATTCTCAGAATCTACATACCTTCAGCTAAGGAACGGTGCCATTTTTTCATTCATACCATCAATTGTGTGTGGGCAGATCTTTCGCACTTTTAGCATATTTTCTGGAAAAAAATAAAGAAACAACAAGTTTCAAAGTTAAAAACCCGGCCAAAACCCTAAGTAATGAAAAAAAGGTTACCAAATATCAATCTCCCAAATTTCCTGAATCAAATGGTATGCCATATGCGTGGGTGCACACAGACATGCCCACCAACTAACTCAAATTGGAAGCATGCATAAGTGCAATTACAAGAAAAAAATTCAAAGTGCCTGTAATTTCAAACAGCCCAAAACTTGGAAATTCCCCCTCAAAATAAACCCTCCACTAAATACCAATCTCCCACATGTCCTGAATCAAACGGTATGCCATATGCGTGGATGCACACAGAGCCGTGGCCACCAACTAGCTAAATTGGACGCATGCAATTACAAGAAAAAAATCAAAGGGCTCTGTAATTTTACCAGCCTACTGTTTTTAAAGGAAACAGCCTAGAAACTTGGAAATATCCCCAACAAACTATATATGTTTGGAATCTACACACCTTCAGCTACGTTACAGTGCCAAGCTTTCATACATACAATAGAATTCCACAGGCAGTAATCCAAAGAATCTGTGTTTTAGTAGATTTTTGTGAAAAATAAAATATATGATCAAAGGTTGAAATCCTACCTAAACCCACTTGACAAGTAAAAAACTCACTAAATATCAAATCTCACAAATGTCCTGAATCAAACGGTTATGCCATATGCGTGGATATACACAGAGCCGTGGCCACCAACTAGCTCAAATTGGACGCATGCAATTACAAGAAAAAATCAAAGTGCTCTGTAATTTTACCAGCCTACTGTTTTTCAAAGGAAACAGCCTAGAAACTTGGAAATATCCCCAACAAACTATATATGTTTGGAATCTACACACCTTCAGCTACGTTACAGTGCCAAGCTTTCATACATACAATAAGAATTCCAGATGCAGTAATCCAAAGAATTCTGTGTTTTTAGTAGATTTTGTGAAAAATAAAATATGATTCAAAGGTTGAAATCCTACCTAAACCCACTTGACAAGTAAAAAAACTCACTAAATATCAATCTCCCAAATGTCCTGAATCAAACGGTATGCCATATGCGTGGATATACACAGAGATGTGGCCAACAATTAGCTCAAATGGGACGTATGCACAAATGCAATTACAAGAAAAAAATCAAAGTGCTCTGTAATTTGAGCAGCCTACCCTTTTTCTAAGGAAACAGTCCCGAAACTTGGAAATTCCCCCCCACAAACTATATATTTTTGGAATCTACACACCTTCAGCTATGTTACAGTGCCATGGTTTCATACATACATGAAGAATTCCAGACCAGGTGATCCATAGAACTCTGTGTTTTTAGAAGATTTTGTGAAAAATAAAATAAGATAATTCAAAGGTTGAAATACTACTAAACCCACTTGACAAGCAAAAAAACCCACTAATGCAATCTCCCACATGTCCTGAATCAAACGGTGTGCCATTTACGTGGGTGCAAACAGAGACGAGGCCACCAACTAGCTCAAATGGGACGCATGTAGAAGTGCATTTACAAGAAAAAAAAAAAAACCGCCACAACCCATCCCCCCACACACACTCTCCCCCTTTTAGTGGTATTTTAGTGAAAACCGGTTAGTACGGAGAGTCACACAAGTTTTTGCAGACTTCACTGATCCTAAAAATTCAATCCGGTCTTTTTTTAGTACCTCTGCAAAATGGCCTTACAAAATAGGCTTAGTTTCCCTTGAAATCGAACAAATAATGATCTGCGTTTACTTTCACCGGGGACATTGGGAAGCTTGGAGAAGTTTTTTGCTAATTTATGGCTTTAGTGTAAAAAAAAAAGGTTGTGTGTATCACTTTAAGAATTTTTTTGTGTGCATTTCCCCCCTTTTTTTTGATCATTCCCAAAGATAATCATCAGATCATCTTAGGGAATGATAACGAACTTGGAATAAGGGCATAAATGCCCATTTTGTAATTCGAAATCCGATCGGAAAAATCACTTCCCAGAAATCATTTTCCAGGAAGTGATTTTTCATTCATTGGTAAAGAATTTTTCATTCATTGGCATTCATTGGCAAAGATCAATAATTTGGTGATCAGAAGTGATCACCAAATTTTGATCTCTGTCCCCATTTTTTTTCTAAATCTTTGCTAAGTAGAACTTTGAATAGAACTTTGAGTTCCATTCACAAAAAGTATAGTAAAGCTGTCACACTGACAGCTTTACTATACCAGGTACTGCACTGTGATCTGAATGGAGATCACAGTGCAGTACCTCCACTAGACCACCAGGGGCAGGCAGCCTCCTACCTCTCTACGGGAAGACCCCGGAGAAGGAGGAAGCTCCGTGACATCACCGGGGTCTCCCTTTCCGCTTCAAGATCTTCCACCACGTGGGACCGTCAGCTCCTATATGGTCACGGCTTCAAGGTATAAAATCTCCTGACCCCCCCCTCGGATTTGGACGAAACCGAGGGGGGGTCGAGGGGGCTAGGGGGGCAGTTGAATGCTGCCTCCTGATCACCCCAAGCACGGCGCAATTTTTTTTTAATGGGGAAGCCACAGATTGTATATTAACGATCTGTGGCAGTTTGAGCCTTTCATGTACAGATCGTGAATATACGATCTGTGGCAGTGAAAGGGTTAAATTTCAGAAATGTATCCATCCCCCTCTTGAAATTATCCAATGAACTTGCCAATACCACATCTGCTAGAAGACCATTTCAAAGCTTTACCATTCTCAATGTAAAGAAACATTTCCTAACTTGAAGAACTTCTTTTTTCTAATCTAAAAGGATGTCCCTTTAATTTATACCTCACTTTATACATGACAATATCTTGCTAGATACAGAAACACAAATGACCTGTGCACATAGGGTAATATTCACCACAGGTGCAGTCACTTCCAAGGACCCCCCCAGAGTCCAATACTCCAATATAGCAAAAATAGAAGCAGGAGCAATGAACACTGCAAATCAATCCACTTTATTCAAACATCACTCAAGCACATGTTTCAGGGATGGGCCTCTTCCTCAGGTGCATAATCTAACAATCCCCTGTGGTGCCAATAAATACTCAAATAGTGAACAGATGCTCCTTCCCTTAGGGTGGAGATAAAAAGTGCAAACACTCCTACATTTATAATTTAAAGTGCAAGTGCTCCAACTTTACAATTTAAAGTGCAATCTACTATATAAAGCCGAATTTCTGTATGTATGTATGTGCTCACCTCACAGCCACACCCCCGAATGACAATGCCCTCTGAAAGGGCTGAGGCCTATTAAGTCCAGTTTGACCAATAAAAAGCCTGCACATCACTTGCAGAGTGTGATTCCCCAATTCAGTAACTCAGATGAAGGGCCTGGGCTCTGTGTGCTGCCCGACTTCAACAACACAGACACAGAGTCCACTTCAGTGACGCAACAACAACATAATGTAAGACTACACAACTCAGAGAGCTGCATACACAGCTTCTATAACAGAGGGAACCAGACATTTCCCTTAAAGTCTGTAACACATTACAAGTTGCTCCTGGAAGGTTTGAAATATAAACCCTGGATAGACTATGTTACTATTGGTGATATGAATCGCATTTATATACAAATATAAACCCTGGAAAGACTATGTTACTATTGGTGATATGAACAACATTTAGATACAAATATAAACCCTGGAAAGACTATGTTACTATTGGTGATATGAATCACATTTATATACAAATATAAACCCTGAAAAGACTGTTATTATTGGTGATATGAACCACATTTGCGGTTATTTGTGGTTATTGTCATGCTAAGAAATTTAAAGCAGAGCCTCTTAGAATGTGACCACGCCCCCAGATATTGCTGTCAAGCCATACCACCAAAATTCACGTTCATGCTCATACCCCAACCAACCCCCCCAAAAAATCACAAAACATTATTGTCCGCCCCCATACAGCAGGGCCACACCCCCAAACATCCCAGGTCAGTTCCCGAATCATACCCACATACACAAACATCCTGTCCATGCCCCCAAACATCACAGGCACACCCCCAAACACCACACCCACACCCCTAAATTGCACAGCCACGCTTTGAAACAGGGTGGCCATTCCCCCAAATATCGAGACCACCAAATGTCACGTCCCAGCCTCCTGGACACCACAACATCACAGACACGACCCAGACTGTCCACATCGCAGACATGCCTCATCCACCTATTCAAACCGGGACGGTTGGGGGGTATAGACTACACAGGAATTAGTTAAATCCTTACCTCACATCCCAGCTCCATATGGTTCTTCAGTAGTCCCCCCCCAAAGTCCCAAAAACTGCCCACCAGGAGGATAGCAGAGTCCATATAGGACTCTGCCTCCTACCTGGCCTCCGGGAGAAGTTTGGCATGCGTACTGCAGCCCTTCTCCCTCTCCCTCCCTCCTCCTCCCTCTCCCTCCCTCTCCGGATTCCCTCCCCCTAACATTAATCCCCTTTAATATAGTAATCCCCCTGGTCCCCCAGCCCCAACTGCATCATTTTTATTTTTAGAAAGTGCCCCAAACTTTTACTTACCTCCCCTCTTTCCTCCGCTGCACTGAATGACCGGCAGCCGCGTCCGTGATTGGCTGCCGCTCAGCCAATCACAGACGCGACTGCCGGTCCCACCCCTCTGCTTGCATTCTCGCAAGCAGAGGGCCGGCAGCGCGGCGAAGGAAAGAGGGGAGGTAAGTAAAAGTTTGGGGCACTTTCTAAATAAAATAAAATGATGCGGTTTTGGGCTGGGGGACCAGGGGGAAGGCTATCAAAAATAGATTTAAGTGTGACATACCCTTTAAGAAACAGACACACACTGCCCACATGTCACACACTTCACAGACAGTTACAATTAAAAGAACAAAGACACATGGCACTTTCATTTGGACCAGAAAGTAACTTTATTGATTGGGATCTAATAGTCAATATAAAGCGATCCTGAGCAAGGATGAAAGTGTTAAATTGCAAACAAGGTGAAATACTGCTACCAAATGTGCAAAAAATTGAGCACGCTTAATAAAAACACACAACGCTCATACAGCGCAACAGAATTAAGCCCGACTTTAACAACACAGACAAAGAGCCACATGTCACATGATCAGAGACACTGACACCTGTCAGTCACTCAAGTGCTACGAGATTCAGTTGCAATCAACATGTTTTCCTAATGGCAAATTCCATGTAGCATGTTCACATGTAGGTTCACCACAACATTTGTATATTTACACTCCAAGTGGAAAAACTGATAACGTTGTATATAAGGTTTTGCAATAAACATGGGCTGTACCTCCCTCAAGCAATGTCACCTCCTCAACTCATAACTTTTAAATACATGACGTACATTACCAACTGTGCACTTCTTTTTACCCCTCTCTTCCATCTAAGCCAAACACACACCTGCACGTAAAAAATACTTTACCCACCCAGTGTACACTGGCAACGCCGGGTATAACTGCTTGTATACAATATATAGACAACATCTCTATTCTATATGCATTCATCAATCTCTATACATATTAATATCGTGGAAAATATCAAAATACGATATTAATAAAAGCATATATATGAAATTTGAGTATCAAGTAGTGTCCATTAAATGGGTATTTCCTACGTAGAGATGAAAAATGATCAGAACAATCCACTGTAAAAATTAGTTCAGGATGATCAATAAACCACCTAGATAAAACAAGGGAATTAGTTTAGCCCTTATTACAGGTCAACAAATATGGTGTTAAAAAGCATATCAAGTTTAATGTTTAATTTAGCCCATCTGGGATTACTGTGCCTAAAGTGTCGATCCAATAGTCCTCTCTTTTGAAGCAATTTCTTTTGTAATCTCCTCCTTTAGTAGAATGTCTTACATTTCTAATACTTTTTTTTGAAATACTGACTAACATTACGTCTACATTCAAAAAAATGTTTAGATAAGGGGTTTCTTACCTTTTATTGTTACATTTATAATTTGAAATGTCTCTCCTGTGTTCCCTAATGCATATTTTTATCTCTCTTTTTGTTTGACGTATATAACCTCTACCACATAGGCATTTAAGGTAATATATAGCTACCATGGAGTTGCATGTTGCAGAATCTTTTAATTTGAATGGGGTCCCTTTATTGGGATGGTGTACTACATCCCCTTTAATGATGGAACTGCAATTCTGGCAGTTTCCACATGGGTATGTTCATCTCATTCGGTCTCTTTTTGCATAAATTTTCATCACTGACAATTCTAAGAACTCTCATGAATTGACTGAAAAGCAATCATTTTGTGGTACCCATTGGGTGGAAGCTAGTAGCTGTTAGCAAACTATTTTATCTGTTGCCAATTTCCCACCTTCTTTATATACCATAACATCCAAATAGGGGATCCTCAGATAATCAAATGTTTAAGTAGATGTAAGTGTGGGGTGCTTCGTGTTTATTTCATTCACCATCTTAAATAGTTTGGACGGCTCACCATCCCACAGGAAAAAAAAATTGTCTACATATCTGACGTACCCTCATAAAAACTCCTTAGAATGATTATTCTCAATAATGAACTAAAGCCGCTACGTATATATTGATGTATGTGGGGGCAAAATTCGCCCCCATACTGGTCCCTTGCTGGATGTAATAATCATGTTCAAATCTAAAGGAGTTTTTTTGAGGCATGTGTCAAGCAGGCCGCTGATAAAGAATACTTTTTTAAAGTCATAACTGAACTCAATCATACTTTCAGTGAAAGTATTTAGTTCTTAAATATACAAATTATGTTTTGTTTTTAAATATGCTGTGTTAGAATTTGTCTTTTTATTATATTCACACAATTGGTGGATAATATAAGAAGAGGTGTGGTTGTGTCACGTATCACTACCTGTTTGATGCCTTAAATGTTTGGTAGTTTGATGTTGCTGTACACTTGAGAAAGAGCACTTGTTGCTAGAAACATGTCGTGTGAGCACATGTAATAAAGTTGCCATTAGCAGTTATACTGCTGGTCGCCCATGTGTTACTCCTATCACATTTTATTTGTGCAATACTGATCCCACCCCTGAGACAATGAGTCTTCGGGGGGGATTTTAATGACTTATGCACCTTTGGGAGGAGATAGAACACAGATACAATGGGATGTTCACAATTTAAAAGTTCTTTCATTTGGACATCAATCAAATTGCACAAAACTGTATCATCTAAAAATATCTTCCTAGCTCTAGCTGATGCTGCCAGGTACTGTTTGCTACAGCTAAGTCTGTTATCCACTAGAACCCCCAAATCCTTTTCCAACAGAGATTCACAGAGCCATTTATAGTATAGGCAGCACAATGTTTGTTAAACACTGAATCTTACCTATCACTTTGCAGCCCATTCTGACAATCTATCTATTGTTTGTGTTTCCAAAGCTCCTGCTGTCTAAGAGTTATAAATACCAAGCTTTAAATGTTTATTTTTATAATACTTTTTCCTGTAATGACATGTAAATATACATTATATTATATTTATTTTTTAATGGTTAACTTGGCTCTACCATTTTTCAGTGCATTGTGATTGCTCTTTTCATATTCAAGCTCCCCCAATCCCCTTATTAATTTAGTTGCCCTTCTCTGAACCATTTCAAAGATGTGTTTTTGTACACAGGATTTCAAAATTGCTCTGCATATTCCAAATGAGGTCTTACCAATGCTTTGTAAAAAGGGAGAATTACATTTTTCTCCCTTGAATCCATACCTCTCTTTATACCAGACAATACTATGCTAGCTCTAGCTGTTGTTGCCTGGCACTGCTTGCTACCTTAAAGTTTGTTATCCAACAAAACTCAAAGATCCCTTTCCAACAGGGAATCACTTAACACAAAGCCATTTATAGTATAAGCAGCACAAGGATTTTTAAGTCCAAAATGCATCACCTTACATTTATTAACATTGAATCTCATCTGCCACTTAGCAGCCCAATGTGACAATCTATCTAGATCCACCTGCAACGATTGCACATCCTCTGAAGTTTTTAATGGTCGACAAAGTTTTGTGTCGTCAGCAAACACAGAAACTTTGCTGACTATATCCACTTCCATATCATTACTAAACAGATTAAATAGAAGCGGCTCCAAACCCAGAACCCTGTGGCACCCCACTTTTTGATGAAGCCCCATTAACAATTACTATCTGCATCCTATTGATTAACCAATTTTCTGTCCATGTACAAATGTGCCTCCCCAGACCAACAGACCTTAGCATATACATTAGTTGCCTATAGGGGAATGTATCAAAAGCCTTTGCAAAATCCAAGTGTACTATATCTATTGCTATGCCAGAGTCTAAATTTCTACTCACTCCCTCATAAAAGCCAAGTTATTTTGACAAGATCTATTCCTCTTAAATCTATGCAGGTTACTACTTATAATGTCAGTCCCTGAAACATACTCTAGAATATGTTCCCTTACTAAACTTTCCAGCATCTTCCCCACCACAAAATTTAAACTTACAGGCCTGCAATTACCCGGCTGTGAATGACTACCCTTTTTGAATATTGGAAAAACATCAGCTTTTTTTCAATCCAGAGGCACACATCCGGACATGAGGGAATCTGCAAAAATAAGAAACAATGGCCTAGATAAAACTGAACTTAGCTCCCTAAAGATCCGAGGATGTATTTTATCCGATTTATTAATTTTAATCTTATTTAGTTGTTTCTGTACCATATGCTTGGTTAACCAAAGTGCACTTGCATCTTTTATACCATTATTGCTATTATACTCTATGATATCTGTACTTGGATCTTCTATAGTGTGTACAGGAAATGATTCAAGACATTTGCTTTATCTATCTATATATGTAAATATATCTATACCGTATATCCTTTATATTGCGTTGTCTTGTTTTCAATCATTCTTTAGAAGGGAAAAAACAAGTACAAACCATTGCTGGAAGTTTATTTAAAATGTTCCACAAAACTTGTTTTGGAACTATGTTGTGGGATGTTCTGTTCACTCTGTAGTACAAGACTACCTAATACGGTGTATTACAATTTATTTGTCTCACCTGCTGACATTCCCGCCATGTTCCCTGGTTTGGACTGTTCATTTTTCGCTAAAATTAAAGATATTGAATAACAATCACACCATGATTAGTCTAGGCAGTTGTCAGAACAGTGTGAGAACATTGTCTGGTGAGTCAGACAAGTTCATTGCCTGTATTACTCAGAAGGTTAAAATTCGCATCAACCTCACTGCTAAGGTAACCATTTTGGTAGAAGTTATTTCGTAAACTGAAACTGTAATAAAGGTAGGGCTGAATGTATAATTTAACTCTTGAGACAGTACATAATGTAAATTAGTTTTCAGCTTCTGCACCCCTTTAACATTTTTTTAGATGGAACATAAAATATATATGAATATCAGTTTCAAGATGGCATCTAGTTACGATGATGAGCAGACTAACACCATCACCCTATTTCTTGTAAACTAATTTTTTGAAGTGAAAAGACTCATTTTTTGAAGTTAAAAGGGAGGAAATATGCCTTATGTTTCCTCCCTGCGTTGATTCAATACAAATGTATGGCCATTATTAGGTTAACAAATCTATCTCTCATTTCCACCTCTAATGTCACCGTCATCTCTACCATGGCCCCTCTCCCAGCTGAAAGGATTTATGTACACCCGAGTGGGTCTTTTATTTATATCCACGTCAATAATTCTATCTGATGTCACTGTAATAAGAATTTAAAGGCAGGAGACTACCCAACTCTAAACAGAGAAGAATTTTGGGAAATACTCTTTTAGCTTCTATTTATTCCTCATCTTCAGTGTTATTGTGTACTATATAATTTTACAAAGTACCATGAGTGCTGTTATCGTTTCATATTTTGTTTAGACGACAGCAGAGTGTGGCATTACCAGGATGTGATAATTGCCTTTATGTTTTTTGTACCTTAAATCGTCAAAGGAACCAGCAACAGAGGTGGTTATATTCAGTTTATTGGTAACTGTGTCTGTTAAACTTAAACAGCCCACTATAAACAACAATCATGAAATGCTAGGGTTATGTATTGGCCAATATACACTTAAAAAAAAAAAAATCAGCTCATGTGGATCATAGGGATTTACCGGGCGATGTATTAACGCGACTGGCATTACTAAAGCTGTAAATCCTTTTGTGAGATTTACTGCATCATGGAATCCCAGCCAGGTAAGTCGTGCGTTTTACACCTCCATTGAAAACAAAAATCTTTGGAATTGGCTCAGGCAATGAAAAATGAATACAGAACACATGCTAACCCATTAGTGCATTGTGTAGTGTGTGCTTTGCACTTGTTTTTACCCTGAGCAAGTATTTGCTCAGGGTGTGCCCCCGCAGAACACTTAAAAGGCGGCAGTTAAAAAAATCCTCCTTTCTGCAATTCTGCATTTCAGCATCAGTCCACCAATCAGTTTTAAATCAACCCTCCAGTCCACCAATCGGTGTTAGTTAGCCCTCCAGTCCACCAGTCAGTGTTAGTCAGTCCAACACACCCACCTCCACAAGCCACGCCTATAATCCCTGATAAAGCCGCGCCCACTTATCGTGCTGGCTCCCATCTGCCGATAGGCGGCATTAAAAAGTTGTTTCAGGTGTCAAAGACCCTAGGAACACCCCTGGATATTGCATGTCCTTAATTGTAACAGGCAACTCTTTACTACCAGTGTTTGTCCACTGTGGGAAGACTCTAGAATTCCAGTTGCTGCAGCAGCAGTTAAATGATCACCCTTGGATTTTACGCTACAAGAAAACTGTTTTGCAGGCCAAGAAAAGGGAGTCACAAACATTTAACCTGAAATCTTAATTGCTTTCCTTGCAGTGTATCTCATAGTCTCAGTTCTATTAGTAGATCTGCTTAAGTGGTCTCTTTCCTGGAGAGTTTTATTTCTGGAAGTGCGTTATTATTTTCTTCTTAGGTTGTGTTTATTGGACGTTGGATTGCTGTTGCACTTGCCCTTTTCTTACTTTGAATTCCAGCAGAGAGCTTCTAATGTAAACTGTAATTCGCCTGTAGTTGTGAGTGATTATGTGTCTGCAGCACTCTGCAAGCAACACTTTTTGGGGAAGCTCCCACAGTGCCTAGCTGATTAAATTCTACTCGCTCTGGGCGCCTTCGTGTGAACATTTATTTGACGTGTTATAAGGTTAGCACTGGTCATTGGATTGTTTTTCTGAACTACACCTCTCTTTATTAAGAGTTCCTTTCTAAATAAATAAATAAGTTTATTTCCACAAGGTGGGCTAGTTTTCTCTTCTATAATCCTGCTATGAAATTTTAAAGGTAGATCATGTTACAATTCTCAATACATAACCAAGGTGGCACTAGTAATATATGCTGTAAAAGACTTTTTAAAGATATAGCTTCCTTAAAGATCATGTCCACCCCCAAAACTATAATCCCCCCAACTACTGGCCCCATCATGTAGTGTAGTTTAATCCTTACCTCACATACCAGCTCCATAAGGTTCTCCTGTAGTCCCCCCCCAAAGTCCCAAAAACTGCCCACCAGGAGGATAGCAGAGTCCATATAGGACTCAGAATTCCCTCCCCCTAGTGTAAAACCCTTAAGATAAAGGATTCCCCCTGTCACCCCAGCCCCAACCGCTCCATTTTTATTCTTAGAAAGTGCACCAAACTTTACTTACCTTCCCTCTTTCCCCTGCCGCAATGAACTCCCGGCAGCCGCGTCAGCCAATCACAGACGCGACTGCCGGTTCCGCCCCTCTGCTTGCATGTTCTCGCAAGCAGAGTGCCGGCAGCGCGGAAAAGGAAAGAGGGAAGGTAAGTAAAGTTTGGGGCACTTTCTAAGAGTAAAAATAGAGCGGTTGGGGCTGGGGGGACAGGAGGAATCATATATCCAAAAATGGCTGCCATGGAGTCATTGAAATTACCTAGAAGTCTCTGTTCCTTATTTGCATATGCTTGAAGGGGAGCTGTGAAGCCCTATTCTCTCCCTATCCTACTTAATTTATTGGTGACTAGTGATATAGGGCACTATTATATAAAAAAATGAATAATAGGTAGAACCTGGGAGCTAAGCATAGAAATAGAAAATATATTACATGGCCCTGTAATATTTTGATTTTATTTCAATAAACGTTACTTGTCTGAAATGGCACAACATTGCATTTTGTTCAATAATTAATGTTTTATTAACTTTAAGGACTATAGTCAGTTCTGACTTTAGGCTTCCAATTGATACTATCTGAAAGAGTTCAACACGTGGGTCTAGTTGGGGTAGTGGCTGTAGAGGAGGTTAAACCTCGAATAGCAGAAAGGTAAAGAGATCTCCTGCTGTTAGTGATCTAGCAACTATAGCTTCAGATAGCAACATAACATAGCATTCCTGGCAATGAATAATATTAGCTTGTTATAACTTGGGTTGCAAGTCTGTAATGACCTGTAAACATCAGAATGACCATGATGTACCCTTGAAGTAGGCCAAACAATTTGCATAAGGCTGCAACCTACATTTTTTTAAGCAAATGTTCATTAATTAGCTGCACATAAGCCTCTGCCATACAGTGATGCACAGAATTAGTGTCTTAGCAACAACTGTAAATGCACAATTCTAGCAAAGCCATTGAATCATTAATAAATTCTGGAAGAAATGTAATGCTTATAGCAGACTTTCATGGCTACCTTCAGCTAAATGTTCTTTAGAACATAGACTATCTTTACAAATGTTTTCAGCAATTCCTATTTTAGGATAGAATCATAAATTGATTTATATACTGCATGCATTTTTCATGGCTTCTTTAATTTTAGTTGCTAGCAGTCAGTAGATTTAACCCCTGTAGTGCTGAATGTTTCCTGTCACATACAATTTCGGAAAATGTGTTAAAAGTTGCATTACACGAGACACCCCGCCTTAATACGCCATCTGTTTTAACACGCTCCCTTTTGTGTATCCCTGCGCTGTTAATTAGAATATTTCAGTAGTTATACACTAATCACCTAAACTGGGAGACATGCCAGGTTTCACAAGGCGACAGATTGTTTTATAGTGATGTTTACCTAGGAGTTTAGTCTGGGAAAGCAGAGAGTTGAAAACGTTGGAAAAATCGCAGTTTGCGGATATTTGCTTTAGAAAAATCCATGTTTGGTTATATAAGAATTGCAGTGTCAGCGTTAAGAATGATAATGATAACCGGCAACACTATTGTTTAACAGCACTGGTTACACACACACGCTTTTATTTTTTCTTTCATGTTGTTTCATATTGCCATCACTATTCTAATTGTATAGCCAAAGATGTACCACAGAGATTTCTACAGTTTTGTCTGTGCACAATATATTGGTTTTCTCTTAAAATGTCAAATATTCCCGACTGTCTTTAATTAGAATAGTGTCAGGCTAATATAATGTTTGTTTTTGATTGTCTGATTTCTGCCTTTTATTCCTTTCTGTTATTTAGAATCCTTTATTGTTCTTAAACCCCCTTTAAAACTTCCACAGTCTATCTGGTTAGAGCAATCTCTGATGTAATTAACATTTTTGTCAAAGACCAAAAAAACCTTTAGCTCGAGCCTCAATAATGTAAAACAACTTTTTTGGTAGTAGTCCAGTCATGCATTTGTAAAATACTTACTTTTTATGCAAACCTTGTGAAACCTTTTCTAGCACTTTATGGAGCATTAACCAACAACAACAACAGCAAATAACATTTGTAAAGCGCTTTTCTCCCATAGGACTCAAAGCGATGTCAGCATGGCCCAGACCAGTAATTGGTTGATTGGTAAATTGTGATATAGAGGAAAAACTCTATAAATCGGGAAATGCCAGGCTACACAGGTGGCTTTTCAGTCTGGATTTGAATAACTCCAGGGAAGAGGCTGCCTTTACTGGATGTGGTAGGGAGTTCCAAAGGGTTGGGGCAGCATGACAGAAAGCTCTGTGTCCAAAGGTTTGGAGGCGCACTCTGGGAGTGACCAAGTTTATGGAACCTGCTGATCTGAGGTTGTGAGAGGTGTGGTGCAGCTTCAGCAAGTCCTTCATGTATCCAGGGCACAGATTGTGCAGTGATTTGAAAGTCAACAGTCCAATTCTCCATTGTACTGGTAGCCAGTGCAGTGAGCGAAGGATTAGTGTAATGTGACAGTGGCAAGGCTGGTTTGTTAGCAGTCTGGCAGCAGCATTCTGCACTAATTGTAGGTGGTGCAGGTCTTTTTGTGGGAGACCTACATAAAGGGCATTGCAGTAGTCCAGCTGCGATGTGATGATGGTGTGAACTAGGGTTGGAAGATCCTCTGAGGGGATCAGATGTTTGATTTTTGCAATGTTCTTCAGATGAAAGTAGGCAGATTTGACTACAGCCGAAATTTGGTTTCTGAAGCTCAATTCCCCATCGATTAGCACACCGGGGCGGCACACAAGGTTGGAGCTGTTTATGTCTGAAATCCCAATCCTGATTGGTGTTGATTTAGGGTAGGGCTGTTTTGGTGCCAAGCGCTGGCTTTGGACAACAAGGACCTCAGTTTTGTCAGCATTCAGTTTCAACCAGTTGTCATTCATCCACGCCTGTAGCTCAGTTAAGCAAGAATTTATTTTTGGGGTGGGGTCTGTTTCACCAGGTTTGAAGGAAAGGTAGAACTGCGTGTCATCAGCATAGCAGTGGTACGTCATACCATGTTGTTGGATAATTGTACCAAGTGGCAACATGTAGATTGCAAACAGAAGAGGGGATAGGATTGATCCTTGTGGCACTCCAAATTTTAGAGGTGCAGGGTGCAAGTCAGGAATGATCTGAACCACTGGAGGACTGAGCCATTGATGCCACAGTACTCCTGCAGTCTGTTGAGCAAGATTTCATGGTCAACTGTATCAAACACTGCTGAGAGATCCAACAGGATTAGGATGGAGTATTCCCCTCTGTCCCTTGCCATGAACAGATCGTTGCAGACTTGGATGAGGGCTGTTTCACAGCAGTGGTGTTTCTTAAGGCCAGATTGTAGAGGGTCCAGGTTGTTTGCTGAGAGTCTGGCTTCAAGTTGCAGACTTTTTTCCAGTGGGCAATATAACATAATATGCTTAGTCATTTTCCTGTTGGGTACAGCTGTGTTCTTTATAGTTGTTTCAATATATATTCGGAGTACTCTATAGTACTTGTACAAACACTAAAGGTAGATTTTAATACAGGCCATACATTATAAAATTATTAGATTGGTGATGTTTCCACAATACTCTGACAACCACCCAGGCAGATCAATGTAATATTGACATTATGTCAATTACAAGTTAATGGTCCAGGTCAGAGCATGTCACAAGAATGCTGGCAGCCTGATATTAAGATCAATTCAGTGTTCATGTCAAATCAATATAGTAATATCAAGTCCGCGTATTGCCAGAATTACACTATGTCACACAAGGATATATGTTGCTGCATATGTCTAGCTTTAATAATTGTCATTTTTCCTGTTTAAACTGTAGCCAAAATACAAAGGGCTTTCCTGTAAACGCCCTTTGACTTACCTTTACATTGATCTAGCAGTAACCTCTCTCCCTGGTGAAATACAGAAGATCCAAGGATCTAAATGTAAGAAATGTTAATACTGCTGGTGGCAGATGCCACATTAAGGAGTGCTGTCACTCTCTGATGATATCAGGGCCCTTTGTATTTTGTCAATAGTTTTGGCAATCGACATTAATTTTACTCAGATTCCATACTCCCCTCCTGGGGTCAACACCAAGGGCCTCTTATAGTGGCTTGGACCACCTACATTTGTTCTATAATGGGTGGTCCTTAATCAGTCAACGCATGGCCAGAGTGTGACTGGGCAAGCTATAAATAGGCTTGCCCACATTCCTTTCCTGTTTAGTGCAAGCAGCAGTTACTAATCACTAGGAGAAACGAATTTCTGTATTTGCAATAGTTAAAATGGATATATCTATAGATTTAAATTCTTTTTTATGCAGCGTATTAATAGCTCTGCACAAATGATCTATTCAAATGATGTTTCCATTTGTATGATGTTACATTAATTCACACTGAACTTAATTTTCTTTTTTCTACCTCCTGAGTTTATCCGTGAAAATTTTAAGCAGATCCAGAAGCAGTTAGGGCAGATATGGCTATGCTTAGGTAGGTAAGTTCATAGATGTGAGTAAAAATATGCTATTTTTTTAAAATTAGATATGTTGACAAATCTGTGATTGTAGTCCACTCGGTCATGATATAAAAGTGTTCCATTATAAACATACACAGACTCCACTTAGTTATGTTTTAACTAACTGTGTAGTGTATATAATTCAAACCCCTTCATACTCATCCCAATCCACCCCGTACACCTTATATTATTGGTTGGGTGAAGGGGGTGGTGGATCCCTGGATCAACCAGAACTGTAGTATATGTATTAATATCTTTTTTGTTTTAGAAACTTATCTAGCCCACTTTTAAAGCTATTCAATGAACTTGCCATTACCACATCTGCTGAAAGTTTCACCGTTCTCACTGTAAAGTAACCTTTCCGAACCTGAAGATGAAACTTCTTTTCTTTCAATTTTAAAGGATGTCCACGTGTCCTCTGATATAACTGATTAGTAAACAATGCACCAGAGAGGTTATTGTTTGGCCCTTTAAAGGGCATGTCCACCCCCAAAACTATAATCCCCCCAACTACTGGCCCCACCATGTAGTGTAGTTTAATCCTTACCTCACATCCCAGCTCCATAGGGTTCTCCTGTAGACCCCCCCCCCAAAGTCCCAAACTAACCACCAGGAGGATAGCAGGGCTCTGCCTGCTATCTTGCCTCCGGTAGATATTTGCCATGCGTACTGCAGCCCTTCTCCCCCCTCCCTCTCCCTCCCGTTCTACTATTCCTCCCCCTAGCTTTAAACCCCTTAATATGCTGCTCCCCCATTCCCCAGCCCCACCCGCATACATTTTTTTTTCAAAAGCTCCCCAAACTCTTACTTCCCTCTCCTCTTTCCTCCGCTGCACTGAATGACAGGCAGCCGTGTCCGTGATTGGCTGCCGCTCAGCCAATCACAACGCGACTGCCGGTCCCGCCCCTCTGCTTGCATTCTCGCAAGCAAGGGCCGGCAGTGCGGCGGAGGAACGAGGGGAGGTAAGTAAGAGTTTGGGGGGCTTTCTGAAAAAATTTATCCGGTGGGGCTGGGGGACATGGGGGAGCAGCATGTTAAAAATTTTTTTACAGGTGGACATACCCTTTAATATATTTGTATAATGTAGTGATCATATCCCCACGCAAACATCGCTTCTCCAATGTACTGTAAACAGGCCTAAACTATCTAATCTGCCTGCATTGTCAAGCCCCTCCATTCCCCTTATTATTTTAGTTGCCCTAGGTGGCACAGGATTGTTAAACCCCAAATACACCACCTTAAATTTATAAACATTGAATTTTATTTGCCACTCTGTTGCCCATTTAGATAATCAGCAATTATACATCATTTGAAGATTCCAAAGCGCTGCATAGTTTATGTCATCAGCAAAGACAAAGACCTTGCTCTTAATACCCCATTCTAAGTCATTAATAAACAGATTTAAAAGAAGTGGCGCCAGTACAGAACGCAATCCACTTTAGCCCACATAATGTAGCTCCATTGACCACCACTCTCTGTTTGCGATACAATAAAATTCTCTATCCATGAACAAATGTTTTTTTCTAGGCCAACAGTCCTCAGTTAAACATTAGTCGCTTATGGCACAGTATCAAAAGCTTTAGCAAGATCAAGTATACCACATCTGCTATGCTGAATCTAGACTCTTACTCACTTCTTCATAGAAACCAAGGAAATTTCTCTGGTACAATCTATTACTACTACTAATAAGATCAGTTCTAGAGACAAAGTCAAGGATATGATCCTACATTCTCGGTCCTCATCCCTTTACTATTGATATACTTAAAAAACATTTTGGGGGTTGGTTTTGCTTTGTTCTGCTATCCATATTTCATTTTCCTTAAGCTGGCTTAATTGCTTTCTTGCACTCCTTATTACAGCTTTTATACTCCCTGTAAGCCTGTGTCTTTTTAAAGACTTTTTTTTCCATTTTCCTTTTTATCTGAGCATTATGCCAGGCAGGAGTGGACCTCATTTTTTTAAACTTGTTCCCTAAAGGTCTAAATTTAGAAATGTTATAGTTTAATATCTCTTTAAAAAGCAGTCCACTTCTGCTCAATATCCCCCCCAGTCTATGAGCAAGAGCGATTCCTTTAACAACATATAATTAGCTTTCCTAAAGTTAAAAGTTTTTGTTAACCCAGTGCTCTTTATTAAATGACACTATATCATAATTACTATTCCCTAAGCTTCCCATTACCTTCATCTCCAAAATGAGCTCAGGGTTATTAGATATCACCAGATCCAACAACATATGTCTAGTAGGAACTTCTACCATCTGTGCAAGAAAATGCTCATATAAAAACTTGATTACTTTTGAGGTGCTACCAGTTCCCTTACTCCAATCTATGTCAGGGTAATTGAAATCCCCCATAATCACAACATGCTCCATACCGTCAACCTTTACCAACTGCATGGAGATTCATTTCTACCTCCTCACTGGCATTTGGAGGCTTATAACATACTCCAACAATTAATTTAACCACCTTCTTGCTTTCTGTACATATCTCCATCCATATTGTTTCCGCCTTATCGTTTATACCCCCATATATCTTTTAAATTTGGCTTAATTTCTTGTTTAACATACATACATACTTCCCCTCATTATTAACTCTGTCATGTCTTAATAAGGAGTATCCTTCAATATTTATTGTCCAATCATGTGAATCATTTAGCCGTGTTTCTGCTATGCCGATCACATCATACCTTTCCTTTAAAGGTTCTAGTTCTAGTTCCCCAGTTTTTCCAGCCAGCCCTTTTGCATTGTAAGCATGTACTTTCATACTTGGATGATGGTCCTCCCACCATTATCTTATTAGCCCCCGATCCCTAACCCCACTATCTACTACTGTGTAGTCCAATGTACCCCCTCATACCTAGTTTAAAATCTCTACCAACCACCCAGTCATCTTCTCCCCCAATACAACTGCATCATCATAACTGAGGTTAAAATCCATCTGTACTAAAGAGCCTGTAGCCGACAGAAAAGTCAGCTCAGTTCTCTTAAAAACCCAAATCCCATTTCCTTACACCACCATCTTAGCCACGCATTAATACTCCTAAGCTCATGTTGCCTCCGTAGAGTAGTGCGTGGCTGCGGTAGTATTTCTGAAAACACTACCCTTGAGGTCCTTACATTTAACTTGGACCCTAACTCTCGGAAATAATTTTTAAGGATCTCACTTCCACTGTCATTGGCACCAACATGAACCAAGACTGCTCGGTCACTCACAGCCCCTCTAAATAATCTGTCTACGTGATCCACTACATGAGCAAACCTAGCACAGGCAGGTGCTAGCACACTGTTTGGTAAGTAGGGTCTTGGCAGCAGATTATCCTTTCTAATAATGGCGTGCTCTTCAACTTCCACCTGCCTATCCTTCCTAGCCACCAGTTCTCCCTGCCTTGTATTAGAGATAGCAGTCCCCTGGGTGCTCAAGGGAATGGCCCTCTCCATACATGCTACTTCTGCGCCATTGTCCTCTACATCTTCACCCAAAATGGCAAATCTGTTTGGATCAACTAGCTGGGAAGAAGTGACCCTACACTTCCATCCCCTACTACCTCTGGTGACCAATTTAAGTAAAGTCCATGGAGTCATAACAGGTAAATTGTGAGGTGCTCCCCCTACCAGTCCGTGCTACAGCTGGTTAGTTGCAATATTTATATTTGAAGTTTCTATGAGTGTGCCTCCCTTCAAATTCAAATATAAATACCCCTGGTGACCCTTACAAATTTATCTTCCTTCACTACCTTATCTGCCCAATTTTCACCATCCAGTTTACTGGCCTCTGCATGTACCTGCATTTCCCCCAGGTTTGCCAATTCTGCATGTTTCCCCTTTAGATTCTGCACCTCAGATTCCAAATAGGCAACCCACTCACATCTGACACATGCATAGGTCCCCTGGTGCGGCTGCTCCAAGATCCCATACATGCGCAGGATGCAAATTACATGGCTCCAACAAAAATGTCCTTACTAAACAGCAATACACAACAACAGAAACAGCAATCTTGTTCTTAAACCTTCTCGTTCTAAACGCTCTTGTTTCTTAACCCACCCATTTAAAAAAGAAAAACCCCTTTAAAAGGAACTTATGTGATACAGTGCTCAGGCAATTTAAACTAATTAGCAACACCCTCATTCAATCAGAGAGGAAAGAAAAAAATGCTTTTCTTTTGTCTCTAACTAACCCCCACCCTACAGGTTACAATGCAGGCTACAATGCAGTTGAAAACAAGTATTAAAACCTTGTGCCCATAGTTTACTTAAAGAATACCAACTTATTCCAGTAGTAAGCTGTAACAAATTTACTTTTATTTTATTTTATTTACTTAAACTCAAGGCACTCTCCCAGGAATAAATAGTGCACTGCAAACCACAGTTAAAGGGCAACTTTTGCTATACTGTAGGGCATGTCCCCCCTCGCCAACCGCTATATTCTTACACCAAAAAACACTTCCCATCTCTACTTACAGCACCTCGTTCCTTCGTTGTTCTGGTCCGGCTCCCCTGCCCACCGGAACTGCAAGCAGGGGGCCAGGCCGGCAGCCGCGGCTGTGATTGGCTGAGAGGCATCCAATCACAGCCACGGCTGCTATCAATGGGAACGGTGAGGGAACGAGGTACTGTAAGTAGAAATGGGAAGCGTTTTTTTTGTGTAAGAATATAGCGACTGGGGTGGGGGGACATGCCCTAGAGTATTGAAAAAGGATTTAATGCTGCAAGAGAAGAAGCCAGGGAGGGATCGGGAGGGAGGAAGGAAGGGGGGATCGGAAGGGAGGGGGCTCCACTGCGCATGTCTCTGTCCGGCCCGGAGACCTTTTGGACAGCAAGAACGTTTTTTGAAAGACTTTGAAGAGCCACTACAGAAGAACCATAAGGAGCAGGGAATTAAGGTAAAAAAGTTTTAGTTTGGGGGTGGACATTCCCTTTAATAAATGCTTTTGTTTCTTACCGCACCCCTTAAAAACAGACAAACCCCTTTAAAACAAAACAACCCCTTTAAAAGGAAATTGCTCAGCAAGCAGGACTTATATGTAAGGTTCAAAACCTATTACTTAAACCCCCATCCAATCAGAGAGGAAAGAAAGGTAACAATGCAGTTGAAAACAAGTATTTATTTTAGAAACCCAGTGCCTAATGTTTACTTAAAAATTCCCACCATCTTATTCCAGTATTCAACACCTTTAAAAGGAAATTGCTCAGAGCTCAGAATCTCTCAGCAGGCAGGACTTGTATGTGAGGTCCAAAACTAGAGGCTACCCAAGCCTAATATCTGAAAAAACTGCAGTTCAATAGGGGCTATTGTTAAATGTTAACATGCAGCAGCTGAGTGATATTATCAAATAGTGTAAACATCTATAAAGGGTTTAATTTTTCATTTTTCATCGGATTTCTGGATTCAGCAAAATGTGACCAATTAAGTTTACTGCATGAACGATTCCTTATTACTAAAGCAAAAAACCACAGCAAGGGAATTTGCTGACAGCTCTGTCACCTCCGTGGCCCTCTGTCGCTATGAGGCAGCAGGAAGTGCTTTGATTAATACCCACGGGAAGTAAACCCGGCGTTGAGGTGCTACAAAAAGGCATATAAAACGGTAAATGTCTTCCAGCAAATGGAAATATTTCTTTTAGTTTCCATTGTTAACACATACTTGCGTTAATTAGATGCTTTCAGACATCTCACTTCTTTCATCAATAAGAAGGAAAGTTAACAAATAAAAAAATCATATCCATGAACGAATCACCGTCGGTCACGGTGAAGAATCTGCTCATGTGTACCCAACCTAAATCTCTATAGATTGTATGCTGTTCATGGCAAGAACCTTATGTCTTAATGTCAAGGTATAAAACTTCTATACATAATCTATATATACATAATGTAGATTCTACTAATCTTTCTATCTAAATATCCATATATTTATTTATGCCAAACCCATGCATTCATTTAATTGCTTATATCTTCTGTTTTAGTAAAATGTACAGTGTGGTGATAAATACAACCTGCATATTCCAGTCTTGTTCCATTACAAAACAAGATTTTCATTGGCCAAACAATCGTTACATAACTTTAGGTTCAGGTCTAGTTAACACCCCCCCCCTTTTTTTTAAACAAAAATTATTATAAATTGGCAGGTAATATTTATTTTACCATATAAAATACAATACATAAGATCATGTACAGCATGCAGTTATGTGATCAGACATTTAGATAAAGCAGCTCACGTAATATATTGCAAGTCTGCTTAAAAATATTTGTCGGTTGTTGTTTGATAAATTTATTTCCACAGTTAAAAAGGCCTAATAGCTTCCCTATAGGGAAGTTTTCAACAGGCCATTACAGGATGATTAAACGCTTCTTTAAACCTTGAGGGTTTCTGTGTGCTAGCGTATTATAGAGTTATTTACATTTTTTTGTGGCTAGGGACAGTAAATAGCCATAAAAACAAATAAAATAAATATGATACACATTGATTCACTCTCAAGAGAAGATCACAGTTCTACAAGTGTATAAATTTGTTTCAAAGCACTGTAATATATCCAGCTGTCCAGCTAGCATAGTTCACATTAGTTTTCTCTGTCTGCTGAAACAGGTTTTCTTGGAATCCTTACATGTATTAATCATCTTCTATGCTTTTATTTAACATGTATACCCACAAACACATACCACATATGCATTAAATAAGGATATGTCTCTCAAAAGTTTTCAAGCTTTTACATTCTAATTAGAGATGGGAGCCGAGACCAGACGGATTGTTCGGATTTTGGGACTTTGGAGCCCATTTAGATATTCCTCGAAAATAGCCTTGAACGCTCAATAGTCCTCAAATACGATCATCCTATATAATAAAACCCTAACAGGGAGATGCTTGTGAAGGTTCTCATTCATCCAGGTCATGGTATATCTGTTGTATTCAATTAGATCAACTGGACAGTTGATCTAATTGAATACAACAGATATACCTAACAGGGAGATTCAATAAATGGGAGATTCAATAAATGGGGCTAATTTTGCCCCAACCAATTAGATATTATTTAACATTTGAAAGCTAACATCTGATTAGTTGGGGCAAAATTAGCACCATATTTAACGATAAGAACTTTTATTGGATAACCCTGTGAGTGTGTGTCCGTGTGTATGTGTCACTGCAGTTCCTATGAACTCACCACTAGAGGGAGAGTCTCTGCAGTTCCTATTGACTCACCACTAGAGGGAGAGTCTCTGAAGTTCCTATTGACTGACCACTAGAGGGAGAGTCTCTGCAGTTCCTATTGACTCACCACTAGAGGGAGAAACACGGGAAACACACAGAAGGAGAACAGCAATTAAACAGACTGCAGGTAAGGTTGCTTGGGACAGGGGCCCCTGGAATTTGGACAGAGGGGCCCCTGGATTTGGGACAGAGGGGGGGCCCTGGATTCAGGACAGATGGGGGGGCCCTTGGATTTGGGACAGAGGGGCCCCCCTGGATTTGGGACAGAGGGGGGGCCCTGGATTTGGTAAAGAGGGGGGGCCTTGGATTTGGGACAGAGGGGGGCCTCTGGATTTGGGACAGAGGGGGGCTTTTGCCATGGAACACTAAGAGGGTACTCTGACCTTGGGACACTAAGAAGGTACTCTGGCCTTGGGACATGGAGGAGGACTATGGCCTTGGGACACTAAGGGGGCACTCTGTGCTTCTAGCACCCGTTTTTGTAGCTTAATGTCTAGTTGTAGTAGACTATGACTATGTCAGCACCTGTAGTTTTAGTACAGCTAGCTAGTATGTAACAGGAAGTGGCTGGTGTTGTATAAGCTATGGTGCTGAGAGCACATGTTTTTTTAGACATATTAATAAATACAAGTTCTGCTTAACTGAACGTCTAGTTACTCGGTGCAATCACATAACAATCATAAACTCGAAATTAGTTACCGATTGTATTTTCGAGGATAATCGAACATTCAAGGCTATTTTCGAGGAATATATCGAAAATAGCCTTACGTTCAGTAATTATCGAAAATGGACTCCAAAGTCCCGAAAGTATGTTCCATTTTCGGATCTTCGTGATTTTCCCAAGATCTGGAATTCTTAAAACAGAACGAAACTTAACAGTTTCAACCATCTCTAATGCTAAAAGGAGGCAGCTAGGGGAATACCATTCACTGACTGTGAGGTCATCTGTTATTAAAAGCTGCTAACTGGCAGATATATTGAATCTGTCTGGATGCAAAGTAATGTTTTGTGTTCTAGACATACCGTGTTACCAACATTCACCCGGGATTTTTGTATGTCCAGTTTTAACCTGTGTGTGCATGCCTGATGTTTTGTGAGCATGTGTACAAGTGCACAGCTTGGAGAGAACACTTCCAGGGGGTACCCAGAGGAGGGTTAAAAAGGGCACTATAACCCAAACCAGTACAAAACCTACACCACCAATGTAATGTTGTGTTAGCACTGCTTTTGCATTTAAATGCATTATACGTTATACCCCCCTTTAACTCAGTACATTTTACCAATGTAACGCAGTAACTGCATATTGAACTGCATTTTGAAATATTTAAAACATAATTGCTATTTAAGCCTCATGTATGGTAACATGAGGGTAGGGTATTTCACCAACTTGGCCAATAAATCAATGCTAGTGCCCAGAGCCTTTAGGTGCAAAAGCCTAGTGCCCTTAATCCCACCCCTCAACACAGGCCACATCTCAAACCACTCCTATTTCTATTTTTGGAAGTGAAAACAGACCGTGGGGCTGATGCATTAAAAAGAGCACAAGTTTGCGTTTGCTAATAATCTGCGGCAACCAATCTGATGTTATGTAACTGCAGTAAGCCAGTAATAAGCTACCACCTTATTGATTTCAGCATATTAATAATACAGGCACCTCTTATTTCATCATTCATGCCCCTATATGCTGAAATTTGTGAACTGCAAAAAAAAAAAAACTTTACCAGGGACAAGTAACATTTAACAGGCTGCTTCTCTTACCTTCCGGGTTCCCACAAAACAGTACTTAACGTGATATACTGCATCATGAGAACCCGGAACATAAGGAGCAAAGTGGTGATGCCTCCTTTAAAACCATTAGTTTTTAAGCTTGTGAAGGTTCTCATTGATCCAGGCCATGGTATATCTGTTGTATTCAATTAGATCAACTGGACTTGAAGTTTAGTTCTTGAAGACGTTTCGCTAGTCATCTGACTGGCTTTCTCAATTCAGAATGACTTGTACAAGAATCTGTGGCAATTATGTACCCTGGAAAATCCCAATTAGCATATCACAGCCAAGTGTTAAGGGCGTGATTAGATAGTGGCTAAGAGGTGTTATAGGAACACCCAGAGTAAGGTGTCATTTTTTTTTTTTTTTTTTTTTTTTTTTTTTTTTTTTTTTTTTTTTTTCACATAAATGGCCTCCTTAACACCTCTCTTGAACCAGTCACGTTCTTTTGCCAATATGTTAACATTACAATCTTCAAAGGTATGTCCTTTATCCTAAAGATGCAGCTACACGGCTGAGTCCTGACCCGAGGAATTGGCTCTTCTGTGCTGGGCCATACGTTGATGCAGTTGTTGTTTGGTCTCCCCCACATACAAATCAGAGCATTCTTCACTGCACTGCACTGCGTATATGATGTCGCTTTTCTTGTGTTTCGGTATTGGGTCTTTCGGATGTACCAATTGCTGCCTCAGCGTGTTGCTCGGTTTAAAGCAGACAGGGATACAGTGTTTTTTGAAAACTCTTCTTAGTTTCTCAGAGACCCCTGCTACATATGGGATGACCGTGTTCTTTCTCCTGTCTTGCTTTTCACCTTCAATGTTGGTATTCGTGTTCCTATAACACCTCTTAGCCACTATCTAATCACGCCCCTAACACTTGGCTGTGATATGCTAATTGGGATTTTCCAGGGTACATAATTGCCACAGATTCTTGTACAAGTCATTCTGAATTGAGAAAGCCAGTCGGATGACTAGCGAAACGTCTTCAAGAACTAAACTTCAAGTCCAGTTGATTTAAGTGAATACAACAGATACATTAGTTTTTAAGTTAGAAATTTGCATTGGGTGCCTGAGCCATTAATAGAAAATGGCCTAGGTCCTGCAAAGGAAGAGTTGATATTACATCGCGAAATGTGGGTCTTACCAACAGTGGGGGAACAAAATGGGGAGAGATTGGCTGTCCCCAGCAATCACTGATGCCTCTAGTTATGTGCCTACTATGTCTAATGGTAAATCTGGCATTGCTGGTGCCAGTTGAACAATTGAAACAATTTTTGAAAAAAAAAAAAAGTGTTTTGTCCCTTACAATAACATCCAACTGATCAGAAATACAGGTCAGCTGAATACAGTTTTTTTTTTTGTAATATTGACATGTGTACAGAGGCCCTTCATCTGCAACAATTAGTCCTGTGTTCCAATGGATTGTTGTGTTTGCTAATGCAGCCTAGCATTTTCAAAGGTTAATTGATCATCTGAAAACCCTTTGGAAATTGTATTAGCACAACTTAAAAACTTTTCTTCTGTAAACTAGCTGAGGATCAGCAAAGTGGCTAGTAACAGAACTTCCTTCTGAAACTCGTCTGTATTTTAGGCACAAAATCACCAATAAATAAAAGATCTCCTTTAACAAGTTTGAATCACCTTATAAATGTTATTCAGATAAATAAATGTGTTTAATTATTATATTAGTACAATACAAGTAATTTTGTAAAAGGGCATCTTTACCCCAAAACTAATATTTGCCCCTCTGTGTAGTGTTCAAAAATCCTTACCTTTCTCTACTGCTCCATATGGTTGTCCTGTAGTGCCTATTCAAAGTCCACGAAACTGAAAAGAAGGAGCTCTCTGTGTGTAATCCAGTATCTGCCCATTCCCTGTCCTCCTGGAGGACTCTGGCATGCACAGTTGAACTCTCCCTCCCTACCCCCTTTGGATCCCTCGGCGCTGCCTTAATCTTTATGGGGGTATTCTGTAGTGTATGGGGACCCCTACAACACTAAATACAATGGTTTTAAGTTTAAAATGTGTCCAGAAATACCTGACCTCATCCCCTTAGCTCTATCAATAGCCAGCAGCCGTGTCTGTAATTGGCTGACTCTCAGCCAACCACAGAGGTAACTGCCGGTCTGGCACCTATTGCTACTTGGTTCCTGGAAGTTGTAATAGAGGCAGAGGCAGCAAAGGTCGGTAAGTCCATTTCTAGGAACTTTTTAGACTTAAAACCCTAGCGTTTAGGGTTGGAGGGGGGTCCACTACACTCCAAAAAAATTAAGATTTTGGGGGGGAGATGACCTTTAAAGGATATTTATACTAAAAAAATGACTTTGTCTCATCTTAATCTATAATTAAATACATGTAACTAGCACATGTGTACCCCATCCAGTTAAACCAAAAATCTAGTACTTGCACACAGTAAAAGAGTTTATGATAACATGAAACTTAATTGATAGCTAAAGCATCTTGTGTTTTAGATTGGATATCTAATGAAATAGGGGCAGATCAACAAATAGTACAGTGATAGTCGGTAAGAATTATAGTTTTCAGTAATGAACAATTTTTAAAAAAAAACGTTTTTTCCAGTGTATGCACTCATACGGGGTTATTTAATAAAAGTTCTTATTTTTTAAAATGGTGCTAATTTTGCCCCATCCAATCAGATGTTAGATTTCAAATGTTACATAAGTTCTTATAGGTTGGGGCAAAATTAGCACCATTTTAAATAAGAACTTTTATTGAATCTCCTTGTTAAAGTAACAACACAACATCACAAGTCAAGCAATCCACATCTTTATGAATAGTAAAAATTGCTTTTGTGGTTATAATATCATTAAATGCCTGACAACAAAGGGGTTTTTCTCACATTATTCAAACTACACCTCTAAGTGAAATAAAAGTACAGAATGAATAGATTATAATAATACCAAAAATTGTTAATGAGACAAAACTGAGAGAACATGCTCTTTGAATCCCTTAAAGAATTATAATGTTCATTAGTGAAAAGATCTGGATATATCATTTAAGAAAAAGTTGAAGAGGCAGTGTCTTGTCTACAAGAATCACTAATGAAGACATATGAATCAAATAGAATTTTCTGCCTCTGGAGACTGAAATAAGTGTATTTTTCATTATCTATAATCCAGCAAGACTCTTCTAATGTTCAAATTGCATTTTATGGTCATTTTAGAGTTTAAAGCTGGCTGTACACTACAAAATGTACCTCCCAATGTCCTTGCGACATTCAGACAACTGTCTTGTCCTTTATTTTGCAGTCAACATACAATGAATGGGCCAGGGTGGAAATGTTGTGAAATATTAGATAGATATGACAATTGAAAGTCTTATCTAATTGCAGAGCAGACTAGAAATGCATACTTTGTTCCATTAAAAAAATAAAGAACAAGGCAATATCGTATGGTCATACAAACCAAGAATTTAAAGGACATGTCCACCCTAAAATTAAACTCTTGCCATATGGTAGAACAGTCTGTTTAAAGGGCATGTACACTGGAAAAATAGTTGTTTTTAATTGCCCATTACTGAAAATAATAATTCATTCCCACTATTACTATTAGATATCTAATATCTATTCTATTTAGATATCTAATCTGAAGCATAGGTTTCTTCATCTGTTAATCAAGTACCTAATGGATTGGTGACAGTCGGGAAATTCAATCACTCAGTGCTGGATGATAGAGATTGCTGAGCATGCTCAGTTTAAAAAGTCAGGTCTGAGGAAAGGAGGAGTTGGTTAAAGGGCATCTGTAAATAGGTATTTTAAACTGACCATAACTGGAAACTATAATTCTTCCCAACCACCACTCTATAATTTTTTTGTTGATCTGCCCCCTATTTCTTTAGATATCCAATATAAAACTTCTTATATTTCAGCTGTCAATCAAATTCCTTGCTCTCAAAACTATTATTCTGTGAGTATTTTTACTGTAGCTGGAATGGTGACCGAGTTTTGACAGTTGGAATGCTGTATGCTTTGTGCAGGCTTGACAGTTGGTTTTGTGGGAAAAAAGTCAGGTCAGATGGAAGTGGGAGTGGTTAAAAGAGGGAGGGGGGATACTGCTCCTAAACAAAATGTGTGCTGGATTGAAGGCATCACACACAAATCAGAGTAAGTGCTACTTACATGTATTCAATTATGGATTCAGATGAGTCATTTTTTCAGTATAGAGCCCCTTTAAGAAAGGGTGGGGGGATACTGAACCTGACCAAAACAAGTTCTGTATTAAAAGCATTAATTATAGATAAAGATGAGGCAAAGTAATTTTTTCAGTACACATACCCTTTAATTTTTTGGTGCAGTTCCAAAACGCATAATGAAAGCACTTGCCCTTCCTTCTTGCAGTATCTGAACCTGTATTGTGAACACAAACTGTTAGTGTGAGTACTGAAGAAGGGGAATCCTGTTCAAAGACACTTAAAAAACAGAGGAAAAAACTTGTTACTCACACTGACAGTTTTACTTTCTGATACCTACAAGGAAATAGAGCTTTCTTAAAACAAAAGGTATTTTTTTTAAATGTCCATTAGTGGAAACTAAAATTCAACCAAACTATCACTGTACCATATTTATTGTTGATCTGCCCATTATTTCATTAGATATCCAATCTGAAACATCTTACGTTTTGAGCTTCTGAAGGTTCTCATTCATCCTGGTCATGGTATATCTTTTGTATTCTGTTAGATCAACAGGACTTAAAGTTTAGTTCTTGAAGATGTTTCGCTAGTCATCCGACTGGCTTTCTCAATTCAGAATGACTTGTACAAGAATCTGTTGGCAATTATGTACCCTAGAAAGTCCCAAATAGCATATCACAGCCAGATGTTAAGGACCTTGTGAATGCAAGGCATGATTGCATTGTGGCTGAGAGGTGTTATAATTACCAACAGATTCTTGTACAAGTCATTCTGAATTAAGAAAGCCAGTCGGATGACTAGCAAAACATCTTCAAGAACTAAACTTTAAGTCCAATTGATCTAATTGAATACAACAGATTTCTTACACTTAAGCATTTCTGTAAACAGTTTTGCTATAGCTGGAATGGTTTGACAGATGGTGTGCTGTATGCAGTTTTGACAGTTGGTATGTGGAAAAAATAGTCAGGTCAGTGGTCAAAGCCTGAGCAAAACAAGTGTTGCATTGAAGGCATGCAGCAACACACACAAACCTCAGAGTAAGTGCTACTCACATATATTTATTTATAGATTAAGATCATGCAAAGTAATTTTTTCAGTATACATACACTGTAGGAGGCTCATGCTATAAAATATCATTGCCCAACTAATAAAGAAATAAAGAAAGATTTCTCACTCCCAGCATTCCCAAAGAATTGGGCGGAGACTAGCAATTTTTGTCCTTTATGTCATTGTTGTCAATGCATGCATGTGTCCATTATAACATGCAATACAGCCTAATGGTATAGAGCCATTCATCTGACTTGCATAACATGTTTTGATCTTTGCTTGGGAAAGTTCTCATTCATCCAGGTCATGGTATATCTGTTGTATTCAATTAGATCAACTGGACTTGAAGTTTACTTCTTGAAGACGTTTCACTAGTCATCCGACTGGCTTTCTCAATTCAGAATGATTTGTACAAGAATCTGTGGCAATTATGTACCCTGGAAAATCCCAATTAGCATATCACAGCCAAGTTTTAAGGGCGGGATTGCATAGTGGCTAAGAGGTGTTATAGGAACACCCAGGGTAAGTTGTCAAAATAGCATTGTACATGGCAGACAGTTGGTGTCGAACATTACAATCTTCAAAGGTATGCCCTTTATCCTTAAGATGCAGGTACACGGCTGAGTCCTGACCCGAGGAATTGGCTCTTCTGTGTTGGGCCATACATTGATGCAGTTGCTGTTTGGTCTCCCCCACATACAAATCAGAGCATTCTTCACTGCACTGCACTGCATATGTGATGTCGCTTTTCTTGTGTTTCGGTATAGGGTCTTTCGGATGTACCAATTGCTGCATCAGTGTGTTGTTCGGTTTAAAGCAGACAGGGATACGGTGGGGGGGTTAGACACCAACTGTCTGCCATGTACAATGCTGTTTTGACACCTTATCCTAGGTGTTCCTATAACACCTCTTAGCCATTATGCAATCCCGCCCTTAACCCTTGGCCGTGATATGCTAATTGGGATTTTCCAGGGTACATAATTGCCACAGATTCTTGTACAAGTCATTCTGAATTGAGAAAGCCAGTCGGATGACTAGCGAAAGGTTTTCAAGAACTAAACTTTCAAGTCCAGTTGAATACAACAGATATGTTTTGATCTTGTTAGATCTTATCAGTGCAAGATACGGATTTATGGGTTCTATTGGGTAGTGCATACAAAAAATAGAAGCTTAGTGCAGAAGAAAAAGGCATTTAAAACCTTAAAGTCAGAAAAAACGGAAAGGGCCTTTAGGGATTATAAAAACTGTAACAAGGAGTGTAAGAAAGCAATCAAACTAGCTAAAATTATTAATGAAGTTAGGATAGCTGAACAAAGCATCACAAAGCCTAAATATTTTTTTAAGTATATTAATAGTAAGAAGATGAGAACTGAGAATGTGGCACCATTAATTAATGGGGATAAGTTAGTTACAGGGGACGGCGATAAAGCAAAAGTCTTGAATATTTTTTCCCCTCTGTATACACTATAGAAGATCCAAGTACAGATATCATAGAGTATAGTAGCAATAATGGTATAAAAGATTCAAGTGCACTTTGGTTAACCGAGGATATGGTACAGAAAGAACTAAATATAGTTAATATTAATAAATCTCCTGGACTGGATAAAATACATCCATGGGTACTTAAGGAGCTAAGTTCAGTTTTATCTAGGCCACTGTTTCTTATTTTTGCAGATTCCCTCATGTCCGGAGGTGTGCATGTCCGGAGGCTGATATTATTCCAATATTCAAAAAGGATAGTCGTTCACAGCCGCGTAATTACAGGCCTGTAAGTTTAACTTCAGTGGTGGGGAAGTTACTGGAAAGTTAAATAAGGGAACATATTCTAGAGTATGTTTCAAGGACTGACCTTTTATAACATAGTAACATAGTAACATAACATAGTAACATGTAATAGGTTGAATAAAGACATTCGTCCATCAAGTCCAACCTATTCACTTTTTTTTTTTTTTTTTTATTTATTTTTTTTAACCCTACCTAACAGTTGATCCAGAGGAAGGCAAAAAACCCAGCTAAAAAAGGGGGGAAAAAATTCCTTCCTGACTCCAAACGGCAATCGGAAAGTATCCCTGGATCAACCAGATCTATATGCATTAATACCAGTAATTCTCAATATTTTTTAGTTTTAGAAACTTATCCAGGCCTTTTTTAAAGTTATTCAATGAACTTGCCATTACCACCTCTGCTGGAAGACTCCACAGTTTCACCGTTCTCACTGTGAAACCTCTCCTAACTTGAAGAATGAAACTTCTTTTCTTCCAACCTTAAAGGATGTCCACGAGTCCTCTGATATGACCTATTAGTGAACAATGCACCAGAGAGTTCACTGTATGGGCCATTAATTATTTGTATAAGGTTATCATGTCCCCACGCAACCGCCGCTTCTCCAATGTAAACAGCCCTAACTTGTCTAATCTGCCTGCATATTCAAGCCCCTCCATCCCCTTATTAATTTAGTTGCCCTTCTCTGAACTGCCTCAATTTCCAGATGTCCCTTTGTATATGGGATTCCAAAACTGCACGCATATTCCAAAGTGGCCTTACCAGTGCCTTGTAAAGAGGGAGAATAATATTTTTCTCTCTGATTCCATTCCCCCTTTATACAAGACAATATCTTGCTAGCTCTAGCTGTTGCTACCTGGCATTGTTTGCTACAGCTAAGTCTGTTATCTACCAGAACCCCCAAATCTTTTTCCATTTCAGTGCACTTAACACAGAGTTATTTATGGTGTAGGTGGCACAGGGATTATTAAATCCCAAATGCATCACCTTACATTTATCAACATTGAATCTCATCTGCCATTCTGCGCCCATTTTGATAATCTATCTAGGTCTGCTTGCAGCACTTGCACATCATTGGAAGTTTCCAAAGCTCTGCATAATTTAGTGTCATCAGCAAACACAGAGACCTTGCTCTCAATGCCCCCTTCTAAGTCATTTATAAACAGATTAAACAGAAGCGGCCCAGTACAGAACCCTGAGAACTCCGCTTAGAACTTTAGCCCACATAGATGTAGCTCCATTAACCACCACTCTCTGTTTGCGGTCCAATAACCAGTTCTCTATCCATGAACAAATGTTTTCTTCAAGGCCAACAGTCCTCAGTTTATACATTAGTCGCCTATGTGGCACAGTATCAAAGGCTTTTGCAAAATCCAATATACCACATCCACAGCTGTGCCTGAATCTAACTTCTTACTCACTTCTTCATAGAAACCAATTAAATTTGTCTGGCATGATCTATTTCTCATAAATCCATGCTGACTACTACTAATAAGATAATCTCTGGAGACAAAGTCAAGGATATGATCCCTTAACAAAGTTTCCATCACTTCCCTACCACTGATGTTAGGCTTACAGGTCTATAGTTACCAGGCTGTGAACGACTACCTTTTTTGAATATTGGTATTACATTGGCTTTTTTCCAATCCAGCGGCACATCCCCAGACAAAAGCGAATCTGAAAAGATGAGACACAGTGGTCTTGCTAGAACTGAACTAAGCTCTTTTAAAATCCTAGGATGCAATCCATCTGGTCCTGGCGCTTTATTGATATTAACTTTGTCTAATTGATTCCGTACCATATCCTCTGTTATCCAATGTGAAAACTCTTCATTTCCTCCCTCACATTGTTACAATCCCTACTGTAAGGATTCTCAACAGTAAAAACCGATGTAAAAAAAACGGTTAGCAGATTAGCCTTTTCGGCATCCTCTACAACCACCTCAGCTCCATTATTTAATGGTCCCACATTCTCAGTCCTCATTTTTTTACCATTTATATCTTAAAAAACATCTTGGGGTTGGACTTGCTTTGTTCGGCAATCCGTGTTTCATTTTCTATTTTAGCTAGTTTAATTGCTTTCTTGCACTCTTTATTACAACTTTTGAAGTCCCTGTAAGCCTGTTTGTGCCTTCTGCTTTCAAAATTTTTTTTTTTTTTTTTTTTTTTTTTTAAATATATATATATATAAGTAGTAACCAGCATGGATTTAGGAGGAATAGATCTTGTCAAACTAACTTGCTTGGCTTTTATGAGGAAGTAAGTAGAAATGTATTAATGATATGGAAGTAGGTATTGTCAGCAAGGTTTCTGTGTTTACTGACGACACAAAACTTTGTCTACCATTAAAAACTTCAGAGGATGTGCAATTGTTGCAGGTGGTTCTAGATAGATTGTCACATTGGGCTGCTAAATGGCAGATGAGATTCAATGTTGATAGACGTAAGGTGATGCTTTTGGACTTAAAAATCCTTGTGCTGCTTATACTATAAATGGCTCTGTGTTAAGTGAATCCCTGTTGGAAAGGGATCTTTGAGTTTTGTTGGATAACAAACTTTAAGGTAGCAAGCAGTGCCAGGCAGCAACAGCCAGAGCCAGCATGGTATTGTCTTGTATAAAGAGAGGTATGGATTCAAGGGAGAAAAATGTAATTCTCCCTCTTTACAAAGCATTGGTAAGGCCTCATTTGGATATGCAGTGCAATTTGGAATCCTGTGTACAAAAAGGACAACTTTAAAATGGAACAGGTTCAGAGAAGGGCAACTAAATAATAAGGGGATAGGGGGAGCTTGAATATGAAGAGAGACTGAAAAAATTACAATTATGTACGCTGGAGAAAAGGCGCTTGCGTGGGGATATGATTAGTGTGTATAAATACATTAACGGGCCATACAATAAACTATCTGAGGCATTGTTCACTAATAGAGCATATCAGAGGACACGTGTACATCCCTTAAGACTTGAAGAAAAAAGATTTTGGCTTCAAGTTCGGAAAGGGTTTTTCACTGTAAGAACGGTAAAACTATGGAACTGTCTTCCAAGTGGACGTTGTTATGGCAGGTTCATTGGTCAGTTTCAAAAAAAGCTGGATGAGTTTCTGCAAACAAGGAATGTTGCAAGTAACTGGTAGTGATACATAAAGTAGAGTTGATCCAGGGAAATTTTTAAATAATTTTAAATAATTTAAATAATTGCCACTTGGAGTCTGGAAGGAATTTTTGTCCCCCTTCATAAATTTGGTGGGGTTTTGTTTTTTGCCTTCCTCTGGATCAACAGTTAGGCAGGAAATGAGGATATTGCTAGATGGGATGGACTGGATGGACGTATGTCTATATTCAATGTCAAATACAATATTATACTATACTAGAACATGAAAAAATATAAAAGCTTTTTGCTTTTGTTCTGCTTTTCACAAAGTCTAATGGAAATATCTGTTGTATTCAATTAGATCAACTGGACTTGAAATGTAGTTCTTGAAGACGTTTCGCTAGTCATCCGACTGGCTTTCTAATTCAAAATGACTTGTACAAAATCTGTGGCAATTTATCCCTGGAAAATCCCAATTAGCATATCACAGCCAGGTGTTAAGGGTGTGATTAGATAGTGGCTAAGAGGTGTTATAGGAACGCCCAGAGTAAGGTGTTAAAAACAGCATTGTAATGGCAGACAGTTGGTGTCGAACCCCCCCACCTCTATTTAGGCTTGGTTTTCTTATTTTCACATAAATGGCCTCCTTAACACCTCTCTTGAACCAGTCACGTTCCTTCGCCATATGTTAACATTACAATCTTCAAAGGTATGTCCTTTATCCTTAAGATGCAGATACACGGCTGAGTCCTGACCCGAGGAATTGGCTCTTCTGTGCTGGGCCATACGTTGATGCAGTTGCTGTTTGGTCTCCCCCACATACAAATCAGAGCATTCTTCACTGCACTGCACTGCATATATGATGTCGCTTTTCTTGTGTTTTGGTATTGGGTCTTTCGGATGTACCAATTGCTGCTCAGTGTGTTGTTCGGTTTAAAGCAGCAGGGATACGATGTTTTTGAAAATTCTTCTTAATTTCTCGGAGACCCCTGCTACATATGGGATGACCATGTTCTTCCCCTGTCTTGCTTTTCCCCTTCACTGTTGGTATTCTGTTCTTTTCTTTCCTTCTACTTTTTTGACAAAGGCCCGTCTGGATATCCACAAGTTTTAAGGGCTCCTCTGAGATGTTTCATTTCTTTAGCCTTTGCCTCTGAACAGTTGGGTTCGACACCAACTGTCGCCATGTACAATGCTGTTTTAACACCTTACTCTGGGCGTTCCTATAACACCTCTTAGCCACTATCTAATCACACCTTAACACCTGGCTGTGATATGCTAATTGGGATTTCCAGGGTACATAATTGCCACAGATTCTTGTACAAGTCATTTTGAATTGAGAAGCCAGTCGGATGACTAGCGAAACGCTTCAAGAACTACATTTCAAGTCCAGTTGATCTAATTGAATACAACAGATATACCATGACCTGGATGAATGAGAACCTTCACAACTCTAATGGAAATAAAAAATCTGTAAGAATAGTGCTGCTTCAGGAATGTGCCCTGCAAACTCAGTAGTTGCTGAGTATAAGAATATAGGTATTTACAGCTGGAGTGAACTCAGTACAGTACAGGGAGAATATGAAATAAGTATAATTTACATTTCATTGTATATTTCAACAATTGTTTTTGTCAAATTTCAATTTCTATCTCATGAATTTAGCGACAGAGACACAGAGTCAGCAATGCACTGCCAGAGACTGTTTTTCCCCATTTGCTTTGCTTTAAGCATGTCACTGTTTCCATTTATGCATGTAGCTATTTCCATATCTGGATAGGCTGGTGGTGATGATGGACTTGTTTAGACTCTAGATGCATAACACACACTTTTTGTTTGCTTTAAAGTGAGCAAAGAAGAGCCTTTTTCTCAAATCACCTTGCAGAATAGTTTATTGCCAGCACAATCAATCTACTCTAGGAAACTATTTTAATAAAGAAGGGATCAATCCATTAATAATTGTGTAACTATAGTATATGTAATTCCCATTGCTTTGGAACCTTGCAATTCAATTATTTTTATTATAAAGCAGATTTATAAAAAAAAATTCTAACCAAAGGCAAAGATATATACAGTGCATGTTATAGTATATGTTTGCTAACAGCTCTGCTTAGTTTAGATCTCTCCAAGTCATCATCATTCAGTTAGTCTGATCATGCTAGCATTGCAAGGAAAGTCAAAAAACCCACTACAGTATATGCTTTCTTACTGGAGCACAGTGGCTCAAAGGTTAGTACTGATTCCTTGCAGTTTTGGGTTTAAACCCTCCCTTGAACACATCTACATAAATGTGCTTGAGAGAGTTTCTTCTGGGCACTCTGGTGTCCCTTTCGAACATTGCTCATAGATTGTATGTATGAGATAAATAGGGAGATTTATCTAGAGCTGCAACCACTCTGGGTAGGTTTTCCCATTTGCCATTTCAAAATGTCGAAAATAGTGCCCTTTTTTTAAATATGCCCCTTAATCTCAGTTAAGTTAAATATTGTTTAATTAAAGTTATCTATCCTTTAATAATTCCTGTAACCATCCATTTGCAATATTCTCATTGAAATAGATTATGACTTGGAAAGTGGCTCCACCAAAGAGATGTATTGCGTTATGATTCTTTTATATACTAAAACATGGAAATTACACAGCCAACTGAGATTATTCAGTGAAAACATTAATCTAATTTAGCTCTTATAATAACATGTAAGAATTTTTTTTTTTTTAAAAGAATTTATTAAATTTTCTATATATATATATATATATATATATATATATATATATATCACATTATAACATAACTGGGTGAAACAACAGTAAAATAAGATAGTAAAGCTAGGAGGATGTTAGGGGATTGGAGAGAGGTTAGGTGTATATATACTTCTAGAGTACTTGAAATCCAATGGGTTGTAATATTATAAATCAAGTTGCGAATGTTTAGTCCTTGGGTCTATATGGTCTTCGTGCCTTAGCCAATCACAGAAGCGGATGCCGATCAAGCCCCTCCTGCTTGATTTCTCTGCACAGAAAAGGCACATAAGTTAAGCAAAAGGCAGCGGAGGAAGGAAGGCTGGTAAGTACATTTGAGGACATTTTTGGCAGCTGTAAACCTTGCGAGGTCAGGGTTTAGAGCCTTTTCCTGCCACATACTAAAATTTCATTTGGGGGTGGACATACCCTTTAATCTAAGTTAGTGAGGGGTGGGGAGTGGGGTATAACAGGTGAGATCTTTTCATTTCTAAAAACAAATGGCCGCTTAAGGTAAAGCTCATCCAAAATTGATTCCTGACCCAGTGCAAAATAATTAAAGGGAAAGTCGACTCTTAATACAAAAAAATTGTCAGATGTCTATTACATGTATTTTTATTATCCAGATATTTTGGGAATATTATTGCCCCCATTCTGGCAGAGTAAGCTGAGTCCTACCTAAAGTGCAGCCAATTAAGGCTCTGACTGCTGACATCACAACCAATGATTGACTGCTGTTTTCCCTGCTGCTTCCAAAACAAAACTATTTTATAGAACTATGTACATTTCTTGGATACTACAGTGTCAGGAATGAGAAGAGAAGTAGAGCTGTGATACCTTTTATTGGCTAAAGAAATTTAAAAATTAATCAAGCTTTTGGGAGTCCTAAGCCCCCTTCATCAGGCTGGATGTTACAAAATAAAATGAGAAATCAGAAACTTATATACACATTGGGACAGTAAACATCAAACAAATTGAACAGATGACCAGGTACAGGTACAGACTGGGGGGGAAACAGTAGTGGAGGTGTGAAATGGGCACAAGTAGATAACTAATAACGTGAGAACAGTGTCCTTTGAAATGGAAAGTTTTTTGAAATGTATCAAACGTTACAAGAGAGTGTTCTGGTGAGTGGATTTAGTCTGGGTGGTGATGTGGAATATGTTTATATTTGGCCATAAAACTCATGTCCCTATTTAGTCCATCATTCAGGGAATTAAATTTCTGAATAAATTTGTATTCCCATTCCTTACGCTGTTTTTGATTGTGAAAATTGCACATAAGAATGGTGACCTTGAGGTCTTTCATACTGTGGCCTCTTTTACAAAAGTGCTCAGCCACAGGGGCATCCGTTAATCCGTGCATGATGTTGAATCTATGAGAGTTCGTTTTTTTTTATTATGTAGTTAGCCAATAAAAGGTATCACAGCTCTACTTCCCTTCTCTTACTTGTGGTTAACACGGTACAAACCTCAACTATTGCTTTATCAGAAATGAAAAACTGCACACATGGGTGTACAGAAAACCCACTGACAGGTGTAGCTATCTTCACAATAACAGCTTTTACCCCAACACACCAAACGGGTTATAATGCACAGCCAGGCTACAAGATACTACCACATATATGCGTTGACCCAGAAGACATAGATAAACACAGTCGAGTGAATACTGTTTACTAATAGGTCATATCAGAGGACTCGGGGACATCCTTTAAGATTGGAAGAAAAGTTTCATTTTCAGGTTAGGAAAGGTTTCTTTACAGTGAGAACAGTGAAAATGTGTCTTCAAGCAGATGTGTTAATGGCAAGTTCAATGTATAGTTTTAAAAATGGGCTAAATAAGTTTCTAAAAATAAAAAATATTGAGAAATACTGGTTGTAATATTAATAATATACTGCAGTTGTGGTTGATCCAGTGATACTTTCCGATTGACATTTGGAGTCAGGAAGGAATTTTTTCCCTTCTTTTTAGCTGGGTTCTTATAACAGAAGGTATCTTGCAGTCTCATGCTATATGAATCACATTGCCCAAAAAATCTAAGAAACAAGAAGTAATTCATTACTCCCAGGTTCCCCAGAGTAAGGGGCAGAGTTATGCAAAATTTCTCCTTTTTGTCCTATGGCCAATGCATGTGTCCAGAACTGCTGGCTTATTACCATGCAATACAGCCTATGGTATAAAGCCAATCATCTGACCTGCAGACATGACATGTTTAGAGCCATTAATCTGTATCTCGCATTGACAAAATCTAACAAGATTGAATCATATCATGTCTGCAGGTCATATGATTGGCTGTATACCATAGTTTCTTTTGCATGTTAATAATCCAGTGGTTCTGGACACATAAATTAGCCATAGGATATAAAGGAGAGATTTTGCATATCTCCACCCCTTACTCTACGGAACCTTGGAGTAAGAAATGACTTCTTGTTTCTTGGATTTTGTGGGCAATGCTAGTCATATAGAATGAGACTGCAAGATACCTTCTGTTATAAGAAGGTTCTGCTCCATTAGTTTTGAAGGAACATTTTAAAACTACCCAAGAAAGAAAAACCTTTGAACTTTTGAATGATCGTTCTGTTTAACACAAACTTGATTCAATATTGACATGAGCCATTTAAATCACTATCAGACACTTTTTATATCCTCTCTCTCTCCACCCATACCATTTATTCTCTACCCCATTCAAATTCTAATTATCTTTTCTTTTACCATTTGTTTTCATTACTATCCTCAACTCTAATGGTATTATGTGTTCTTGTACTGTAAAAGTTTGTAACTTGACAAATAATGTAAATATCTGAGGAAGGGAGGAATCTCCCTGAAAGCTAATCTATTAAGAAAACTATTGTAGAGTATTGCATACTATACTTTCTACGTATCCAAAATAAAAGAGAAGTTTTCATTAAATACAGTATCAGGCTACAAATGCATCTGATAAACTAGTAAAAATTGTAGTTACAATTGTGTGCAGATAACAAATAACTCACCAGTTTTTGTTTTAAGGTTTTTGCTTGTTTTCGGACATGCCCTTTAAATGCTTAGGACACTGAGTATAAGAGTTCTGTTTGTGTTAGGGGATCCTTTAGGAGCTAATGGTATTTTCCTTAAAGCTCTCAAACTATTGACTGAGTGATTTTCTACATCTAGTAATATTTAGCATTTTGAAATATTTTTCAAGAAATGGCCTTGAACATTGTGTTCTTACTTTAACAGCACAAGATAATGCAGTATGATATGTAATATGTTGCTTGGGGACTCATTTTGTACTTGCAATAACATTTAACTACAGAAAGAAATAAAATACATCTCTGGGATCCAAATTGCTGGTTATTAAGTTATCTCAATGTAAAAATGGCCTTTAAAAAAAAAAAAAGACATCAGAGAACATTTGCGGGCTAAACCATTGAATGTCCTCTGAGGTCACCCCTAATGTTATATGGTTGGTACTTGTATGTCCTTTTCAAGGATAAAATGTTCAGAATACTCAGAAAAGTATTTCCGGAACTTATTCTTAAACTGGAAGTGATAACATACAGGAAGTGACACCACATGATTATCACAATATCACATGATTGTATTTGTGTTTTACTATTGCTGCTGTAGTGTGTATTCCCATCAGACCCAGTGGCATTTGACCGCTAGGTCCTCACCTCTGGGTTCCCGTAACTTGCAGCATAGCCTTACTGACACGCTGCTCCGGTAGGCTCCGCCCCCTCCTCTCCTTGCGCGACGAGGCCAATAGCGCACGGGGAGGAGGGGCGGAGCCTACCGGAGCAGTGTGTCAGTAAGGCTATGCTGCAAGTTCAATAAAGCAGGTGTAGATACTCACAGGGTTTTATATCTTTTCAGGCTTCAAGTCTACTCCACTCTGTCTTTAGTGGTAAGGTACAGCTTATAGGAACAAATTGTAGACGAGCCACAAGCTTTATCAAGCTTGATAAAGGAGCATGTGGCTCCGAAACATGTTGCTTTATACACATTAAAGATTGTTGCAGTTCACACTTGCTGCTTGTGGCTGGTCTACAATTTGTTCCTATATGTTGCAAGTTACGCGAACCTAGAAGTGAGGACCTAGCGGTTCAGGTCCTCACCCTGGGTAAAAGGAAGAGGAGCAGAGGGAAGGTGAGTATAATTGTCCTTTAAATATTATGGTCCACATGCATTAATTAATGAATTTTACAGACTTCACCCACTTTATACTTCGCATTATCTCCATTGCTCTTTTACCACCCTGTCATTTCCCCAGAAGGAGGTTATTGTTAATATAATTGTAAAATCTATGCTACCCAATGTAATATAGCTAAAATAGCAGCTAATAACCGAACATAGAGACGTGTAACGCAGGGTATGAAATGAAGTCATTTTTCAAAACTGAAAATATGTAGAAAACCTAACTATTTGTTATAAATAAATAATTTAAATAATAATTATTTTTCCTACTGAATGTCCCCTGTCAAGAAAAATTGCCCTTCCCCCCCAACAGCAGTAATTATACCCTGAAGTTTGTTCAACTTTTTGCCTCCGTTATTGCTGCCTGTTAACCAAATTTGGACTTTTCGCTATTTATAAAACAGTGCTAACCAGTGACGAAAAGTCATTACCGCTACTTTGAAACACTTTAAAAAGTGTTTTATTGCATTAATTCTGCCATTCAAATTTGCCAAGTCTGAGGTGGCAAAAACACATAAGTTCCCATTTATTTAGCCTACCAATGGGTCCATAGAAGGTGTCAGTACATTGTGGAGTGTTTCTCAATACTAATAAGTACCCAGGGGGGTGTTAGACTATTTTCCAGCATTTAATGTAATATGATCTGAGATTTCACTTTTTTATTATATTTTTTTCGCTTTTTATTACCAATAAAGTCAAGTGGGGGTCTAAGGGACATATTTATAAAGGGGCATTATATGTGCTTTTTTTGCCACCAGAATTCACCACAATTTTTTAAACTTTCAACTTTTCTTATAAAGTTATTAAAAAGGCGAATTTTCATCAGAGATTAAAATTATGTAGGAAAAAGTAGCACCAATAATGCTGAAAATATGGCAAAAAGTTACATTCAGCACAAATGATGATAAATAGGGAATACTCCCTGGTGGATTTTTAAAGTAGTATCAAATTGGTTAATGCACACTGAACACACAAACAAAATATGATAAATAGCGTAAAACTCACACAGGTGAATTTTCTGTTTTTTATTAATAGGATATGATAGTGTAAAACCCACATCAGGCAAATTTTCTCTTTTTTTGTGATAGGATATGATAGTGTAAAACTCACCCAGGCTAATTTTCTCCTTCTTATTAATAGGATATAATAAATAGTGTAAAATTTTTCTCTTTTTTATTAATAGGGCTAATTTTATAGTATTGTTTATTTTCAGCAAACTGCAGCTAATTATCAAACCAGTTACATTAATATGGGAACATACCATAGTGCTGTGTAAGAAATAGTCATGTTAATGGAACATTACAGTAACTAATGATGTTTGCCAAAATTCTGGTAAAACTGCAAAAAATGCAACAAAAGGCAGAAACGGTGGGGAAAAAGTTAATTTTCACCTATTTTTACATTTTAAAAAATGACAAAAATGGCTCTGATATTTCACCTTCTCTGGTCTGGTATTTCTATTTTCACCACTTAACACAATGAACTTAACGCAATAAATTAGGCGATATTACCAACACACATCGCCGCAGCGTTACTTTTCTGCAAAAGCGTAAGCGAAAACTAGCGTTTTTGTAAATAAGGTAAAAATATTTTCATTGTGATGTACTGTGATAGCGAAATGGCCAAAATAGCGATCGTTTATAAATATGCCCCAATGTCTTAAAGGAGAACAAACTTACATCATGCAATAAAAATGAACATTATTACTTACCTCAACCGCGATCCCAATGCAGTAAGTTACACTAATTACATTTTTATTCAATGTTACCCAATTTACTTAGGTTAATTCAATTAATTCAGTTAATTTACTTAGGCTCAATTAATTTTTGAGAAATTCCATACAAAAAAAGAGTATTTCCTACTTAAAACTATTATTTTGCAACATTTTAAGTTGCAAATCTGATGCAGATGGTGCAAATGCTTTTTACAACACATGTTAACCCCTCAATACATCATCATGTACACCATAGGGATAGCTGTTATTTTATGTCCCTGACTCACCATACTTTAACTTAAGCCTTTGTCAGACTGTAATTCTGCTTTAAGCAGGCCAGTAAGTTTGCACATAAGACTAGTTGGATCCCTTTAAAGTCCAGCCTAAAAAAAGTAACTTTTAAAATGATTATTACCCCCCCAAAACCTCACTTTCGCAAGGTTCCTAAAGATCAAAGATGCCCCATACCTTACTTACCTGCCCTGGAATCATCGCCGGCTATTCGACACCTCCTGCTCCTGTTTCGAGCTTGTTGAGAGCAAAAACAGGAGCAGGGGACTTCTGCGCTGACAGCCGCTTCTATTCCTGGTCGTGGCTGTCAGATGATTGGAAGTGGACCAGGAAGTGGATCGGCTGTCAGCACCAGTCACGGAGTAGTAGCGGTGAGAGTCCGGTTCAGGTAAGTAAGTTCTGCGGGACCTTTGAAGTTTAGAAACCTCGTGAAAGTGAGCCAAAAGCTCACTTTAATCATTTTAAATGTTACTTCTATTTAGGCTGGACATTCCCTTTAAACAAGAATGTTGGCTTTTATGGGAGTACTGAATCTTTTCATCTAATTTTCCCAGTCATTTTCACAATTATCCACTAGAAGGAAGCATGTCTCTTTTCAGTAGGTTCAGATTTCTGTGCATGATAGCCAAAACTTGCCAAGTTTTTCACAGTAAAGCTGTTAACATAAGCTTAAACGATAATCTATAATTATGATTAAAATAGCTGATGTACATTTAGACATTAAAGGGAATTGGAAGATAAAAATGCTATTGGGAACTTTCAATGAATTATCTTTTCCTCTCTCATTAAATAGGAGTAATTACTGCATGCTTTTATTCTAAGCACCTGCATAATTATTCAGGGTGGAATATTATAAGTCTTCACCTTCTCTGTACAATTGTTAGATTTGTATCATAGTTTAGTGTCCCGTAGATTTTTTAGGATTTACATGTCACAGTCAGACACCAGATGCTCTCGTACATTTAATTTACCAGACTAAAATAAATTTATTACAAGCGCCTGATCTTCCTTTGTAATAAAACTATCAGTACTTGCTTTTACCTGCTAAAACTACTGCATTAAAATAGTGCATATGTGTGTACTTAGGTGCAGTGGCTGAAATGCATTGATCACAGGTTCTCACAAGGTTTTTAATTGTTTTATCAAGACCCAAGTGCGCCTATAGCAGTTGGTTTATACATGGATTATAAAATCCTCCTCCGGTATTGTGCAATCCTCTGCTCCAACTCAATTCTCAGGTCAGCCACAGACTAGCATTCTATAATTCTGTTTCTAATGCATTAATCTTTGTACTTAGAAGATCCAGGTCCATTGTTAAACTCAATGTTTAACATCATATAGATGAATTCCTTATAGATGAAGTAGGGGCTACTCTAAACAAATATTGGAGGGTGCCGTTGATAAAACCAAAGACATACAACGTCATAGAGAAAGGAAACAGAGTTCAAGTTGGATTACATTGGTAATTGAATATGGTGTAGGCAGTGACTGCATTGGATGGTGTATATGGAGAAATTGGCATGTCTTAAAGAATGCTTATCCAGATATACCCAGGTTTTCTGAACCTCCCCTAATATCTTATAGGAGAAGTATGACTTCGGGTAAGAAATTAGTGAGATCTGTATTTCATCCTCAAAAACCATGAAAAGATGTGTTTGGGTCCTAAGAGTGATCTGCGCCATATTGGTACTGGAGATGGTTCCGCCTATTTTAGGGGAGGTGATAGGAACTTCCAGGCATTCAATAAAAGTTCTTATCATTGAAAATGGTGCTAATTTTTCCCCAACCAGTCAGATGTTAAGCTAGGTACACACAGCACAGATTTCTGAAAGATGACAGACACGATCTGCAAGATCCTGTCTGGCATCTTTCAAAGATCTGCATACACACAGTCCCGAACGTTCTCCCTATGAACTTCATAAGGAGAACGCTCGGGACTGTGTGTTTCCATCGGCCGCGCTAGACTCTTCTATAGCGAGTCTAGCGCGGCCGATGGAAATTTTCGGCCTTTCCCGAACGAGCATACGGCTGACCCGAGCGTACGGCGGCCGCGCGCTTGTTCGGGAAATGAGCGTACACACATAACGATAAAGCCCCGATACCGTCGGATCCGATGGTATCGGGGCTTTATCGTTACTGTGTGTACCCAGCTTTAGCTTTCAAATGTTAAATAAGATCTGATTGGTTGGGGCAAAAATGCACTATTTTTAACATAAGAACTTTTATTGTGATTTCCTTGTTAGACTTAAACTAAATGAGGTGTGGTGGGTAAAGAAACTCAATTCAATGGTGGCTTTTGGCCTTAAACGGGATTATAATTCACATTTGTTTTTATGGTTTCCAGATGTATTTTTCTAGGTACATTTCTCTGAACACATACCAGGGCTTTAAGAGCAAATGTATTAAATAGCTATGAGGTTTTCTATAATAAGGTTTTATCTATAGAAGATAACTGATTGTGATGATGAATAGAACTTAACGAATAGTGGTGATGTCACATCCTGTTTTGATTTATGTAATTGCCTGGTTAAATGGTTAAATATGTGTTTTAATAAGCTGTTGATTCTATTTTGTTTTGTGGGCCTGATGAAGGGAGCATCATTCTCCTGAAATGTCGCTCTGATGATATGAATTGAAATAAAATAATTTCACGCATTGTATATACAAAAATAAATCTGCTTTGATTCAATCCCTTGAGTGCACCTATCTTATGTGGAATATAATGACTAGTGTCGGAACCAAGATCAACGCGTTTCAGCCAAAAACTTGATCTCCCCCATCACCCCTTCCACAGCAATCCTCGACAATGCAACAGCAAAAAACGTCAAAATGGATTGATACAATAACTCTGATTCCATAAACGCAGACGTGACAATCAGTTGGTACACTCCTTCCTTCTCATATTGGACCAGACCCCATACTGCCAAAGAGAATAATGAGTAGATGAGGATCCACTACACCTAGGATCAAATGTAGAAACTGTAGGTTACACCTCCTGGTATCTCTGGTCCAGGTTCAGCAAGATTTGTGCTAAATGTTTCGACCAACGTCCTTTCTCAAGCACATGTAGCACACATGTTTTGTTAAAATAAAGATATCTTGCTTCACAGCTTGGATCTGTGCCATCTGTATGCTGCACATATACCTCCATTTATTTGAATTGCTGAAACTGGACCAGAGATACCAGGAGGTGTAACCTACAGTTTCTACATTTGATCCTAGGTGTAGTGGATCCTCATCTACTCATTATTCTCTTTGGCAGTATGGGGTCTGGTCCAATATGAGAAGGAAGGAGTGTACCAACTGATTGTCACGTCTGCGTTTATGGAATCAGAGTTATTGTATCAATCCATTTTGACGTTTTTTGCTGTTGCATTGTCGAGGATTGCTGTGGAAGGGGTGGGGGGGAGATCAAGTTTTTGGCTGAATGCGTTGATCTTGGTTCCGACACTAGTCATTATATTCCCCATAAGATAGGTGCACCTCAAGGGATTGAATCAAAGCAGATTTATTTTTGTATATCCAATGCGTGAAATTATTTTATTTCAATTCATATCATCAAAGCGCATTTCAGGAGATGATGCTCCCTTCATCAGGCTCAACAAAACAAATAGTATCACACAGCTTATTAAAACACATATTTAACCATTTAACCAGGCAATTACATAAATCAAACAGGATGTGACATCACCACTATTCGTTAAGTTCTATTCATCATCACAATCAGTTATCTTCTATATATAAAACCTTATTATAGAAAACCTCATAGCTATTTAATACATTTGCTCTTAAAGCCCTGATATCTGTTCAGAGAAATGTACCTAGAAAAATACATCTGGAAACCATAAAAACAAATGTGAATTATAATCCCGTTTAAGGCCAAAAGCCACCATTGAATTGAGTTTCTTTACCCACCACACCTCATTTCGTTTAAGTCTAACAGGGAAATCACAATAAAAGTTCTTATCGTTAAAAATAGTGCTATTTTTGCCCCAACCAATCAGATCTTATTTAACATTTGAAAGCTAAAGCTGGGTACACCACGTAACGATAAGCCCCGATACCATCGGATCCGCACGGTATCGGCTTTATCGTTATGTGTGTACGCCTCATTTCCCGAACAAGCGCGCGGCCGCCGTACGCTCGGGTCAGCCGTATGCTCGTTCGGGAAAGGCCGAAAATTTCCATCGGCCGCGCTAGACTCGCTTAGAAGAGTCTAGCGCGGCCGATGGAACACACAGTCCCGAGCGTTCTCCTTATGAAGTTCATAGGGAGAACGTTCGGGACTGTGGTGTATGCAGATCTTTGAAAGATGCCAGACAGGATCTTGCAGATCGTGTCTGTCATCTTTCAGAAATCTGTGCTGTGTGTACCTAGCTTAACATCTGACTGGTTGGGGAAAAATTAGCACCATTTTCAATGATAAGAACTTTTATTGAATCTGCCTGTAAGTTCCTTATCACCTCCCCTAAAAATAGGCGGAACCATCTCCAGTACCATATGGCGCAGATCACTCTTAGGACCCAAACACACTCTTTTCATGGTTTTTTGAGGATGAAATACAGATCTCACTATTTCTTACCCGAAGTCATACTTCTCATAAGATATTAGGGGAGGTTCAGAAAGCCTGGGTATATCTGGATAAGCATTCTTTAAGACTGCCAATTCTCCATATACACCATCCAATGCAGTCACTGCCTACACCATATTCAATACCAATGTATCCAACTTGAACTCTGTTTCCTTTCTCTATGACGTTGTATGTCTTTGGTTTTATCAGGCACCCTCCAATATTTGTTTAGAGTAGCCCCTACTTAGGAATTCATCTATATGATGTTAAACATTGAGTTTATAACAATGGACCTGGATCTTCTAAGTACAAAGATTAATGCATTAGAAACAGAATTATAGAATGCTATGTCTGTGGCTGACCTGAGAATTGAGTTGGAGCAGAGGATTGCACAATACCAGAGGAGATTTTATAATCCATGTATAAACCAACTGCTATAGACGCACTTGGTTCTTGATAAAACAATTAAAAACCTTGTGAGAACCTGTGATCAATGCATTTCACGCCACTGCACCTAAGCACAACATATGCACTATTTTAATGCAGTAGTTTTAGCAGGTAAAAGCAAGTACTGATAGTTTTTATACAAAGGAAGATCAGGCGCTTGTAATAAATTTATTTTAGTCTGGTAAATTAAATGTAGAGAGCATCTGGTGTCTGACTGTGACATGTAAATCCTAAAAATCTACGGGACACTAAACTTGATACAAATCTAACAATTGTACGAGAGGTGAAGACTTATAATTCCCACCCTGAATAATTATGCAGGTGCTTAGAATAAGCTGCAGTAATTACTCCTATTTAATGAGAGAAAAAGATAATTCATTGAAAGTTCCCATAGCATTTTTATCTTCCAATTCCCTTTATGTCTAAATGTACATCAGCTATTTTAACATAATTATAGATTATCGTTTAAGCTTATGTTAACAGCTTTACTGTGAAAAACTTGGCAAGTTTTGGCTATCATGCACAGAAATCTGAACCTACTGAAAAGAGCATGCTTCCTTCTAGTGGATATTGTGAAAATGACTGGGAAAATTAGATGAAAAGATTCAGTACTCCCATAAAAGCCAACATTCTTGTTTAAAGGGAATGTCCAGCCTAAATAATAACATTTAAAAGATTAAAGGTGAGCTTTTGGCTCACTTTCACGAGGTTTCTAACTTCAAAGGTCCCGCAGAACTTCATACCTGAACCGGACTCTCACCGCTACTACTCCGTGACTGGTGCTGACAGCCGATCCACTTCCTGGTCCACTTCCAATCATCTGACAGCCACGACCAGGAATAGAACGCTGTCACGCAGAAGTCCCCTGCTCCTGTTTTTGCTCTCAACAAGCTCGAACAGGAGCAGAGGTGTCAATAGCCGGCGAGGATTCCAGGGCAGGTAAGTAAGGTTGGGGCATCTTTGATCTTAGGAACCTTGCGAAAGTGAGGTTTTGGGGGGTAATAATCATTTTAAAAGTACTTTTTTTAGGCTGGACTTTAAAGGGATCCAACTAGTCTTATGTGCAAACTTACTGGCCTGCTTAAAGCAGAATTACAGTCTGACAAAGGCTTAAGTTAAAGTATGGTGAGTCAGGGACATAAAATAACAGCTATCCCTATGGTGTACATGATGATGTATTGAGGGGTTAACATGTGTTTTAAAAAGCATTTGCACCATCTGCATCAGATTTGCAACTTAAAATGTTGCAAAATAATAGTTTTAAGTAGGAAATACTCTTTTTTTGTATGGAATTTCTCAAAAAATTTTGAGCCTAAGTAAATTAACTGAATTAATTGAATTACCTAAGTAAATTGGGTAACATTGAATAAAAATGTAATTAGTGTACTTACTACTGCATTGGGAATCGCGGTTAGGTAATAATATGTTCATTTTTATTGCATGATGTAAGTTTGTTCTCCTTTAAGACATTGGGGCATATTTATAAAACGATCGCTTTTGGCCATTTCGCTATCACAGTACATCACAAAGAAAATATTTTTACCTTATTTACAAAACGCTAGTTTTCGCTTACGCTTTTGCAGAAAATAACGCTGCGCGATGTGTGTTGGTAATATCGCCTAATTTATTGCGTTAAGTTCATTGTGTTAAGTGGTGAAATAGAAATACCAGACCAGAGAAGGTGAATATCAGAGCACCTTTTTTCATTTTTTAAAATGTAAAAATAGGTGAAAATTAATTTTTTCCCCCCGTTTTCTGCCTTTGTTGCATTTTTTGCAGTTTTAACCAGAATTTTGGCAAAATCATTACTTACTGTAATGTTCCATTAACATGACTATTTCTTACACAGCACTATGTATGTTTCCCATATTAATGTAACTGGTTTGATAATTAGCTGCAGTTTGCTGAAAATAAACAATACTATAAAATTAGCCCTATTAATAAAAAGAGAAAATTTGCTTGGGTTGAGTTTTACACTACTATTTATTATATCCTATTAATAAGAAGGAGAAAATTAGCCTGGGTGAGTTTTACACTATCATATCCTATCACAAAAAAGAGAAAATTTTGCCTAGTGGGTTTTACACTATCATATCCTATTAATAAAAAACGAAAATTCACCTGTGTGAGTTTTACGCTATTTATCATATTTTGTTTGTGTTTCAGTGTGCATTAACCAATTTGATACTACTTTAAAAATCCACCAGGAGTATTCCCTATTTATCATCATTTGTGCTGAATGTAACTTTTTGCCATATTTCAGCATTATTGGTGCAACTTTTTCCTACATATTTTTAATCTCTGATGAAAATTCGCCTTTTTAATAACTTTATAAGAAAAGTTGAAAGTTTAAAAAATTGTCGTGAATTCTGGTGGCAAAAAAAGCACATATAATGCCCCTTTATAAATATGTCCCTTAGACCCCCACTTGACTTTATTGGTAATAAAAAGAGCGAAAAAATATAATAAAAAGTGAAATCTCAGATCATATTACATTAATGCTGGAAAATAGTCTAACACCCCCCCCTGGGTACTTATTAGTATTGAGAAAACTCCACAATGTACTGACACCTTCTATGGACCCATTGGTAGGCTAAATAAATGGGAACTTATGTGTTTTTGCCACCTCAGACTTGGCAATTTGAATGGCAGAATTAATGCAATAAAAACACTTTTTAAAGTGTTTCAAAGTAGCGGTAATGACTTTTCGTCACTGGTTAGCACTGTTTTAAAATAGCGAAAAGTCCAAATTTGGTTACAGGCAGCAATAACGGAGGCAAAAGTTGAACAAACTTCAGGGTATAATTACTGCTGTTGGGGGGAAGGAATTTTTCTTGACAGGGGACATTCAGTAGGAAAATAATTTTTTTTTTTTTTTTTAAACAATACAGTTAGGTTTTCTACATATTTTCAGTTTTGAAAAATGACTTCTTTCATACCCTGCGTTACACGTCTCTATGTTCGGTTATTAGCTGCTATTTTACTATATTACATTGGGTAGCATAGATTTTACAATTATATTAAACATACCCTCCTTCTGGGGAAATGACAGGGTGGTAAAAGAGCAATGGAATAATGCGAAGTATAAAGTGGGTGAAGTCTGTAAAATTCATTAATTAATGCATGTGACCATAATATTTAAAGGACAATTATACTCACCTTCCTCTGCTTCCTCTTCCTTTTACCCAGGGTGAGGACCTGAACCGCTAGGTCTCCTCACGTACTTGCATTATAGGAACAAATTGTAACCACAGCCACAAGCAGCGCAAGTGTGAACTGCAACAATCTTTAATGTGTATAAGCAACATGTTTCGGAGCCACATGCTCCTTTATCAAGCTTGATAAAGCTTGTGGCTCGTCTACAATTTGTTCCTATAAGCTGTACCTTACCACTAAGACAGAGTGGAGTAGACTTGAAGCCTGAAAAGATATAAAACCCTGTGAGTATCTACACCTGCTTTATTGAACTTGCAGCATAGCCTTACTGACACACTGCTCCGGTAGGCTCCGCCCCCTCCTCCCCTTGCGCTATTGGGGCCTCGTCCGCGCAGGAGAGGAGGGGGCGGAGCCTACCGGAGCGCGTTCGTAGTAAGGCTATGCTGCAAGTTACGGGAACCCAGAGTGTGAGGACCTAGCGGTCAAATGCCACTGGGTCTGTGATTGGGAACCACACCTGTGTACAGCCAGTATTCAATTAACTTAAATACTATCTATGTTGATAATATGCACTTCCTATTTACACAGTTTAAGAATAAGTTCCGGAAATACTTTTCTGAGTATTCTGAACATTTATCCTTGAAAAGGACAATAAGTACCAACCAATACATTAGGTGTGACCTCAGAGGACTTCAATGGTTTAGCCCGCAATGTTCTCTGATGTCTTTTTTTTTTTTTAAAAGGCCATTTTTACATTGAATAAGTTAATAACCAGCATTTGGATCCCAGAGATATTTATTTTCTTTCTTCTGTAGTTAAATGTTATTGCAAGTACAAAATGATCCCCAAGCAACATATTACATTATATACTGCATTATCTTGTGCTGTTAAAGTAAGACCACAATGTTCAAGGCCATTTCTTGAAAAATATTTCAAAATGCTAAATATTACTAGATGTAGAAAAATCACTCTCAGTCATAGTTTTGAGAGCTTTAAGGAAAATACCATTAGCTCCAAAGGATCCCCTAACACAAACAGAACCTCTTATACTCAGTGTCCTAATGCATTTAAGGGCATGTCCGAAAACAAGCAAAAACCTTAAAACAAAAACTGGTGAGTTATTTGTTTCTGCATACAATTGTAACTACAATTTTTAATAGTTTATCACATGCATTTGTACCTGATACTGTATTTATGAAAACTTCTCTTTTATTTTTGGATATGTAGAAAGTATAGTATGCAATACTCTACAATAGTTTTTCTTAATAGATTAGCTTTCAGGGAGATTTCCTCCCTTCCTCAGATATTTACTTATTTGTCAAGTTAAACAACTTTTACAGTACAAGACACATAATACCATTAGAGGTGAGGATAGTAATGAAAACAAATGGTAAAAGAAAAGATATTAGAATTTGAATGGGGTAGAGAATAAATGGTATGGTGGGAGAGAGAGGATATAAAAGTGTCTGATAGTGATTTACAATGGCTCATGTCAATATTGAATCAGTTTGTGTTAAACAGAACGATCATTCAAAAGTTCAAAGTTTTTCTTTCTTGTGTGTTTTAAAATTTTCCTTCAAAACTATATGGAGCAGAACCTTCTTATAACAGAAGGTTCTTGCAGTCTCATTCTATATGACTAGCATTGCCCACAAAATCCAAAAACAAGAAGTCATTTCTTACTCCAAGTTTCCGTAGAGTAAGGGGTGGAGATATGCAAAATCTCTCCTTTATATCCTATGGCTAATTTATATGTGTCCAGAACCACTGGATTATTAACATGCAAAGAAACTATGGTATACAGCCAATCATATGACCTGCAGACATGATATGATTCAATCTTGTTAGATTTGTCAATGCGAGATACAGATTTAATGGCTCTAAACATGTCATGTCTGCAGGTCAATGATTGGCTTTATACCATAGGCTGTATTGCATGGTAATAAGCCAGCATTCTGGACACATGCCTTGGCCATAGGACAAAAAGGAGAAATTTTGCATAACTCTGCCCCTTACTCTGGGGAACCTGGGATAATGAATTATTTCTTCTTTTTTCTTAGATTTTTTGGGCAATGTGATTCATATAGCATGAGACTGCAAGATACCTTCTGTTATAAGAACCCAGCTAAAAGAAGGAAAAAATTCTTCCTGACTCCAAATGTCAATCGAAAGTATTACTGGATCAACCACACTGCAGTATATTATTAATATTACAATTCACAGCTTGGAATCTGTGCCATCTGTATGCTGCACATATACCTCCAATTTGAACTGCCAAAGAGAATAGCGGATCCCGACAAGGGCATACCCCCACCTCAAAGTCAGTCGGAAAACAAGCCGGAACCCACAAATTCCTATACAACACATTCTCACCTGTCCCAAAGGGAGACATGTCTCACGTAAATCATGCAATCATCCAGACCATCCCTTAAGGTTGGCAGGTCTGTTAAAATATCATAAAAGTACAGCAGAAACGTGGTATAAACACAAACAGAAAATATAAAATGAACCATAATTCATCAAATAACCCCTAGCAATTCTTATTCAGTCCCATACTGCCAGATCCCTGTCCCAAAGGTCCAACGTCACATAAAAAGTACGCCAGTGAGCACATTTTATTAAGGCCTCTGGGTGTAAGAGTATCAAGGCAACAGCTGCTTCTCCCAGGGTGGCAATGCTCTATTTGATCCCTCTGTTACTCTTGGCACTTTGCTGATCACAAGTAGGTATTTTGAGCATGTATGGTGGTTTTAATGAAGTTGACACAGGTGTTTGTATGTTGTTATACGCAAGGGTTAAATTTAATTGGGGTGTGTCTCACAGGGGTTATTTAAGATGGTGGTTATCAATGGAAAATTTTATCCTGAGGACAGCTGAGTTTGTAGCTGTAATGCATCGATCTTGGTTCCGACACTAGTCATTAAGCAGTGGAAGTATGTCCCACAATATCTGTTGGTGTTACGGCAACCAAGCGTTTGGGTCTATATGTGGAGTTGTGCAACTGATCCGAAAACTGTATGGACTTCATTATTACAGGGTTCACCCATGATATGTATCAATAAGCCGATTAACACTATTGATTCCTCTGGAGATTCTCAGGGTTCTGACCCTGAAGATTTCCCCCCTACGACCACACAAGCCCCCAATCCAGCTTTTTTGGGGGGTGGTAACCAGACAGGTGGCCAAAGGAGATTTAAGAGGAAGAGGAGGTACACCAGGAGGGGGGTTGGACTCAGAGGCATACCCCCCAGGATCCACACAGGAGGTGTTATTCAATTTTAGCTCACATGCTCTCACTAAAGGGGAATTCCAGCTGTTGAGTAAAGGCCTTTCCTTTGCCCCCCACCCATAAATATGATTCTCTACGGACTAAAATTGATCTTTTTAGATTTAGGAGAGCCATCAAATTGAGGGAACACTTTAATGATTCAGTTGCTTCTAATGGGAGCAGGTTTAGGGGCAAAAGCATATTTGATCCTCCGAATACCCCCCAGTGTTTCATAACTTACTCTTGGGGGATGTTAGGGACCTAGAGAAGCACTCTACATTTTCCCATATTGGGTCTAATTTGAGTAAATATTAGACCCAATTAACTTGCTCAAGGGGGATCGGGAGTTGGTAATATACCCTGCTGAGTTTTACTGCTTTGAACCCCTCACACAGCTTGAGAATAATGGGACATACCATTTACTACTGAATGAACCCACTGTACTAAGTTGCCCATTCATCTGGGTGGATCACTGAACAAGAGTTCTTAAAGAACAACCATCCGGTGTGTTCCCTCATTTATAAAAAGTACACAAATCTTTGACCTCACCTACGGGGAGACTGATTATTGCCTCAAGGGGTTCTCTTTTTAAACCCATTGCACAATTTATTGATTTATTCCTCAAACCAGTGGTGAGGAACATGAGGTTCTTTTTAAAGGACAGTGGTGATTTGTTATTAATATTAAAGAGCATGTCCACCCGAATTTTTTTTTTTATATGTAATCCCCATGGGCTCCCAGCCCCACCCGATAATTTATTTTTTTAAAAAGCCCCCCAAACTCTACTTACCTCCCCTTTTCCTCCGCCGCGCTCGGCCCTCTGTTGCTAGGAAAATGCAAGCAGAGGGGCGGGACCGGCCGCCGGTCTGTGATTGGCTGAGCGGCAGCCAATCACGGACGCGGCTGCCGGCAGCTCACTTCGCGGAGGAAAGAGGAGAGGTAAGTAAAGTTGGGGAGCTTTCTAAAGGTAAAAATATTCGGGTTGGGGCTGGGAGCCCTTGGGGAATATACTAATAAATCATTTTATGCTAGGGGGAGGGAATCGAGAGAGGGAGGGAGAGGAGGGGAGAGGGAGGGGGAGAAGAGCTGCAGTACGCATGGCAAAAATCTACCTGAGGCCAGGAAGCAGGCAGTGTCCTATATGGACCTGCTAGCCTCCTGGTGGGCAGTTTTTGGGACTTTGGGGGGGCACTACGGAGAACCCTATGGAGCTGGGATGTGGGTAAGGATTAAACTACACTACATGGTGGGGCCAGTAGTTGGGGGGATTATAGTTTTGGGGGTGGACATGCCCTTTAAAGCCATTTGAGGGTAAATTATCTGATTGTACATGGAGTGGTTTGAGTAGACTTTCATTCTCCCCAAGTTTGCATGAAATATTGTACTCTATTAAAGATACATTGATGACATTTTCATGGTGTGGTGCGGGTATGACATTGGAATCCATCAATCCTTCAACACTCCCATTAAACTTAGTATGATGTCCCGTAGAACAGATTAGATATTCGTATGTTTATCTGTAATAATAGGTACTGATCAAAACACAATATTGCACTCAAAAAGCTTTCATCCCCCTGCATACCTTAGGAGCATCCCATATGCATAATTCCCCAGAGACAGATGGAAGAGAGAGGTGGGAAACCAACAAAAAGAATTAGCAGGGCACTAGATAACCCTGTATTAACAGGGTAAAGGTGTTGTGCAGGTGATAATCAACCAACAAAAGAAAGGCAAAAAGTACCTGCGGCACACCACTATATTAAAATTTATATTAAAAGTGGGAAAAGTTGATTGCAAATCAAAAATTTAAAAATGTTTGATCAAAACAGTCAATCATACATGGGGACAGCAAAATTCATATATATCATAGATAAAGTGTATAGTGCTTAGAATCTGGCTACATAGAATATATTATACTAATCTGTCCCTGCCGGCTAGTGCCCTTTCAAAATACAGCAATGGAATAAATGAGGCTCTCCCATATGTTCTTAGTGGTTAGACCAATACATTAGCGGTTCACCAGCAACAGACTCCCTATTTATGATTGACTTCAGTGGTTTAGATGTATATTAATGAAATTAATGAATTTCTTGACTGTTAATAATATGATCTGTCAGTGACAGCTTGGATATCAAATTCATTTTTAAATATTTTTACATTTTTGATTTTGCACTTGGAATAAACTTTCCCCACTCCAAAATTATAAAGAGATTTTAATATAGTGGTGTGCCTTAGGTACTTTTTGTCTTTCTTGTTGGGAAACTAAGCTGCACTGACACCTCTGATTGTCTGACTCTTTGTATGGACTATACCCCACTGAGTAGTCACATCAGCAAACGTGTGAGACAAAGGTGGGAGATTATCAAATGGGATAAACAGTTGTCATCCCATAGTAGAAATTTACACTATGCTTTTCGACGAGGGGTTAATTTAAGAAAACTAAAAACCTATCCAGGTCAACAAGTCCACATGGTTGGGGAGACTACGAAATGTATGTTTCAAATGCATCGGGTGCCAAACATGCAGGTATACGAGGCAAGGATTTCCCACATCCCCACACTGGGAAACGGTAACGGCATAGTCTGTCCCTGTGGTTATTATTAAGTCGGGAATAGGAATACCACGCTGAGGGAGTGGGTGGGCAATAATTAGTGCAAATTTTTTTTTTTTTTTATGGTGTGTGTCACGAACGCCAGTTCGCTGGGCACGTGATCTGACTAATCGGTATTCACTGCCACCACTTTAAGTTACAGCCTTAAAGATGCCCCAAAAACCCACTTTTGACTCTCACTGACTATGCACACCCCTGTCCTGGCAGCTAAATGGTTAACACTACACCATTCACTCCAGTAACAAACTGGTTAATTAGCATCAGTCCTTCACAAGCAGTCACAGAGTTAATTAGCATTTACACTGCACACTCCATTCAAACACATATAAACTTATCAGAGGCTAACTGAGTTCTTTTAGAGCATCAAAGACAAAACTTATTAAATTTTAGATTTAATATTCCAAAAGGTGAACAGTGCATAGAATACAAAAATAAAATAAAATGGTGTTATAATAAAAATGACATACAACAGTTATAGAAAATAAAAAGGATAAAATATTCACAGGCCCTACTCACTAGAAGAAGTCCTGTGTCCTGGGGCAGGATGAAACATTGGGTCCATACACACGTTTTTAGCATGTCCCCAAGTATGAACAACATTATAAGGGCTACCAGGCTTTTTAAACTATTTGATGAAACTACACCCTCCTCCTGGTTATTGCATGAGGTGGGAGTGTCCAGCAATGTCCAGATTTACGACTAGCCAAAAGCATTCATTCACCCTCAGTTAGACAGATTCCATTTAAATGTAGATATGTACATTGTATTGAGATATTGACCACATATTCCTCTCCTGTATTAATTATCAATTCCTCCAATACCAAATATGACCTGTGTATAATCCATATATCCCCAGATATTAATAACTCGCCTTGGCAAGGGAATAAGGGCTCCATGTTGGGTATCATATTAATGGGCCTTCTATTCCATTCCTAAATATAATATTGGTTTCTATCTTACACATTCCAATACCGAAATACATTTATTTTACATGTATGACTGTCCTTAAGATGACCTCTTAGTCCTCACCAGACCCCTAGCTGGAGAGAATTCCAGATGCACGGTTCGGCTCCACATTGTCTAGAAAAGGAGACCTGGTTCCATGCTTCACTAATCGTAATATAAATAATAGGACTGTTCCTGGGTGGAATGGTATTTTTATTGGTCCTAAGAACTAATACCAATAGTTAACCCATTCTTGCCAAGTCACTACACATTTTCCTGACAGTGTTTCCCATCTTTTAATGCAATCTATTAAGAGTTATGTTTTTATTATGACCCTACCACTTCACGTGTGTTGACTCAATACATTGAAGGGGGATACTTTTCTGGTTTTTTTTGTTTGTTCTGGGATTATTTAGAATCCCCAATAACGAGTAGTGTGGTCACTAATAAATTATTATATTTTATTTGGAGTGCAACCCTCCATTTTGTTTTGTCTTCTGATGCTGATGTTGGTAATACAGAACTACAATATAACATGATTTGCTTGCATTTGCTTTTGTTATGTAGAAAATGAGAAGATTTTTAATCTAGATTCGATTCCAGATCCTATTGCGTCCTGACAGATTAATAAACATCGCAGGGGCATCACAGTGGGTCTCCCAGTAAATCTCCCTCCTTTCTTCATAGAACAAAAAAGGCTGCTTGTCTACTAAAGATTGACCATTTGCTAACGACCACTCTCATAATCTTTATCTAATGTGTGCACATAGCCATAGCCTGAGGTTAATATATATATATATATATATATATATTCTATATAATATAGATATATAAAACAAGTGTCTTTTACAGTAACCTTTCAAAGACAATTTTGTGAAGATGTCTTTACAGACAATTGGACTTATTTAATAAAAGGTACGAAATGTTGCCTGTGTGATTAATCTGCAGCAACCTAGCAGATGTTTTCTAACTATTAGACCAGTTAAAAAGTTAACATCTGATTGGCTGTTGTAGATTAATAGCTCAGACAAATTTATGCACCTCTTATTAAATATATAATATAAGTCTGTTAAAACCAATACAGTACATATGTCAGCTGAAGGGGTTGTTCATTGGCCACTTTTGCCAACAATAATCTAACACGTGTATGAGCCTTTATGGTACGCATAGACGCAACAATGCGATCATACCAACCACAGAATGTACAAACCGATTGGGTGACAGAAATAGTTCTTTAACTGGCCCAATAGGAAAATGTATCCTATGCTCATCGGAGATCGTCCTTACACAATCTGACGAACTTACGATATCAGAATATCCCTATATCATACGACTGCGACTGATGCGTCTATGAACACCTCTAGTCTGCAGGAAAATCAACAGCAGATTGATTGTAACCAATTTAGCATCCTAAATTATTTTTGCCTAAATATCCAATGTGTTAAAAAATTTCAATATTGTACTATTGCGGCTATGCACTAGGAGCAATTGGCTGTTGTTAGAAGTCCTCCAAAAGTTTACAGACCTATAAAAGTTGCCACTAATGGCATATTACATAGCTTGCAGCAGCTGCACTGGTATCTTTTGTAATACCGCGCAGCCACACCTTAGTGGGAATTGGATGAAAAATTCTTCACCCAATTGTGCGAATCTGAATAGGCCATGAGATCAGTGATGTCAAAATATAACTAGTAGCACTATAATTCTCATTAAGCAGACTACCAATTGGGTTTATGGATCGGTAGCCTGTATAAATGGAAATATTAGCTTTTGTGTACACAGCCTTAAACTTCTGACATACACCTAATATTACTCAGCCTTCACCAAAATCTCCTGTTTGCCTTTATTTAGTATAAAGTAGCGCTCTGTATTTCTGGAAAGCTAATGGAGTGTGATTGGAATGTTTTTCCATATATGAAAGTAATAGAATTTGAGGTACTGTAAAAAAAAAAAAGTAGAGCAAATAGACACAGCAGGTGTGCAAGTCAGATAACTTCATGAACAGTTTAATAGAGTGAGGGATATTTAAGGACTGAAGTTAATTAGGAGTGGAAATTTCATCTGTTTAAAATGAAAAAGATAGTCCTGTGTGGACGTAGCAATGCATTACCTTTCCCTATGGCAAAAAAGGGATTATGTCAAACAAGAAAATTGAACATACAGATGGTGACAGGGTGGGTTTTACATTTTTATGCTTCACACATCTCCTTTGTATCGAACCTCAATCTATATTGTCTTTGTAAGATGCCTCTTCATCACTCTTGACAATTAACAGCCCTTGGCAGTGTCTGTACATGAACTCTTGTTGGCTCCATATCCACAGAGCAGGCAATGATCAATGCAGGTTAATATTTTCAGCAATCCAATTTGATGGATGAATGGAAGTTTACCCAATAAAAAAGATTCACCCTCACGCACAATCTAATCTTAAAAACATTTAAAAGACTTTGGTCTCTTTCTGAAACTCAAAAGATTTTTTTTGTAATATTTGTATTGGGAATGTAACTTGGTAGAACTAAAACTATTCAAAAAAAGGGGAATAGTTTTTTGTCGGTGGGCAAACAATTGAAAACATGTTTATGTAACAAAAGCCATCTGTTATTGCATTAAACAGGAGCTTGTTTCTTTTGTATGGGAACATGTTTACAGTTCTTTTGTAACCTCATTTTACCGTGTTTCTACTAAAACATTCTTTGGTGTAGAAACCGTAGTGCTTTTTTTTATTGAACATTAGTATATTGGTTCCCAGAGGAAATATGCTATCAGGGTAAATTTAAGCCAGTTCCTTTTGTGGGTGATTGACAGGCATAAAGTCCTAAGTGCGTCTGTCATTGGTGTTCTTCGTTGCATAGAACTCACGTAAGCAAAATTTCTTGTCCAAGCAAATTATTGTCAATAGTATTGACTCAAAAAGATAAGTTTAAGTACTGATGCCCAAGTATCTAATTTGAAAGAACAAAACCCCTGGAACAAAACCCCTGGAAGTGACTCAAAACCCTAGAAGTGTCTTCAGTTCTTACCTCATAAGCTTAAACATATTGAACTGGGAGGTGTATCCTTTGAAGGGTTTAGTGGTGGGGCCTAATCCTGATTTAATTCATAGGAGCCTGACTGGGATTTTTAATGTTGTACCAGCACTGATTTACCATCTGATCTTGGCTAATATTGTGCATGTTGCAGTTGCATGTAGAATTGTCCCAGTTTGTAGTAAGCAGACCGTATTTATTTAGTAAATTTATTGTGTCTGTTTTTACATTGTAATCCATAATTATTTTACGCTTATAATCCCACTAAAATTGGTGTAATCTTTAGAGCTGAGAAGGTTTTAGGTATTTTTAAATAAAAACCCTAACAGGGAGAATCAATAAACGTTTTTATCGTTAAAAATGGTGCTATTGGTGCCCAACCAATCAGATCTTATTTAACATTTAAAAGCTAAAATCTGATTGGTTGGGGAAAAATAAGCACCATTTTTAACGATAAGAACTTTTATTGAATAACCCTGTAAATACATTAAAAATAGACTTGTATTAAAACTACCTGGAAAATACAGTTAACTTACCCCCCAATAAATATTGTTAATTTAATGTGTTAACTCCTTTCATTTGTATATAAATGCATGTGTTACATAACAAATCAACAATTCTGCTAGGAATGCTTATAAGCCATTCTTGGCTTTGTCTCCACTTTTTGTAATGGCCTTTGGGCTGTAGGCCTGATGGATACTGCTACGGGTGCTTGCTTGATGAACATGTATTTGGAATACCTTGGGGAAAAAGAATTAAAACCTGACTTGGTTTATTCAGTAGTTTTAATTTATAGTTACCTATGCAATTTTTTATAAACATAATAAATAATGAAACTACCAACATCATTCCAAACTAAGAATTTATCCCTGCCATGACAGCCTGGGAAAGCTTAAATACAGTTATATATATCCACCCATTCGGGTGGGTACACCAGGTGCTGACGAGCACTGATAAAGCTTCACCAAAAGTGCTTCCATCAGTAGTAAGAGTAAAGCTCAAATAAAGTATATACAGCTCAAGATAAGATTGCTACTGACAGTATTGGCCCTGCAGATTAAGAACCCTGCTTATTTCCCTTATAATCCTTATTCTCCAAATCCTACCCTATCCAATTCAAAACCCTGACCAAAAAAGGCCCTAGCTGCCACACTATGCTTCCATGCTGGCTAATGGTGGCCATAAGCGATATGACTGCAGTGGTACCATCGGATGGTCCTATAGGACAAAAGATGGGTCCGAACAGTAGTTGATCATCCATACACTGACCATGATTGTAGCATGTATGGCAGCCATTAGGTTGCTAAAGGCACCTAGCCTGATTCACTCTAGTCTCATATGATGTTTTTTTTTTTTAAATTTCTGCTTATGAGATATGTTTCTGATGTACATGGACAAATTTGTGTCTCTTAATTTGACATAGAACCAAATCTATCACCAGGCTTGAGAAAGGGCAAATGAGTGATTAAAGTGTTTTTTTTACAACATATGAACTTTGTTTTTGTGCTTGCATTTGTTGGAAACAGATGTACCATCATCTCAACTTTTTAGCATCGCTGTTCCTTGCTCAATTTTATTTCCTCTACATTCCTGGGTACACATTACGTCATTGGGCATTAAGGGGAGCTGTCAACAAAAAGCTGGTCTTACCTATTGGTGACTACCGGTACTTTTTCTGCAGGAATAAGGAAGATACAATGATCTGAAGTGTAAACGAAATTGCAGGTATATCACCCCTTCCTTAGCTCCACCTACAGACCGATGGTCAAGTCATGCACTGTATGTACTTCTTGATGGAAAAGAAGCAACTGTGCATGCCCTGACAAAACACTACACATTTTAGAGCTTTGTATTTCCTGCAGGGAGAGCAATCACTGATAGATGGATAAAAAGGTAAGACTGTGACCCTTTAGTACATGTTTGTTACTTAATTATCAAGCTATGTGCCTACATAATGCTCACAGTTTTTGAGTGGACCTTAATGTTTATTATTTCAGTTTATCTTGGACATCGAAATTTTTTTGCATGCATAAATATTTAGAGGAAAAACAACCCATCTTAACATTATTAAAGTCTGCATTCCTAATAATATTGTGATGCCACTTTGCTTTTGTAAATGGTGATTAAATACACTTTTTTTAATAACTTATCCTTTCACTTCATAAAATCCAGTATACCAAACTTAAATTATTTATTGTAAGTGCTGCTCTGTCCGCCGTTTGAATGCCATCGTACAGACCTCCAATTTAAATTTCTTGAATATGTAAGTGATACTGGGATAGGCCACAAAACTGTCACATCTTGTATTTTATTTTCATAAAATGCTGCATTGTGACATAAATAGGACAAATGTAATACAATATTAAATTGTTTACAAACCAGAATCTCATTCAGCATCATATAGTGTATCTCATTTTCATTGTTGTTGCTTTGTATTAAAAAGTTGCTGACCTTCAAGGCAAAACATTGTGCACCTAACAGTATATTGTTTAGGGACTCAATTAAATAACATACTTTCTTCTACTGTAGCAGTGACGTAGGGGCAGCTCGAACCGGGACCCCCATCCCAGCACTTACAAGTACCCTTGCAGCCCTGACAAGGGCCTTTTGGGGTTTAATGGGTCCTGCAGCCCGTACCGGGGCCTCCCTCCCCGGCACTGACAAGTGCCCTTGCGGCTCTGACAAGTGCCTTTGTTGGGGGTCCTGCAGCTTGAAACTGGAACCCCCATTGGCTCTTAGAAGAGCCCTTGGTTGGGTCCTCTTTCTTCCATTTGGCGACACCAACCCCGCTGATGTGGCTAAGACCGGGCAGTGTCCCTGCGACAGCCTGGGGCACTTCCGGAGCTAGCCACATCAACAGAGCTGATGTTGTCGGCATCTTGATCCAAAGTCTTCTTTCTTCTAAGCCGGTGACACGAACTCCGCTGAAGCTGCTCATGTCACTTCGGCTGCCAGTGACACGGTTTGCACTGGCGGCTTCAACCTATGTTGCCGACCTCTTCTTTCTTCTGCCATCAACTGTGATGACTTCTGAGCTCCGCAGGGTTTGCACCTCTTTATATAGGTTTGCTGAAGCACCTAATCCAATTCTGATTGGTCAATTTTTCAATGCTTGCGATCATATGATTATACAGTAACCAATCATATGTTCCGTAAAGGCCCTTTCAAGGGCCACAAAGGCACTTAAAAGTGCCGGGGAAGGGGTTCCTGGTTCAAACTGCGGGACCCCCTAAGCCCCAAAAGGCACTTTTCACTGCCCCCGCTGGTGGGTCCCTCCAACCTCCAGTGAGCTCCTCCCTTCCCCCCCACGAGCGTACGGGGCAGGGGCTGCTGGGAAGGGGTTGTGCGATCGGTGGTCTCTACCACGGGGGGCAAGGTTGGGGTAGGAGTAGACCCCTCCCTCACCATGGGGGGCTAATGCGGGGTGGGCGTAAACCCCGCCTGCCCCCTCTGATGGTGAATGTGACCACCCCAGTACAATCCTTTCCCAGAAACCCCTCCCAGCCCCCTGCTCCATGTGTTGGGATTTGAGCCCTTCGCTGCGATACTATACTTAGCGCATTGTGCTAAGTACATTATTGTGATGAAGAGAGCTCAAATTACCTTCGCACATTACCGCTGTGGTATTGCTTATTGCCGCGATGATGGTCGCCTTTATAAATATGCCAGCAATGTGTGGCGCTAATTAAATGCGATAATAATGATTTTTTGGAAATATGCCCTTAAGGTTTTTAAAGAGAATTCAAGATGGTAGGTAATTTAAAAAGTACTTGTTTAAACACTACCTTTCCCCACAATCAGGCAATTGAAGGGTTTCCACATGCTACATTCGAGGATTATGGGCAATTCAACGAACGCTAAATTAGACGGTTAACGAACGATACATTTCAGGGTTACCGAAATCGAAGTCTACATTTGAGGGTTACCGAAACCAAAGGCAACATTCGAGGGTTACCAAAATCGAAGACTACATTTGAGGGTTACTGAAATCGAAGGCTACATTTGAGGGTTACCGAAATCGAAGGCTACATTTGAGGGTTACCGGAATCGAAGGATCCATAAGAGGGTTACTGAAATCAAAGGATAGATTTGTGAATTCGATAGTTATCAAGAATAAGTCCGCAAGTTTGAAAAGCTCGAACTAGTTCGTAGTTCTGGTATTTCATAAAAGTCCTTTTTTAAAGGTATTTTTTGAGTATAGTTTCATTTTAACAGTCTGCAGTCCGTCTATCAACATTCTTTGCAAGCATAGAGTGACACACTGTTGAGAAAGCCCTATTGAGAAAAACTCAGCAGTCTTATCCATAGGTTTTAGATGTTTTGGGTACTTTAGACCTTTGGTTTGTAGAAATTTTAAGGGCTAGGTTTATATACAGGTATGCCCTTCAAACTGTCAATTGACTTTTATTTAGATATATTGTGTGAAGTGGGGTTCTTTTTCTTTTTGTTTGGTATTTTTATGTTATTTTATACCATAGTGCACCTTTAATCAATGTGAAATTTGTTTATTTCCTTGTGTTACATATTTGTTATTTAAAAGACAATTATACAATAGAAATACACAAAATCTTCTCCTTAAAAGTACCCAGGGTAAGGACCCAAGTCACCAGTCTGGGGACTAATTGATGGGAAGATGCACTGAACAAGAAGTGTGCTTCTTCTAGGTACTTTTAATGGAAGGAGGAAATTAAATGGGGGTATTTTTGCTCTTTAGACTAACATAATAATGCTCCACCAAAGCAGTAAAACATTTCTGATATTATCACTCTGGAAGGTCTTTCACAGAATTTGGCGAAACCACTGACAAGAAAATACCAAGTGGTTTCACCTTTCTCTGATTAGCCACAGGAAACACTTTGTTAAATTTCAGTGTCATCATAACCCAATTTGTAAATTATTTGTTGTTTTAAAAAATACACAGTATATAAATATTGCAAAAAGTTTTGACATACTTGACATCACTAGTGGTGCTTTCTGTCATTAGTTTTGTTGCCTAGTAATAACCCCCAAAACTCTAACTAGTCTCACACTACAAGGAATATAACTAATCTATGCATCTAAAATAATAATGAAGGTCATGTCGTATTAAAGTTGCATCTGAATCCTTTGGAATAGGTAGTTTCCTGTTTTTAGAACTAGTGAAGAAGTAGAACAAATACCTAATTATCAGCCAAACATTGACTGGCTTGTAACTAGGTGCAGGTTGTGTATCATTAATGTAGAACCAACAACAATACCACCTCAATTGCAGTCAGTTGGAAGACTACAGTGTATGGTTATTGCAAAGCGATTCCATATTATAATTCAATATAACACAGCCTCTGCCATTCACTTATTTGAATTATTAGTCACGGTGTCCTGGCTCTGTAGCTTCATGCACACTGTCATTGTCTTTATTTTCCTTTGTTTGTTCTACAGTTTACCAGGTACAGTAGCCATCTGCTAGATTTAATTCCCAATATTTTTATGTCTTTCCGTTTTTAATATTGGCAGAGGATTAATCACTATAAATCACTGCAAAAGCTGCTTAAATTACAAAGACGATTACTAAAAGACTAATATTTCATTTAAATTGGGCTTTAATCTTGGTATCAAGTACTAAAGTGGCATTATGTTTAAGCTGTACAAATAAAAGACCCATATCTGTGAGGGACACATCCTGTTAGTTTTGGCTTCTTTATTGTTCGGAATATATTGAAGCTGATTCTATGTTGGCCACCAGTTTAGGATGAATTCCTGGAAAAAATTATATATTTGTGCACAGTGGGAATCATGTGTGCGTGTGTCTATGTTCTTTATAAATATTATTACTGGAGATTATTATTTGGGGTTGTGTTTGTATTATTGAACTGGACGGGGCAAGGGAGGGGTTAAACCCACACTCACCCATTTAATAGTCATTAACATAACTTTAACCCCTAATTTTGAAACACAGCAGCCAGTGGTAAATGAGTCCACAAATGTTTATATTCTACGTATGAGTAATGGACTTTGTAAGTGTGGGTGGGTGGGGGGCTTATTAGAAATGTGGACAGTGTTAGTTGCACAACACTAAACATTGCACTTGGGCACCCTCTGTAATGTATGGGACATTAAAAAAACACCATTTCTAAAGATATTTACAGATAGGTAGAACTGCAATAGCTCTGTATAAATCTCGGTTGGAAAATTCAATACGTGCTTTAGTTTGCTTTAAATAGTTGTGCTGTTATCTGCGCAAAACAGATATAAAACAAGGAGGAGGAGCACACTACAACTGTGATTCAAAGATTTATTGTGCAAACAACATACAACTAGAGATGGAATCTGGGTCCGACTTGAACCCGGATCTGACATGGGGAACATTCAATAATGCTTGAAAATACGATCGGAAGCTCGAAAATAGTTTCTGATCGTATTTTTGGTGATACGAAAAACGCGCTCCGAAGTCCCAAATGTCCTGAAGATCAGAAAACAGAACTTAGGGACTTTTGGGACTTCGGAGCGCGTTTTTCGTATCACCAAAAATAATTTTTTTTCCCCAGGATCTGAAAACCCGAAAATGGAACGAAACAGTTTGGGCCATCTCTAAATACAACATTTCGAGAACATCTTGTCCCTTCCTCAGTTATAACTAGTGTGATGAAATACCCAACATTTAAACCCTCATAGTCCCACCTACAACCATGTGACAAAAGTCACTGACAGGCCTTGGTCCAAAATGAGGCTGCGCAGGTCTATCAAAAAATAAAGTGCTAATATAATCAATGTATACAGCATCCCTTAATTGTGCAACATTTTAAAATGCATGATTAGAAATTGTAGTATAAAATACATTAAAACACAAGCATAACAAATTTTTAAAACAACTAATAATGTTATACATCATTTATTTAAAATGCATCTTAACAATACATTTTTAAAAAAGTCTTAGTGTGTATAAATGTGTCAAATACATATATAAATACTCTAAAAGAATAGTCATGTAGAAGTGATTCTAAGTAAAATGAATATACATGTTACATGAATAAAATGTGACTATATAAAACAAGATTCTTTGTTTAATACATTAAAACCATTCAAATGAAAGTGCTACCTTTGTATAAACATTTCAGTCTCTTAAATGACCTTCTTAAAGTGATCTACGTATTCCTTTTCTTGGTTCTATAGATGGTAGTTTATGACCTGAGTAGAAATGTGTAGATAACATAATATTATTATAATATTAGTAACCTTTTTTATTCTATTTAATTTAACTTCAAAATATTTATTTTCTATTTTTGTTTGTTTATTTTCTATTAAGTAAAAGAATAACGTGTGGCTATAACAGTGGAGAGAGACATAACCCCAGGTTAAAGAAAACTATTAAAACCTGCTTCTTCAATTATGTATTTTGGATTTAATGTGTGTATTGAATTAGTCACGCAAGCTGCGCAGGTGTCTTTTGCCTTACTTGGGCGGCCAGTGCAATGAAGGATTTAATATTGGTTAGTGTGACTTTTACTTCTTTAAATAACACTGCACCCCTGGATAAATGCGCCTGCAATGTTTATATTCTACATATGAGTAGTGAACTTTGTGAGTGTGTGTGTATGTTTGTGTGTGTGTGTGGGGGGGGATACGTGGATATGTGGATAGTGTTTATTAATATAATTATGTATGTGCTAAGTTACTCACAGTAGTGACTGGTGCATGTAAGTTTCCCACAGTAGTGACTAGTACATGCAAGCTGCCCACAGTAGTGCCTGATACATGCAGGTTGCCCATAGTAGTGACTAGTATATTCAGGTTGCCCACAGTCTTGGGCAACCAGGGGTGGGTTTTTCTGTCTGTTTTGTCTGTCTGTGCCTTTCAAATAGTAGTTTCTGATACAGAGACACAAACCTCCTCCCTGCAGATGGAACTTTTTTTTGATTGCCAGCACGTAATTAGGTGCAATACAGGATCTTTCTTTCAGTTTTAAACACATGTAGAGGGTTTTAGCAGTGACAGAGACGTGGCTAAACCTTCCATTTTGACAATTCCGTATAAAAATAGGGGTACCAGCAATGTAATGACATTTATAAACTTTATATATTTTGTGATGTACCTGATATAAGTGAGTACTATACTTTATATGCATATATGTATGGTCATTTAGATGGTAATAGTGAGAAATGCCACACATACACCTTTCCTATATGTAATATTGTATACCCCTACCTCATTGGTAGCTCCTAAATACTGGTTAGCACAACCTTAATTCCATATATTTGCCCAGCAAGTCTGGGTAAATCGCCCCCACAGTGTATATTACAAGAGTAAAACAGAACACGTGTTAGGGTTTTTATTTTTATTGCTATAAACTTGCAGTTAAAAGAACTCAACTGTAAAATGTTGTTTAACTGGAACTAAATACAAAGCAGCAGTGGGTAGCATTCCTTTTTGCATGCATTGTAAATCAGCCCAGTCTATTTCTTAAAGCAAATTGTAATTCTATATTAAATAAACAACCTGTTAACAGCAACTGAGTATAGATAATGAGATCTTGATTGACTAAAGTAGAGGTCTAACTGCCTGGATGACATTAGGGTTTAATGATTTTCCCCCTAGAGTCTTAACAGGCATATGCTTCCAGTTGTTTTTATTTGACTTCCATTGGATAACACCTGCTAGTTTATATTTTTCTGCAGAATCCTGAGACATAAATAATCACTATTGGCCATATTTATAAAGGAGCACTCTTTTTAATGCAAGACTTTGCTACAAAAATTGTTAAATTTTTTGCTGTATTTATAAAAAGGAGACTTTTCGTAACATTCATTTTTAAGACTAAATCTATCATTAACATTGCCAAAGATCAAAAAGCAATTTTGCTGAAATAGTCTTAACAGCAAAGGGCGATTTCTCAACAAATAGTGTAATGGGTCTAACACATGTTTTCACCTTTCCTAAAAAATATGAAAAACCCTCAGAAAAAAAAAACCAAAAAAAAAAACCCGGAATATATATTTTTTTAATTACGTTAATAAGGAAACATAACGTAATTTTTAAACAAAGATTGATTTTTAAAAACTAATTTCAGCCGTGAGTATTGTACAGCACTGTGCCCCCAAGTGGCACTATATAAATAAACATATACATACAAGTAAATACCCCCAGAAATGCCTTCTCGTCACTTTAGATTTACTGACCAAATAGAGGAAGAATTTATAGTTTGGGCCTGTTTTTGGTTTGAGGTTTTCAAGGCCAGATTTTTTTTATTAAATACTGATAAAGGACAACTGGTCTACTGTGATAAGCCTAAGCCTTCCAAAGCCTTTATAATTCTGTCTGTAATATTGTGTTAAAGCCTATATGTGACATGACACATGTCATACATCTTATGAGTAACAATAGATGCCTATGACTCTGCAATGGCTTTATCTTTATATTGTTTGAATGAAGATTAAATATTGATATGTCCAGATATAAGTTAAGAAAGAAAAACCATCACATATCATGTGACTGCATAATGGCAGGATAATGGAACCACCTTTTATATTTTCCTTTCCATACATCTTTCCTTGGTGAGGCTGTATGTTTAAAAATTCAAGGCCACATTGTATAAATTCTGCTATAAGGAAATCTATTTATGTTACAAGCCTCCTTGTGGCCTGAATAAAACCATATATATACAGGATGCTGCTAATTTAAAAGTTAATGGTAATGCCTCTCACTTGTATTGCCCAGTTTGTAGAAGGTATTTGTGTTTTTTGCCTTTTTCGGAATTTTAAAAAAAATGCAAAAATAAAATAAAAATTTGCACATACAACTCAGCAGGCCTGCGTACGCAGGTTAAAGTGGTGCACACAAAAGTTTCTGCTGGTATTTAAGCTCTGCACAGCATCTGTAATAATATCCACACACAAAGTCAATTTAAAATTAGGGTAAACATTGCTGAGCAGAGGGCCCCAAATATTTAGACTGTGTTAAAACCAGACAATATTGTACACACTACTAATCAGGCTTAGTAAAAAATAGTCTAGTCTGCAATATTTCAGTGTGACCTTTCACATGGCTTCAAATGGGTCACTGATCGCTTAATTTTTTTGAAGAAATCTGTTACAGCAAAAATGTCAGTACATTTTTCAGCCACAAATACTGAAATTTTGGTTGCGGAGGCTCACCGAGTTGAAATACTGACCTGTATGTACACAGTCTCTGATGTGCCCATGTTCTAGACAAAGTCATATTTGTTTTCTTTCCAATTTTGCTGCAAGTATGCCAGTGCTAAAAAAAGATCATAGTATCTCCTGCAACAGGGCTTTATCAGTTTCTTCGCTACCTGTAGCTAATGTCTTTCTGTCCTTAAAGCCTTGGACAGGTCCCTTTCAGCTGAACCTCACTTGCCTTCAGTTTTATTGAAACAGGAACGACACTTGATCATTTAACAAAACTGCACTGTTCTGGCAGCTGCTGTTCGTTTTGCCATTTTATCTTTCTACTGCACATTGTACTGATTATATCTACCAAGGCCTCTCCTTGAAATAGTATTGTAAACAATAGAAAGTTTAGGTATAACAAAAACTCCCATTAAAAAGGCTCAATGAGGAAATATAGGTTATAAACCATGACTTGGAGTTAAGAAAGCCATAAAATAAAATGTATTTGGTTTACAACACTGTACGATAATATACAATTTACCCAGTACTGTAGAACATTTTTCTATGAAAATAAAGCCCTTTTTATTTCTGTGACAGTGCCATTTTAAATTACAATTTTCATCCTCCATCTATTTCAGGCAAGTTTTAAAACATTTTTTTACACTGTATATATTCCCTTGTGGCAATTTTTATTTGTGGTCATGTAGACGCTTACTCCTTTTCAATTTATTTGGGCTCTCAAACACATTTTCAAAATAAATATCCAGGTCAGAAATCCTATCTTCCTCTAAGTGAACAGAGATGGGAGGCAGATTTAGAATAATGTGATAGAGATTACATAAATGAGAAAACAGCCCAATGTCTTTGTCTCACAGATAACAATTTCTAAACAGGCAACATTGCAAACATATTGTTTACGAGCGTCTCCCTAATGATAGAGCATCTGGTACAGTTCAGTATAACTATTAGAAACAGGTGAGTTTTAGTAGCACCTCGAGATTGTTATTGGACATTTATAGAACTATTTTAAACTGCCAAGTAACAATGTCTTATTTTTATATTAATAAACTGTAGTTTTTCATATTATATATTATATAGAATATTTTAACAGCTGTTTTCATTTTTACAATTTGGTTTACCCTAGACAAAGAAAATTGGATATTAATTTCATCCAAGAATTGTCAACACTTTTTTTTCCAAAAGGGAAGGCAATGTGCAATTTTACTTTTAATATAAATCAAATCTGCATTAAAAGGTTCCTTATGAAAAACATGTATTTGTTTTCATAATCTGTTATTGTCCAACCTCCATTCCAAAACAGGCATAAAAATATTTGAGTCTTCATTGGTCTGGTTTAGGCAGTCCATTATAATTGACTGATTCTGCAGGTTTTTAACTGGTTAATTTTGAAAACAGATTAACAGGGCTTTATTAAAGACAACCGACTATCACCTTTCTGTGTGCATGGTTCCTGAAATATCAGCAGAGAAGTTTATGCCATTTATAAGTACGGCCCTCTGTACACATATCCCAGTGTAAACTTACGGGCAGTACAGATAATCAAGGGTTAGACAGGGGGAAGTCACTGCAATTTATCATCACTTTATGTTGACAGTACCTTATGCCTTCTTATTGTATAGAGCAGGGATTGCCTGCAGTTATGTAAACTGAAAGTTAAACAGCTGCTTGGTAATGGGAAACTACATCCCAAATGCATGGTTGGAGTGAAGAAATTGTTGGGTATAATGTTTACAGTGGTGTGCAATGCATTCTGTAGGATGTTTGTTTCCCTGTCAATTTCTTTTTACCTGTTAGAGGTTGGCAACACTAGCCTTGCCCCCATACCGTATACTGTTTATTATACACAATTTAGCAGAAGTTGTAAATTTAGTGAAAAATATGAGAAGACAAATCACTCTTTATCATTAAGAGAGACTTAAGCTCCAAACAGACGTGCAAGTAAGTTTATGGCCCATCTACTTTTTTTTTCTTTCTTAAAGGAGGATCTTGGCCTGATAAGTAATGTCTTCTGAAATTTCAGGGGACAGCTGGGAGTTTTATATTACTCTACCTTTTCTACCTTGTTATAAATTGCTGATTTGGAATAGAATTCATGGTTTTACGGTGTTACCTGTTAAAAAGTGTATGTTTTTTATCTGTTGCTTGTAACTATGCATTTAATGATAAAAGCATATCATTAATATAGTTTTCATGCAATAATAAGGGCAGATCTACTTTAATTAACGATCATGATTACTTTAGTATTCACATATTTCTCAGCAGTTTTTCCTCCTACATATATTAAAACTTCTTACTTTTTAGTGCACCTGTGGTTATATAGTCCCTTAGCTCGTTAGTGCCCTGGGCAATGCTTACTTCAATTATCCTCTTTAATGTTACGTAATTAATCTAATGTTGTGTGGGGGAAAAATCTTATCCTTTTCAATCCTGCCAAGTGATCTCTATGACTAATTATTATGCTAATTGAAAACCCTTACATAATGGAAATAGGGGGCATTTAAATCTTAATTTGTATATGGAATTTTGCTTTCTACTCATTTTGCATATTAATAGCAATAGCAATGTATTTGTTGGGATGTAATGAACCTCATCACTAGCCATATTATTTGTCTGTTCTTACTGTGAAGTGCTTTTTTAGTTCAGGCAACAACATGTATATACAGTATATTTATAAATATGTTCACACATTAGCAAAATAATTAATGGTAAGAATTATTTGTGTTTGTTGTGACTATTTGTGGATATAAAAAGTCTACACATACTTTAGAAACACAGACAGGAAGATTCAATAAAAGTTCTTATCGTTTAAAATGGTGCTAATTTTGCCCCAACCAATCAGAACTTATGTAACATTTGAAAGCTAATATCTGATTGGTTGAGGCAAAATTAGCACCATTTTCAACGATAAGAACTTTTATTGAATAACCCCCAGAGATTCCAGAACGTTGATTCCTCCTTTGTAAAGTCATTGCTTTTTTGATTTAGATGAATGTTTAAGGTCATTGTCATGCTGTAAAGTAAAGTTCCATTTCTTGCATCCTAGCAGATGCTTTATGGTTTGTGACAAACTAGACTATTTAGGATTCCAGCCACTTTGACCTAAGCCCCAAAGCATGATGTTGCCTAAACTATACCATACAGTCCTTTATCTGCCAGGCATATGTTTGTTCAGTGTAGAAATCAGGGCTTATGACTGAAATAACTTAAATCACATGCCATTTATCAGCCAATCTGTGAAGAAGTGAGATGGCATTTGTCATTATGGGCAGGGCTAAGGCAAAATGTTTAGAATGTACTATTTCAAAAAGGGATATATTTCTAGAAAACAGTAAGTTAAAACATAAATTTTTCCTAAATCCAAACGTCATTACTTTGCATGCACTTCACTATCTCTAGTCTCTGTCTGTGTGACATCACACTCCTGTACTTCACTTACACCCATTTTGTTATTTAGACTGTTCACAATGTATATACACAAGATATGTATGTGTGTGTGTGTGTGTGTGTGTTTGTGTGTATATAACTATACACATATAAAGTGATATGAAGCTGATATTGTGGATTTTATAGAAAACTAGCTGAGAGAATGATTTCACTGATTATATGTAACACACCATATTAATTATTCAGCTTCTGCTAACAATATTAAACTAGAGTTTTCATAAACAGTGAAATATTAGGAAAGTTGATTAGATATTTACAAGATAAATAATAAGCATAAACTGCTTCCGTTTGAGTTATAATATACCAAGCTTTGGCTAAAAGGGGAAATGCAGGCAGCTGGGTGTTAATAGGCTAATATTATGGTAAAGTAGACTTGCTGCTTCATCCAAACTAAGGCACAAGATGAGATGACATAGATTTAGAGAGGGTTTTACCATATGGGGTAACAGGGCAATGGCTCAGGGACATTGGCTCAGGTGGACCCAAATCTCAGGTTTCAGGTGGATAACACGATGTTTTGCTCAGGGGCCCCTACAGATATGTCAAACAGCCCTGTCCAGATCTCATTTATAGGCAAATGTTTTCAACTCTGCACTAATAAAAAAGAGGCTTGTACTATAAAAATATAAACCATCTATAAAATGTAGCATAAAAATGTATACCATGCTGATGAATCAGTTTTTAATTTATCTTAAAATGAGTCGCTCTTATCGTATTAAAACCCACAGCCACAACTTAAGGTGGCTACTTTTGTTTAAACAATTTAAAGACCCACCATTTATTTAATTAAACTAAGTACAGACACTTGGAGTCATATTTATAAAGGAGTGCAATGGTTGCCATTTTTTTACACTAGACTTCGCTACAAAAATTTCATTGTTTATATAAAAAGACATTTTTATATCATTAATTTTTACCTAGGCAAAATCTGTTGTATACATAAGCAGATGTCTATAGTTGTTGAACAATCTTGCAAAAATAGTCCAACACCAAAAGGCGTTTTTTCCCAAATGGTATAATGAGTCTAACACATTTTCTAAAAAATCTTTAAATAACACCCGGATGCATTTTTAAAATTACATTAATAAGGAAACATACCATACATTTCAGTGTTGTCTATTGGCATTCATTCATCCAAATCGGATAAATGGACGATCGGACAGGTCAGAAAACCATAGGCAATATAGGCACCGGTTTACACACAGACAGCTCCTATGCCTACTCACTTTTTTGGAATTTTAGAAGGCTGTGCAGGACAACCATAAGAAGCTGACAGAGGTGGACATGCCCTTTAAAGTCAAGTATTAGGAAAGGACATAAGAAGCTGCAAACTGGGTTTGTCCTAGCTCCCACATACCAGTGCTGCAAAGTCCCATTTGTAATGCTGGTCTAGCTCAACCCCTTCCTATAGTTTAGGGCCTGACTAATAGGAAGCAGGATTAGACTGGCACTACTAGCAGGACTTTGTAGCATGCTTTTCTCTAATATTAAGTAGAGAACAAAACTGACAAGTTTAGTTCTGCTAGTGGTTCCACAGAATGTATTGAAATTCTGATCCCAGTAAAAATAGTCTTTTTGACTATGAGTTTTGCCTTTTAACTACTTTTTGAATTTTCAACCCCCCAACTGCAATTTCAAGTAAGTTTGGACTTTCAAAAATTCCAATGGATCTGTGGATGTTCAAAACTGGCAGTTCCTAATTAAAACCATGACTCCTCCTAAAATTTTAGCAGTACTTGTCACAGTCTAAATTTAACTTTTACCAGTCCATTATAAAGAGAATATACTGGCATTTCTATAACCCAACTACCTCTCAGCCTGCACAGTACAGATTGCTATTCAGCACAAAAACATTTAGAGAAGTAAATGTCTTTAAACTGTGATTACTGTTAGGATTGTGCTGCTTCATCTGGGGTGAATAACTGAATAAACTCTCAAATGTTCGTATCAGTCAATGGGGAATAAAGAAAGTGATTTGTGCTTAGTGTTGTCTGGCATAGTAAATATATTAATGTACAATATAGAGAGATTACTCTCCCATAAATGATAACCCTGTCTCTGCACATAGGCTTTTTTCTTTCATTCTGTAGAATGCTAATCTGTTTTTGCTACAATATCATTAACATAATGCTTTCTGTGAGCTTCACATTACTGCATTGCTATTTCTCTCAAGTACAGATTACAGTTGGTGGCTTGGATTACAATATCATATTAAGCTTGATGTTTTCTCTTTGAATCCATATTTTTGTCATATTGCACAACTGTTTGATATTGTTGACATAGAAACCTCATTTTACTCCCTTTCTTTGCTCCGGGTCTAATCAGAGGGGGGATGTAAGAGAGTTCATGCTTCGCTTTCTTTGGCACTGTGCATATCACACTTAGCTCTTGATGTTGAGCCCCCTTTTGGCCCTGGCAAATACTTAATTTATTGAGCTTGTGGTTTGGCCCCTTAGTAACAGATTTGAGTTAATTGGCATAGATTATCCAATGAACGGTTTTAATTAAAAACTATAACGGAAAAGGACAATTACATTGATGAAGTGATAACAGACATCTATTTCAGAAAGAGCATCAAAGCCATAGTGACTTGTCTTCACTTTTTCTAGTGCACAGTATATAGATCTAGGTCACATTATTTATAACCTCGGTGAGTTTATTAGCCCTCTTCCCATGCCCTCCTTTGCCTGAGCTACTGATCAAGTCTGAGCTAATTAGCATTATATGCTCTATATAAAAGCCATTTAGACATTTAGGAATGAAAATAATATATTTAATTGGCTAATACAAGGGAGTATAGGATAAGTCTGTACAATTGAAGATAATTGTCCTATAGTTCTTCTAAATTCTAACTTTAAGGAATCGTTTTATATTGTTTGCTTTTGATTTTTTCTTAAAGGGTATTCCCCCCCCCAAATTACAATTTGCTGTAGTGTAGGGGACCCCCCCAACCCTAAACGCTAGGGTTTTAACTTTAAAAAAGGTCAGAAATAGACTTACCAACTGTTCCCTCAGCCTCTGCCTCTACTGCTACTTCCTGGAACAGAAGAGCAGTAGGAGTGGGACCGGCAGCCATGTCTGTGATTGGCTGAGTGTTAGTCAATTACAGATGCGGCTGCTGGCTTTTTTTTTAAAGTTAAAACCCTAGCTTTAAATTTTATTTTTTTCTAAAGAACCACGTAAAGTGGAGGGATCCGGATTAGGGGGGAGAGCTACCCTGGGAATGCCAGAGTCCTTGACAAGGCCCAGAAAGTAGCAGGCACCGGTTTACACACAGACAGCTCCTATGCCTACTCACTTTTTTGGAATTTTAGAAGGCTGTGCAGGACAACCATAAGAAGCTGACAGAGGTGGACATGCCCTTTAAAGTCAAGTATTAGGAAATGTATATAGTTTATTAGTTATACTATTATTTTATATAATCTCTTTTGTGATTCTGCCTTGTCGATTAAGGTAAGTGCTACTTTCTCTAGGGAGTCACAAGCTCTTTCAAGGTCAGATAGGCTAAAACAATATGGGAAATCATTTTAATGCCACTTTTCAATATTAGTCTTACTTTATAGCTTGGGGGTTTTGTTGTGAGCACAGCAAACTTGGCAAATCTTAAAATGATATGATTGGATGGAAGTTTAAAGGATATTGCAGATAAGGATTTGATCAAAATAAAAGCAAAGATAGGAAAATGTGCACCTTTTCTTCCACCTAGCTCAACTGTGAAGCTTAAAGGGACACTGAATTGAAATAATCATTTGCCTTTATCCTTAATTTTTGAGCTGCCAGTTGACTCCTTTATTCTCCCAGTGCTTCTTTTCACCACATTTTCTTGTGTACTTATTAACCCTCTCCTAGTTAGTATGCACTCACCCTCTCTCTGTGCCCAGCTCTTTCCAGAAGCTGTGACTCAGCTAGAGTGTGGATCATGCGCAGTGAAGATGAACTGTGTCTCCAGTGAGCTACAGCTAAAAACATTAACACTGTGATTTTCTATTAAAATGTAAAAACAGAACTCTTGAGTCAAATGAAAAGATTTTCTTTCAGCTGTAGAAGTTTGGAGGATCTGTGTGGGGGAGGGTCTTTCGGCTTAATTAAGGTGCAGTGGTAGATTGGGACTGTGCTCAAGAACAGACAGCACACACAGCAGCTAACTGAAACATTGGATGTCAGCTGCAGACAGACTAAGAGAGCTCAGAGCATCAGGTAATGCTTATTCCTTCACATGATCTTAGGGGCTGAATCCATTAGCCATGACATGACCGAGGAATAGGCTTTGCTTTTGAGTAAGTACAAAGTTTTAACAAAAAGTGGTGCCAGAGAGAGGGGCTGGGATATGCAAATGAAGTGGGTGATTGACAGTATTTTACTGCCTGGCTGTGCCCTGTCTCTTTCCATAAGTGAAACTTAAAGGGCTTAAAAGGAGGGTCAGAGAAAGGAAAAAAGCAAGTTTTAGGTTGGTGGCAATTTAATCCTTGTTGCTGTGTGATTAGTCGGGAAATGATGTAGCGCAGCTTACTTTTTTTCACCCACTTTGTAAATGTAACACTTATTTACATGTTCTTATACAATTGCAGAACCACAGGATTATTGTAATCCACATCCAAACTTGTTTTTGTTTATTAAGAATCAGAATCTGTTTTCATATTTTAAATTGCAAACAACTAACTAGAAAGAGAAAGTTTAAAGGGTAACTGTGGTCTCAAATTCTTCCAAACTAGTAAGAATTATATAAAAAGCCTTCCATCACACCTTCAAAATAAAACCTTAATCACATCTCTAGATAAAATTTGTGAGAAGTTATTGCTGGAAAGGTTCACCAATGTAACTTCCTGGTTTAACTCTTCCTGTTTTTAGCCACATGACCAGCTTGTAGTCATGTGACCAGCCTGTCTGCATTAATAGGCTCCCCTTCTCAACTGTCATTATTTTCCTCAGGCACTTCCGGATATCCCCAGCAATAAGTCCCAACTGAGCATGCTTCTCCCCCGGGGGGAAAGGGCCGGCAGTGGTCAGGTGATGTCACTCAACCTACTGGAAGCATGAAGTTATGTAAGTTAGTTAATGTAATTTCTCCAGCCAGAGATGTGATTGTTGGTTCAGTGTAAAGGATATACTGCAGGCTTTCATTTAACCCTAACTTGTTTTGAGACCACAGTTGCTCTTTAAGTAAAAACTTTGAATTTGGCTTGAAAGGCCACATTTTAGAAGGGAATGTGTGTGTTTGTGCTGCAGATTTTAAAACTCAATAATACCAATGATGAGAACATTGCTGTTTTTTTTTTACTTACCCTTTAAATATGTCTGTCACATGAATTAAAGGTAGGTCAGTTGGTGTGTGTACTTGTGTCAGATTGGAGGATAACAGACTAACTTTTTTGATGATTGGTCAAAATATTTTTTTTTTTTTTACTATACTTTAGATGTGATTGCCTCATGAATGAATGGGTACCTCAGTTGGTGTATATACCTGTGTCAGGTTGGAAGTTAAAAAAACAACAGTAATAGCTGCCACAGTAATGGATAAGTAGATCAGTGGGTGTGTGTACCTGTGTCGGCTTAGGGGTTAAAAAAAACAAATGATTAGTCAAAATTGTTAATTTTACTTAAGTTACCCTTTCATGGTTGCCATGAAAATGGAAGGGTAGGTCAATAGGCGTGTGTACCTGGATCAGGTTGGAAGTTAAAATAACAAACTTTTTTGATTATTGATCAAATAAATTTTTTTTACTTTAGTTACCCTTTAAGTATGGCTGCCACAGTAATGGATAAGTAGATCAGTAGGTGTGTGTACATGGGTCTGGTTGAGGGGGCATGTCACGGTTCAATATTACTACTGGTAGAGGGGTGTTCATTTTCTACTACTGTAGTAGCAGATCTAACACAACCAACAACTAACAACCATTTAAGCTGATGGCTGTGTTTCCAACAAATAAATGGGGCAATGCACCGAGAGCCACTAACATCTCTTTTAATCTTAAAGCTGCTTTACACCTTTGCGGCAGTGTGCAAAAAGAGGATTGCACAAATGCTATGACCAATGCACCAAGTCAATAGCGGTTCTTTAAGACAGAATCTTTAATGCCAGCAAATAGCTAGCATAAAAGATTTAGAATGGGTTAACTCCGTTTGCATGTATAGAGAGCTGCTATTTGCTTGGTGCATTGAATTATGGGGCTAAACAGGTGCAGTAGTGGCCCTCTATACATGGGGTTTATTATTTGTGGTTTTAGATGGGAACCCTGTTTAGCCCATAAGTTGGATAGAATTTCTTCCCCACTCAAGCACATTTTCAGTGCTTCTTAAAATGGAATTTTACACACTTTCCCCTATAATCAAGCTGCCATGCTATTATACAAACCATCATTATTTTTCACCCTCCTGTTTTTTTCTGGTTCTAGAAAACTCATTAAACGGTCTGCTGCCCATCCAGGTTTCTAGGTATGATTGTCTTTATTAACAACTAAATGATGTCTGCTCATGTTTCAGGCCCATAGATTAATTTTGCTTTAGTGCAAAGTCTCAGCTCAATAGCTCTCATTTTGAATCAGAGAGTGTTCTTAGGATAATATACCACTAGTGTCAAGAGTCTCTCTCAAGGAAAAAAAAGTGAATAATATTTCGGGTTTAATTGAAGTGTATGTGTTGCAGTAGTAGTTGTATATTTTATAGGCATCGTGCTGCTTCTCCTTTATAGCAGAGTCCAGGAGACAAACATGGGACAATGCGGCACATGGGATTAGGCTGCTCCTTACTTTGTAGTGCAGTATCCCCTTCTCTTTTAGTTTAGACATAATACTCTTCAAGATTTTGATTGTTCCTATATTCTCAGTCAAATACAAATTGTCAAATTTATGGCCAGTTTTAGAAGCTTAGACCCATAGATAAGCAAGTATACTTTCACTTTAAAATGCTTCTCTTTTTAAAGGTCATTTTCATTTGAAAATGTCATACTCTGAGGTGAAGAGATTTTGACATTTTGAGCTTAGCCTTTCCTCTCACTGCCTGTTATTACTGTAGCAGAAGGGATGTATGAGGGAAAACACACTATGATGCATGTTTTCAATAAATGGATTTTATGTCTCTCTTGCACCTAATGAAAACCAAGGCATGTTGTCTAAAAGTTTCTTTTACTCTGTCACTAGCTTTTAATTAATTTACAATCAGAAAAGTCTGTTTGGATTAAGCATTATCCCTCCCCTCAATGTCGATTGTGTCCGAGATGTATACATTTCCAGTGTACACAGGTTTAGTGGTGTTAAGTGTTATTAGATGTGGCAGGTATCAGCATCACCAGAGCAGTCAGTGTTGCCTTTCTCTATTTTGGATCATTTGTGTTTATTGTTTAGTTGAAAGTTGACTACTTATTAACTGACAAACTATTAAACATTTACATCCAAACATGTTACCCATTTCGTTTTAAAATAAAGACTTTTCTTTACTAAATGTGTAACATTTAGTGTTGTGAAGGACATTGAAACAATTACAGTAGTTATTTATCAAAGAACCCGCTAGCTGTGACTCACTATTCTTTCCATTCACAGGTGTTTAGCACTATTTGCAAACAGTCAGATTACACACACAAGTTCTTTGCCCCTGTGCAGCTAATTTTCATTTAGATCATATTGTTCCATTGTAACTGTACAGACTGTAATGTTTGCCTGATTTTCGTCCATTTGACTCTTGGTATTAGGCTGAATGATGTGCCTACATCATTCATACACACAGAGAAGTGTGTGGCACTTCCAGATTTGACGGGAGTGGATTGTTGGTTTAAAGGACATGTCCACCCCCAAATTTATAATTTCCCCCACTCTGTAATGAATAAAAATCCTTACTTTACATCCCAGCTCCAAATGGTTCTCCAGTAATCCCCTCCAAGTCAAAAAAACTGGCCACCAGTAGTACTGCAGAGTCCATATAGGACTCTGTCTCCTTCTCCGAGAGAAGTTTGACATGTGCACTGCGGCCATCTCCCCCCTCCCTCTTCCTCCCGTTTTGTGATCCCTCTCCCTTTGCCACATAATAGCTCTTCTTCCCCCAGCCCCAACTGCTATAAAAGATTTGTTAGAAAGTCCCCCGATAGTTACTTACCTTCCCTCTCTCCCCCGGCGTTCTGTGCAGCCAGCATCTGCATCCGTGATTGGCTGCATCCGTGAGTGGCTGCCGATCCCGCCCCCTGCTTGCCGTTCCATGCAAGCAGAGGGTCAGGACTGTGCAGCGGAGGATAGAGGGAAGGAAAGTAACTATCGGGGCACTTTCTAACAAATCTTTTATTGGGGTTGGGGCTGGGGGAAGGAGAACTTTTATGTGACAAAAGTTATTGAAAGGGGTGGACATGCCCTTTAATTTTTTTAAATTTTGCAAACCCCCAGTGAGTTAATGGAAATGCAAAATTTTAACCATCAAAATGAAAACTCAAAATTGTGAAATTTCAAATTCACATAATTTGTGTTTTAATTGCAACCTCTTAGGGAATCCTAGGGGTGCCTGGACCTGAGAACTGATATATATTGTGCAGTAGGGGTTTATTCATTCATCTTGTTTTACTTTGAGTATTGATAAGCAGCAAAAAAGTCTATGAAACGTAGTCTTCTATTTTTGAGAATATTTAATCATTAGTCTGCCCCCATACCCATTGTGTTTTTAAGTACTCTAGCAATTATAATATATATGGTTTGCCCAACCCTTGCTGACAAATTTTTATTATAATATTGTCTTTTTATGTATTTTCCCAGTGCATATACCATACAAGATCAAGAGCCCCCCCCCCCCCTTCCAAATGTTTTACTCTACAGGCTCAAATATTCTCTGGCTTTGCTTTCTTTAAATATGTTGCTCTTTCTTTCAGGCTAGGATCCATATTATCATTAACCCTTTTCTTTTCTCCTTTTAAGGCTGGTTGGCTTCAGTATACAGGTGTAAAATATAAACTTGAAGTTTTTTTCTCTTTACAACAATCAGAAAGCAGAAAAACACTTAAAAGAGTAGATTTACACTCTAAAACCCCAAAGAAATTCATTAGAGATTACATTCTCTTTAATTGAATCCAAACGTGGGATACCAATTTGGCAACACGTAAGATATTAACGTGAACATCAGCTGGGACTCCGCGCACTCCAGGAAGACAACGAACATGGATAATGCAAACTAAAGTGCTTTAATGAAACAAATTACACCAACACATCATAGAGCAAACCACACCTATGTAAGATATACTTCCTTGAGAGTGTAATTTTTCACAAAGCGAAAACATACTCTAATAAAGTAATAAATGGTGGTATAAGTAGTCACAAACTGTTATTAGAAAATATAATGCCTTCCGATGCATATTGAAACTTTAAAGGGAATTGCAACCCTAAAGGTACTTCTAGAAGAGTAACTTACTGTATGTATCTTCCCAAGCAATCCATTTCACCTCATAATTACCAGATAGTCCGATAAGTCCAAAGACATTAATGTGACTAATATATATACTGCCAGGGAAGTGCATATTAATGAGTTAAAAATTAGTGTCGTGCTTTAGGTGTGCCATACTGGATGAGTAATCCTCAAAAACATTTCATTAGTGGCTTAGTTAATACATCCTTGAAATGTTTTCCCAATGCTACTATTAATTCTAATCATTCCTACTACCCATTACTGTGTCACATTATTTTCTTCTTTTCCTTTGTATTCTAAATGTAAGCATGGTTTGTATTGTTACTGATACTAATTGAAGCTGGCCTTTTAGACTCTTAAGGTGGCCATACATATATTGGATTTTTCTGACCTGACTGAGCGCTCCCGTGACATTCGATCAATCCTGACGGAATCGCCTCTCCCGTTCTTCTATGCGACCGCAAAATGAATGGGATTTTTGCGATCGCATGTCGGTGGCATAGAAGAACGGGAGAGGCGTTTTCCGGCAGGAACGATCGAATGCCGCGGGAGTGCTCGGTCGGGTAAGTAAAATTGTATATATGTATGGCCACCTTTATTCTGAACTGAAACATTATGTCAACATAAGTAACTAAGGTATTCTGTGATTAAGTGTGTCTGTGTTTACCTGTAGTGATAAAAATCTAAGGAACATTGCTTTCATTGGCCTCAACCTGCTTCTACTGAAGTCTCATATTCTTACTATACATGATTGCAATTATCCTGTTTATGTTACTGCTTATGAAAGATGAAAGGAATTATCTTCACTTATCTGCGCTCATATGAGCACCTCTCATTGCTTCTAGCATCTTTGTATTCACCTTTGAATACTTAATGCTGTCTCTGTATTAAAGAATACCTTTGAAGCCTTTTGAAGATTTTGGTATTTTAATTGATTTTCCTATTTCTGCTCTGTGCCTTAGAAAATTCCACTTGAGACAATGTTAGGTGCGTTTCCAGTTTCTGTAAATACAGAGAAATATATAGAACCCATATTTAGAGAGAAATAGAAATAGAAAAATCATTTTTATTGCCACTCATCTTGCAGTTAAAAGGACCCCCCCCCAAAAATATCCAGAATTGGCGTCCCAAAAAAAAGGTGCATGCACCATGGGGTTTGCTAGTACTAGATAAAAAAGAATACTAAGTGCCAACCATGCAGTAATTCAATTACTTACTTGTTTTTCATGAACATTCCTGGATGGAGCTTCTTGGTAAACTTGATTTAAAAAATTAAATCAAGATGACTCAGTATAGCTCATATTAACTGTAGCCACACTCTAAATACACTTACATTCAGATTATAGGGAAATATCAGTGTTACATCCTAAGTACTGCTTTTGATAGGCCCACTGCCCATTGCTTCTGGGAGGAGCTTCTATGTTCCCATCTTGTCCGTGTGCTACACGTTATGATTGCTTGATCCTGTTTTTCACTTATATGCAGTAAAAGTTTGACGGTTTAACTTCTATGCTGCTGGTTGCCTGCCTTAAGGACCCTTTTTGAGGGACCAAAGTCTGTGAAGTGCCCATTGCTTTACACCAACCATCAAAACCAGGTCATCTCAAGATCTCAAAAGTAAAGGGGCCCATACACACACCAGTTCAGGTGTTGTCTTACCATAGTTGGACTCTGTATGACTGTTTGACTTTTTTACAAATTGTCATCTGACAATCCGATGCTGCAAATGTACGATCAGTATTGATGCATGTGTGGTCCCCATAAGGGTGTTTCACACATGTTTTTATAAAAATGTGTAATGATATCGCATGTTATAAAGTTACTACTGTGGCTAAATTATTTGAAACTTAATATTATTTAATTGTTTAAATAGGTTCCATGAAATAACAAAGGTATTAAGCGCCTGTTTTTCTACCTCCTCCATGTAAAGGTTGGCCACAATAGGTGAAACTGGAGATCCCATAGCACATCTGTGTTTTTGCTTATAGAACTTATCCCTGTATTTGAAATAGGTGGTATTCAGGCACAAGTCCAGTAAGGAACACACCTGTTCTGGGTTGAGATCAGTTCTGCTGGTAAGAGTGCTTGGCTGTGATATGCTAATTAGGATTTTCCAGGGTACATAATTGCCACAGATTCTTGTACAAGTCATTCTGAATTGAGAAAGCCAGTCGGATGACTAGCGAAACGTCTTCAAGAACTAAACTTCAAGTCTAGTTGATCTAATTGAATACAACAGATAGTACAATGTTATGTGATATCCTGTTATATGACATTAAAAAAGTGTTGCTTTTAAGGAGAACTAAATGGTTAACACACTCCCCTTAAACCAAGGGCAACTAACTGGCGGAGTGGTGGGTTTAACCTTAAAATTTAGCAGTATTACTTCAAGATCTTTAGATTTTTCTTTTGAACTTGATAGCTATCCTATTGTATCATTACATTAAATTGTAACTTATTTGAACCTATATATATCATATAACACGACTTTACATAGTAACATAGTAATTAAGGTTGAATAAAGACATACGTCCATCAAGTCCAACCTATTCACCCTCTTTTTCTTTTTTTTTAACCCTAACAGTTGATCCAGAGGAATGCAAAAAAAAAAAAAAAAACAGCTAAAAAGGGGGGGGGGGGGGGGGGGGGGGAATCCTTTCTGACTTCAAACTGCAATCGGAAAGTATCCCTGGATCAACCAGATCTATATTCATTAATACCAGTAATTCCCAATATTTTTTAGTTTTAGAAACTTATCCAGGCCTTTTTTTAAAGCTATTCAATGAACTTGCCATTACCATTTCTGCTGGAAGACAGTTCCACAGTTTCACCGTTCTCACTGTAAAGAAACCTTTCCTAACCTGAAGATTAAACTTCTTTTCTTCCAACCTTTAAGGATGTCCATGAGTCCTCTGATATGACATATTAGTAAACACCAGAGAGTTCATTGTATGGCCCATTAATATATTTGTATAGGGTTATCATGTCCCCACGCAAACGTCGCTTCTCCAATGTAAACAGCCTAACTTTTCTAATCTGCCTGCATATTCAAGCCCTTGCATTCCCCTTATTAATTTAGTTGCCCTTCTCTGAACTGCTTCAATTTCCAAGATGTCCCTTTTTTATATGGGATTCCAAAACTGCACCGCATATTCCAAATGAGGCCTTACCAGTGCCTTGTAAAGAGGGAGAATATTTTTCTCTCTTGAATCTATTCCCCTCTTTATGCAAGACAATATCTTGCTAGCTCTAGCCGTTGCTACCTGGCATTGTTTGCTATAGCTAAGTCTGTTATCTACCAGAAACCCCAAATCTTTTTCGTTTACAGATGCACTTAACACAGAGTTATTTATGGTGTAGGTGGCACAGGGATTATTAAATACTAAATGCATCACCTTATTTTTGTCAACATTGAATCTCATCTGCCATTCAGCTGCCCATTTTGATAATGCAAACCTGCTTGCAGCACTTGCACATCATTTGAATTTTCCAAAGCTCTGCATAGTTTAGTGTTATCAGCAAACACTGAGACCTTGCTCTCAATGCCCCCTTCTAAGTCATTTATAAACAGATTAAACAGAAGCGGCCCCAGTACAGAACCCTGAGGCACTCCTCTTAGAACTTTAGCCCACATAGATGTAGCTCCATTAACCACCACTCTCTGTTTGCGGTCCAATAACCAGTTCTCTATCCATGAACAAATGTTTTCTTCAAGGCCAACAGTCCTCAGTTTATACATTAGTCGCCTATGTGGCACAGTATCAAAAGCTTTTGCAAAATCCAAATATACCACATCCACCGCTGTGCCTACATCTAACTTTTTACTCGCTTCTTCATAAAAACCAATTAAATTTGTCTGGCATGATATATTTCTCATAAATCCATGCTGACTACTACTAATAAGATGAGCTCTGGAGACAAAGTCAAGGATATTATCCCGTAACAAAGTTTCCAGCACCTTCCCTACCACTGATGTTAGGCTTTCAGGTCTATAGTTACCAGGCTGTGAACGACTACCTTTTTTGAATATTGGTATTACATTGGCTTTTTCCAATCCAACGGCACATCCCCAGACCAAAGCAAATCTGAAAAGATGAGAAACAGAACTGATGAGATGAGATAGAACTGAACTAAGCTCTTTTAAAATCCGAGGATGCAATCCATCTGGTCCTGGGGCTTTATTGATATTAACTTTGTCTAATTGTTTCCATACCATATCCTCTGTTAGCCAATGTGAATACTCTTCATTTCTTCCCTGCATATTATTACAATCCTTGCTGTAAGGACAAGGATTCTCAACAGTAAAAACCGATGTAAAAAAAAACAGTTTAGCAGATTAGCCTTTTTGGCATCCTCTACAACCACCTCAGCCCCATTATTTAATGGTCCCACATCCGAAGTCCTCATCTTTTTACCATTTATATACTTAAAAAACATTTTGGGGTTGGACTTGCTTTGTTCGGCAATCCGTATTTCATTTTCTATTTTAGCTAGTTTAATTGCTTTCTTGCACTCTTTATTACATCTTTTGTACTCCCTGTAAGCCTGTTCTGTTCCTGTCTTATCGGTCAGCGCCGTCCATGTGGTGCCTGGTGGGTGAAACCCTGTATGAAAACACCTGCTTTGTTTCCATACAGGGTTTCACCCACCAGGCACCACATGGACCGCACTGACCGATAAGACAGGAGACTGGTAACTATATGTAATCACAGTTCATTACAGGCGATACATAGGTCTTTTATACTAATGTCTTGATGTATTGTGACTTAAGCCATGACAGTGAGCTCTGTATGTGTTTTTAAGTGTTTTTAACAATATCCCTTCTGGAATAAAGGACTTTTAGTTTAATACTATACATAGAATGTAGCAGCCTATATATTTCTTTTTGACCTCCCCGGCATTTGGTGGCTTGTAACATACTCCAACAATTAATTTACCTACCTTCTTGCTTCCTGTACACAGTTCCACCCATATTGTTTCTGCCGTATCGTTTACGCCCCCATCTATTCCATCTTTTAAATTTGGCTTCAATTCCTGTTTAACATACATATATACTCCTCCTCCTTTCTTATTAACTCTGTCATGTCTAAATAAGGAGTATCCTTCAATATTTACTGTCCAGTCGTGTGAATCATTTAGCCATGATTCTGCTATACCAATTACTTCATACCTTTCCTTTAAAGCTATTATTTCAAGTTCCCCGTTTTTTCCTGCCAGACTTCTTGCATTTGTAAACTTTGAGTTGCTCTGCTACAGAACAGCAATTTTTTATCAATTAGTTTGGTAACATCGGCGTATTAGCCAATTGTGTGGGGTCTAGACATTTTTTTCACTGTACAAAAGGTCATTCAGTCTGCTGAGTTTTCTGTTACAATACTGCAAAATAGACATTTACAGATTTTCTTAATGCTCCCTGTTCTGTCTGACATTATACTAGAAAAGGTTACAGGAGAAAAGAAAGGATCCCCCTAAATGTGCATTCACCAATATTTACAAGTGTGAGGATATACCACAGTTAAAACATAACTATATTGATCTTTGTTGAGGAAATGGGCCACTGCCTGCATGCCATGTTGATGACTGATGGATGTATATAAGGACTCAACATCCGCTGTCACCAAGAGGGTACTGTCCTGTATTGGTAAATCATTGACTTTTGCTAGGACCTACATCGTATCCCTCACAAACAAATTCTTATTAGTCACATGCTGTCTTAATTTATGTTCAAGAAATCTGCTTGCCTTTTCCATTATATTCCCTATACCTGAAACTAAAGTTCTCCCGGGAGGAATTGTTTTGTTTTTGTGTATTTTAGGTAGTAAAAATATGGTAGCTAAGATTGTTAACAGTCAGAAATTGTGATTCTGTATCCGAGATCAGAGAATTCCAAGGTACCTGATAAATCAAGTTAGTATATTCTTTTAGAAATATTGTAGTGAAATTACCTTGGAGTTTGCGGTACATAGTTGTCTCTGACAATTGTCGTTTTATTTCTAACTCGTACATATTCAAAGGCCAAAGTACCACATTGGCCTCTAAGAGTTTGATAATAGTGTCATTCCAAGATTCAATTTCCTTTATCACCTTCTGTTGTGTTATAATTAAATTGGATGTATATACCATTTTTTAGTAGAAATAATAGTATTACTAACTGTATTAAAGAAGGCCCGGCACCTATGGTTAAGCTCGAAATGCATCAGGGGATGATTCCACAAACTTTGTCTGCCCTTTTCCTTATGTGGTAAGGATATGGACAAGCAGCCTCATACTTATTGACCTGGGCTGAAGCTCATCGTAGCTCATACCAGTTGTAACACAAGCATTAGGGACCCAATCTAGGGACTTTTTTTTTACATGGACTAGGGGAGCACTGAGTACTTAGGGCTCTTTTATTTACAATAGGGCCAGATAGTCCAGAGACATGTTTGTCTCTGTTAATGGCAAGAAATATATAGGCTTTATACCTTCTACCTTTGTTACTTTTCCCTCATGTGGCACACTGTGTGTTTGCTATTTTTAACCATTGTTTGTGTGTAGTTTGATATTATTTTAATGCATAGCCAATAAAGGTTATGTGTTAACTGTGGTTTATCCTCACATATATATATTTGTGAATATCTACTTATATATTGGTGAATGCACATTTAGGGGGATACTTTCTTTTCTACTGTAGCTTTGACTTATACTTATCCCCAGTGCATCCTCCTCTGTAATTACAGGGGGTAGCTGTGCAATAGATATCTAATTATACTAGAAAGACAGAATATCCACTGCAGTTTGCTAAGCCCATATTCCTATCTCTTCTGTTGACGCAGCACTTTAAATAAATTCAGTCAAGTCAGACGTTGAAATTACTGGACAACACAATATAATTTAGATAAAAACACTACAGTTTGATTGACCGTATTTCACCATTATAATATGTATGGCAGATTGTATTTTTCTTCCTCTGAAATAATGACTTGTTGACAAATAGTGTTGCACATAATATGCAGGAGGTATCAAGAGAAAAGTCTGTTCTATTTGAACTGCAACTGAAAACTGAAAGTTTTTTGGAAAAGTCGCTGAAATCATGTCAACAGAACAAAACAGAACAAAACAAATGTATTCCTTTTTTATACTAATGGGTAACTAAAGCCTCCATCAGTAAAAAACAATTCCCCAGTTTTAATTTTTGATTGCAAGATCTAGATTATTATGGCTTACTACATAACTGCACACAATTCAAGTACCTCAGCTCTCATTGCAAATCATTAGGTGCCTTATTCTTTGCAAAAAACCAAAAAGCTGTGCTCTGCAATACCCAATATTAGACATGTATAAAAAATTGTAAATAGCAAAGTCAATGTTGGTTTTAAATGAATGTGGGCTGAGGTAACTGGGGTCATATTGTTATGGTAGAAATTAAACCTCGTGATAGGGGAAATAAAAATGGGGGTGTTGGTATGACAGTTGTGGAAAAGAAAATCAGGCCTAGCGAAGTGATGAGCCTTGAGGGTTATTAAAATATTATAATATACTGTAGTCACTGTAACATATAAGACGGTATGCTGTTACAATTTACCTTCACATAATAAGCAACCATACAAACCTGACTAAATCCCTTTTCATAAAAATCTATTTAAAGTATTGATATAAAATGGGGGGCAAGGAGAGATAAAGAGTTTATTCTATGCTCCTCTAATAGTTTCCCAGACCAAACTTCTTCATAGGACACGTTAAATGAAATTGCCTAACCTTCTGTCAATAAGAAAGATAGTGGCATTGCTACAAGCCGATGCAGAATTTTGGCCTGGACCCCAACTCGCCATCCAACCCCTAACACCTCTACCATCCTTGCATCAGGGAGTATTCACAGCATTTAGAATGAGTTGAAAGATAGTGCTACCCTGGTAACTCCTGAAGATAGAAAACATTTAAGTAGATTTACTTGGTTAATGAAGGTCTTTTCAGTTGTAGAAATGCAAAAGTTAGCAAATGTTTTAGAATAAAGCTGTTTATAATAGCTGAAAGGAGGACAATTTCTTATTTTATTAGTATTGCCCCACAGCTTTATTTTGTTGACCAAAGCAAACATTTCTTCTGCTACAGCACAAAACCAAATCATTTAAAAAAGTTTGCAGTTTTCCACTGTGAAGCTACAAGCTCGACGTTCCAATATTGTCTTTCATCAGCTTGAAATTACAAAACCGTAAAAAACAAGTGCACTGGCAAATAGAATTAAAAGTGTTGTAATGCTAAAGTAGCGGATATAGACAAGAAGTGCGGTTTATGCAGTTCTGCCACTTACTAATCAAAATGTTAAAACATAATAGTAATTCTTTTCTTAAAGCAGTTAATTGTTTTATGAATGCTCTTATCAGTGCATAATAAGAATACAATACAGAGAACTGCTTGCAATTACTACGATTACAGCAATCAAAGCACATTTGCTGTATTCATTACATTATGCATTGTTACAGATTCTAAAATGGTTTAGTGCTTAGAAAATCAAAATTTAGGGACCTCCTCAAGAAAATATTAAACACAGCAAAAAGAGGCAGGTTTTTAGTTCTGAAAGTTGGTCTAAATTCATAAATAGAAATGATTTACATGTATAACCAACGGAAAAAGGAGTAAATAAGTTGATTGAACTATGAACATTTATTTAAGGTTGGCAAAGTTTTCTCAATATAGACAACCAAAACAATGTTAGCTTGTTGGGCTCATGTGCCTTTCATTACCCTTAAAATAGAATTAGTATATAGGGGCATATTTATAAAGCATGGTTAACTTTTCGCGGCCGTTTTCCCCGACCTTTCCGCATAAATCGCGTTTAACGACATTTATTAATGTCGGGAAACGGGCGCGAAAAGTTAACGAGGCGTTAACTCTTCACACTGATACTTACCTGTTACCGCCGCTTCTATTTATAAAGCGGTGGTAACTGTTTCGCATTGCTAGTATTGGCTGTTTTGGTTCGCCACCTTCAAGGGGCAGCTGAAATCACTCACATTTACAACTGTGCTGCCCTCTCTTAGATATTACACAGCAAAGCCCGCCTCCTAGATGGCCCAAGGCCATTGTTAACATATCACTTGTCATTGGCTAGTGGGAATGTCTGTTACAACCTCTCTCCTCCTCCTCTGCCAGTCAAACAAACTTGAAATGTCCTGTTGCTAGGATACAGCCTACATAATCAAGCTGATCAAGGGCGGGTGGAGGAGTGTTTTCTTGCATGCTAGCATTTGAGTGACAGTTAGAGGCAGACAGAATCATTACACCCCCTTCACATTCACAGCATGGCTAATTGAAGGCTAATTAAAAGCAGAGAGAGGCTCGAAATCAGGAAAATAATGTATGGGGAGGGCTGCATACCTTAACTCTTTTTAAAGCAGTTTAAAAAATGCATTGAGGCAATACAGTTACGTATCCTTTAAGATTCAGGTTTGGTAGACATAAACTTTATTTATTTGTCAGTCAAAAATGGTTTGGGCAGATGATATATTTATTATAGTGATGTATGGTTTTCAGTTGAATGCCTCAGATTGCTCTGTTTTAATAAACAGTTAATTTTCTTCCCGTCATCTTAGAAGGTTGTATTTTCAAAACCCTTTTACATAGGCACTTGTGCTCAGAAACTCCATTGAACTTGTCACAGCACATATGTGTTGGGGACTGTACACATGGACACGACCAATTGTTCAAAGGTGATGCAGGGATCAGCTAACGTTGAAATCACTTGAAATAAAGGAAGCCAATATCAATCGAAGGAAATTATCTCTCTTGCCGATCATCCTAATGGCAACTACAGTCAGCATTGCAGTTTGTTGATTTCAGCCCTTACACACTGTCAACACCAAAGTGTACAGCCACCTGTTCTTGATAGGGCTGTTGTCCATGCCATATTACCCATCATAATTATAGTTCTGATATCTCCTTCCCTAGCTGCATAGCTACTTTTTCCTAAAGGGTATGTTCACCCTTAAAACAAAAGACTAATGGCGGTGCATAGGTGTGGTTTAGTTAGTGTGACATCTGCCTTCAGCAGATTCTGCTTATATCTTTCCAACCTCAAACCCAATTAAATAATCTAAGCTAACATATATTCTGATACTGAAGGTCAATGTAAAATGTGCAGAGGAACAAAAACACAGATATAGTTGAATGTACTGCTTTAGAAAATAATGTAAGAAAAAATGTATGAGCGTTGGTTTCCTTTTGCCTTAAATTCTGTCTCTCCTGAATGCCATTAGACCAAACCAACCTCCTGCCAAAATTATGCTTATTTCCATTATATCATGTTGGTCCAAACAAGGCCTAGAGAGTTACGTCTATAGTATTGTTAGAAATACCTTTGCAGATAGAAGGCAAAACAAAATGAAAATTCTATATAGTTGTATACTACATGTTCCTAATATTTTTACTAAAATGCAAATAATATTTACATATAAGGGAGGTTAGTAGCCCTTTAATCCTCGGTTCAGTAAAGAAATTGAATTGATTATCTGTAACTTTTCATTATTCATTAGAAATCTGGAACATTGTCTTACTATGTGCAGATGAGGTTATCATTATCTCATTATAACAAGGGAAATTGCTGATCATTAGAATGAAATTTTAGAAGTTTTTACGAACAACTTGTCCTTGTCAGAACTGCACCCTGCAAAGCACGAAGCACAAGCAGATTCTTGCTTATCACAAATGACAGAATGCCATGCTGCTTCTTTTTCCAAAACAAAATGATAATGACATCTAATTATAACATTTGATCACACCTGTGCTCTGAACAAACCAGCATTAGGTGTTTACAAGTGGCCTGTCACCAAACTAAATCATACCTAAAAACTAATTTATTTTAGCAAATAAGGTCAGTGAACTGTTCTCAGTCTTTGGAGAACTGATTTTGTTTGGTGCAAAATGGTTTTATTCTCTTTCATCGCATTGCAGATTAAAAGTAAATATTAACAGTGAGGATGTCTATCGGGTCTTCTTTGGTGTGTACTGCAGTTCCCAACACCTCTAGGCAGCCTATTCTAGACATTGTAGCTCGTTTTACAATAAATAAAATAAAAAAATGAGTCAGAATATCATTTCCTGTGGGGATGTACATAGGTGTATTTTGATAATACAAAGAAATATAGCCCTGCTTCTGTGATCAAATTATTAGTCTTAATAATGGGACAGTCATAAACTAAATGTCTTCCCCACTGGCTTTCTAGTGCTTGTAAAACCTGGCAATATGAGACATCAGAAGAGGGTTAGGGAGGAACCAAGTATATCATTCTTAGTTTCTGGGGTTGTCCTACTATTTTAAGGCTTTTAAGTCCAATGTAGGAATGTCCTAAGTTATTACCTTGCAATTTGTTTGTATTTTTTCTCCAGCTATAAGTTGTCAGTTTCCCCTGTATTCACTTGCAGGAGTTAAATTCAATCCCTGCATTATCCAAGTTACAAAAATACAATGTGCCCATTCTACCATTTCTATGTTCTGAGTTTGTAAAAAGAGCTTGCCTTTTCATTGACCGGATCAAGGAAGATGGAGAAGTAAAATTTAGGTTAATAATGCTGCTTATCCAAGAAGAACCCAGGGTAAAGAACCTAGCGCCCTCACCCTATGTACTATGCATCTGTTGAGCGAGGGGGAAATTGAGCATCATTCTTATTTAATGCAGAAAATGTCTGAAACTGGTACAAGTACAAGAACAAATGTAAAATATTCCCAAATGTAGCCTACAATATGCTGGTCAACCAGTTTTGGTTCACCAAGTTTTATACTTCCTTTATAAGAAGATAATGGGATTTAAAATGGCAGCAAAAATCAATAAGAAACTTTTGGATCCCTTTAAGCACACTAGGTTATGTGACAGGATGGCTGTGGGAAAAGTGAGCATGGAACCTAAATGGAAATCCGTAAATCACTGTCAGGAGATCTCATTCTATCCTTATCCATGTTAACATTGTATTTTATCACATTTTCCTTTTCTATTTCTTTACATGATCTATACATTTGACTTCTTACTCTTTCTTTATAAATCATTTTCTAAACTATTTATGAACAAATCAACCCTGTTATCAGTATAAAAATTATATATATAAAAATAATTTTCTACTCCGATATTTAATGGTAGACATGTTTGTTGATGGTTGGTATTTAAATAATAAACAATGGGGCTTTTTTATGGTGGGACATCAATTTTTTGAGTAAAAGTGTCACTAACCGATTCAATATTGATTCAATATCGGTTAGCGCAACTTTAACTTCTTCATTGCAGCGGCTGTGCACGTATCTCAAAAGACACCAGTGCAACCCATTTAATATAGTGTCAGCCATTTTTTGCGTAAATTCTAATTAGAGTGCAATTTAAACAGAGCTGCAACCAATATATTTAATTTCTGAGAGGTCGCTTGCTGCTCTCGGTAAACCCACTCCAATGTGTTATGCAGTATCTTCAAAAGATGTGTGTGTTTTGTACATTCCTGCTATATTTTCTGTCAGGTACCAACCTTTACTATTAGAGATGGGATCCAGGTCCGACTTGGACCCGGATCCGACACGGAACCCCACAGTTCCAAAATCAAAGTTTTTTATCAAACATTCGAGCTATTATCAAAAATTCTCGAAAATAACCTTGAGCGTTCAATAATACTCGAAAATACGATCAGAAACGCAATAGTTTCCGATCGTATATTCAAGGATTATTGAACGTTAGAGGCTATTTAGAGAATTTTCAAAAAAATAGCTAGAACGTTCTTCAGGAACGCAACAAAAACGCAACAAAATCCGTCAGTTTCAGCCATCTCTATTTACTATATTAAAGGACACCATATCTATATTACTATATTACTATATTAAAGCCTCCAAATCTAAATTGGCTGGCCCCTAAAATTCCTTACCTTACATTCCTGCTCCTTCTGGTTCTCCAGTAGTCCTTGCCCAAATCCAGGAAACTGAGGAGCAGTCGCTGTCTTCCTGTTCAATCTTCTCTGCTTTCTGTGATGCCTCCGGGAGGGATGCTGACATGCGCAGGGAAGCCCTTTCCCCCTCTCCTTCTGGATTCCATCTGCCTGCACTTCCTCCTAGTGTGACAGGCTTTTGCTATAATGTTCCTAAGGGTTGCCCACCCCAAACCGCTATAATAAAACTAAAAAAAACCTTTCAGATTACTACTTACAGCCCCTTCGCTCCCGGGACTTATCCGGCAGCCACATCTGTGATTGGATGCCGGTCAGGCCCCTCTCTGCTGTCTCCTGTTAGCAGAGAGGGAAGAGGAGACTCGCGGGAGCGAAGGGGCTGTAAGTAGTTATCTGAAAGTTATTTTTAGTTTTATTATAGCGGTTGGGGATGGGCAACCCTTAAGAACATTATAGCAAAAGTATGTTTTTGAAGTGGACATGCCCTTTAATATGACATGAATCCATCCCTAAGTACACTTTCTAATAACTGTTACCTTAGAATACAAACTGCCGTTTTATAGACTATTGAAAAGCTGTAGTCTGCCTCCTAATAAGAGAGTGATGGCAAGTACGCTAATTAGAATGCTTGCTTTGTTCAGACAGGTATAGAAAAAAGGCCTGTGAGTCACCTGTGATAAATTGGAGCTATTGAAGCATTGATTAGATGATTTATGCTTTGATCACTGCCTTAAAGATGGAACATCCATGCTAATTTATTACCAGTTAAGATAGGTTGTTATTTATGTTTGCCGGCACTTTGTTCATGACAGTGACATTTTCTCAATTCCTTTCAGAGCCAACGATTCTCTGTATGAAATTCTACAAATGGATTTTGAAATGGGTCTTAGCAGTGGTTTGGCTGGAGCCCAGCAGATTACATGGCAGGTGGAATATCCAGAAGAAGACTCAATTAGTGAACTGATGATCTCTGAAATCTTTGTCAGCCAGACAACATTTGCCGGGATTGTCCCTCTTGCAGTGGTATGGTAATCTTGGTTCTCGTTTTTTTTTCTGTTTAATTATGAAACTTGTATATGGGAAAAGCATGTTTTGAAATACAGAATGACACACTGTATACAAATATGTCAGCTTACAATAGGCTAATTCTAATGTATCCAATGATGAACACAACTCCCATAACATGTGAATGTTTGCTATATACAAATAATGGGAAAGGGGCTTAAAGGACCAATATCGTGAAGAAAGAATTGCATCTAAAATAAATATATAATTGTATCTGTGGTTGTTATCATTAACCTTAACTTCACCTAGCTTCCACTGTCAGTTTTCTTCCAAGCTGTCTTCTGGATCCTTATATTTCACTGCCCTCTCATAAGCGATTTTGCACATGTTGTGAGACTTAAGAACTTGTGCCTCGTTTGGGGTCAGACTATGAGTTAAACGTTTTCTTTTTTTGTAGTTGTCAGTTAATATTTACTTTATTATCTAAATTTCCTTTTTTATAAAAGAGAAAATATCTGTCCATAACAGAATGGGGTTGGAAATCGAAACTAGCAAAAATTATAAAGGCAAACTAAATTAAAGGCACACTATACTGAAAACATTACTTTGCCTCATCTTAATCTATAATTGAATACATGTAAGTAGCACTTACTCTCATTTGTGTGTGTTGCTGCATGCCTTCAGTCCAGCACACATTTTGTTTAGGAGCAGTATCCCCCCTCCCTATTTTAACCACTCCCACTTCCATCCGACCTGACTTTTCCCCCACAAACCAACTGTCAAGCCTGAACACAGCCTACAGCATTACAACTGTCAAATCTTTCACCATTCCAGCTACAGTAAAACTACTCACAGAAGGATTGTTTTTGAGAGCAAGGAACTTGACTGACTGCTGAAATATAAGAAGTTTTAGATTGGATATCTAAAGAAATAGTGGGCAGATCAACAAAAAAATAATTCAGTGGTGGATGGGAAGAATTATAGTTTCCAGTTATGGTCAATTTAAAATAACCTATTTTTCGGTATAGATGCCCTTTAATTATGCAAAGCCCTTCTATTTTACGCAGGGAGCTGAAATAGATTAATTCAACCTCACCTCTGAGATTTCAGCAGAATTTAAATAAACTGCAGCTCCTTTCCTGCCCTGCCCCTGAGCCAGGAGATGCAAACCATATCTTCTTATAGGCTGGCTCACTGACTAATTAAAGGGGTGGAGCTGATATAGATCTTATCTTATCAATCTGCTGAATTGATCCTCACCCTGGGTACACCGGTGGAGGTTGCATTAACTGTTTAGTTCTCTTTTAAGAAAATAATCTGAAGAGATTTCACAAACTTAATTTTGTTTTTTATGTCCTTGTGACCCCTATGAAGAACTGTATCTGCAAGTAAATATTCAGAAATCAGAATTATTTCTATAAAAAGGAAAGAAATTTATTTTGATAAAGTGATCACTTTGCCCGAGAATTGCTTGAAATCAGGGACAACTGCGTTATGCAACGTTTGTGAAACAGCTGGTGCCTTTTAGATTAGTGTAATTATGCATTAAATAACACAAAATGGAAAAACTACAGCACAAATCACTCTATAACTGTACACCTGTCACATTGAACAATTTGTTCTATAGACTTAAGCAAATGGAAGTGATGCAGGCTCCCAAGCTGTGGGCTGCTGGTCTTAGAGTTTGTCCTCTGGTGTAAATCTAGGGATCTGACCATGTAAATATGTAGATAAATCAATGCAGTGACTATTTTTGCCCACCCATAATTCCTGAGAAAACGTTTCATGTGTGTAAATACCAGCCTGACAATGGAAATACCCATTTTATGTTTCTGTTGCTCAGCTAGGCAGTAGTAAGTATTGAAACTATATCAAATACTGATAAGTTAAAGAGCTGTGTATTAAAGAAGAACTAGTGAATTTAGGATTTTTTAAAAAAAGTTAAAATAAAAATTACCTTGTGTAGTCAGGTAGAATTCCTACACTAGAACAAACAGGAGGAAGCGTACTGCACCTTCAACTCTTCCGATTAAAAAAAACCTTTTATTAATTCAGATTAAAAATCAGCATATAGAGCCATAATAGCCGACGCGTTTCGGGCATGCGCCCTTCATCACAGGCCTGATCGGGAGAGGTGGTTCCGGCAGGAACGTCGCGTGTATGGCCACCTTAATACAGTAAAGTTCAAGTACTTTTCATTTTTAAAATGTTAATTTTTACAGTATAGTTTAGTATTTGAGGTTGAATAAAGACATACGTCCATCCAGTCTTACCTAATCTGCAATACCCACATTTCCTGCCTAATTGTTGATCCAGAGGAAGGCAAAAAAAGGAAAGTGGAAAAAATGTATTCCTGACTCCAAGTAGCAATCGGAAATATTCCTGGATCAACTCTACTTTATGTATCCATACATGTAACCTACAAAAAAATTTTTTCAGAAACTTTTTTTTTAACTATCCAATGAACCTGTCATCACAATGTCCAATGGAAGACATTTCCATAGTTTTACCATTCTTACAGTGAAAAACCCTTTCCGAACTTGAAGACTAAAATTCTTTTCTTCAAGTCTTAAGATGTCCGCATGTCCTCTGACATGTTCTGTTGGTGAACAATTCCCCAGATAATTTATTGTATGGCCCATTAATGTATTTATTCATGGTAATCATATCCCCTCTCAAGCACCATTTCTCTAGTGTACATAATTGTGAACGTATTGTAAACTTATCCAATCTGTGTTCATATTCTAGCTCCCACGTTCCATTTATCATTTTAGTTGTCCATCTCTGAATCCTTTACATTTCCAAGATGTCCTTTTTGTACACAGGATTCCAAAACTACCAAATGAGGCCTTACCAATGCTTTGTAAAGAGCGAGTATAACATTTTTCTCCCTTGAATCTATACCTCAATTTATACAAGACAATATCTTGCTGGCTCTATCTGTTGCTCTATATTTTGCCGCCTGGCACTGCTTGCTACCTTTAAGTTTGTTATCCACCAAAACTCCAAAATCCTTTTTCAACAGGGATTCACTTCACACAGAGCCATTTAGCCGCCCAATGTGACAATCTATCCATATTGATGAATCCCAGTTAACAACTACTCCCTGCATCCTAGCCATCAACCAACTTTCTATCCATGTAAAATGTGCCTCCCCAGGCCAACAGACCTTAGCTTATACATTTGTCGCCAATGGGGGACTAAATTAAAATCCCTAGCAAAGTGCTGCTATGCCAGAGTCTAAGTTCCTACTTACTTATTTATAAAAGCCAAGCAAGTTAGTTTGACAAGATCTATTCCTCCTAAATCCATGTTGATTACTACCTATAAGGTCAGTCCTTGAAACATACTCTAGAATATGTTCCCGTATAAAAAATTCTAGTATCTTCCACACAGAGGTGTAACTGCAGGAGCCTGGGGCCCCTATGTGATTGGAGGCCAGGCCCATGGCCCACCCCCTCCCCAGAGGTCCACAATCAGCTGTTTTTAAACAGCTGATTGCACGTATGTAGGAAACAAGACCGGACTCGAACTTGAGCTTTCATGCATCCTCTTAACTTCTGACACCCCACCCCCCCCATGGTTGCAGGCAGTAGTTACACCACCACAGCACTGAAGTTAAAGGACAGTGCAGAAAATATTATTGTTTTTATTGGGTATCATAGGGAGAACCCTGTATTTCTGCCTAAAACTTTATTAAAATGAAAAGGTTATGCTTTAAGTTTCTCGCTTATAAGGGCCATGCTCCCACAGACACTGATCATGAGGAGGTGGGTGGGGGTTTGTTGGGGGTGGGTTTGATTGACACATGCACAGTCTTGCTTTTTTCAGAGGAGGTCACAAAGGAGGTGCAGGAGGATATCAATTATCTGCCTATGTGCGCAAACACTGTCCATCTTTGAAGTTAAGTAGTATTTAGGGCTGGTACTGGCCTAATATTTTAATCTAAATAACCATTTGATCAATTGGTACTATTTTCGAAACAACCAGACTTCATATAGACTTCAATAGGCCACGCAGTAGGTTGGGCTATAATATCAGCATCTGTCAACGATCAGTATATCAGCCCATGTGAACCAAGCATTAAACACTTTAAAGGAGAACTAAACTTAAAATTTTTAATGTGAAAGTTTTTCTCCCCAGAACACCTATACATTGTAAGTTGCATTTAGTACATGTGAGAAATAGATTCTGTAACTAAGAAGGCTTTCATGTTGTTGCCAGTACAACCCGCAGCATATAAAGCTTCCGAATGTATCTGGATACTTTGCTTGTTCAGTGGTGGTGCCAGGTTTAAAAATACACAATTTAGAAGGTCACAAGTTCAATATCCCAGACTTCCTTTTTTTTGTTTCTATTATGTCCCGAGCAAAAGATGAAGCTCCAAAAATATACCTAAGTGTTCAGCTTACTCAGTGGTGGCTTACCTTATAAGATGCCAGTTATAGAAACGCACAGTTCAGAAGGTTGCTAGTTCTAATCACCAGAGGTTATTTTTTGTTACCATTATATTCATAGTAAAAGATTCTACATGTACCAGCGTTCTATTAATTATCTCTGTTAGCCTAGAGGTAAGATCACTCCTTGTAGCATGACACAGTAAATTTACAAGTTACAAGTCCCCAGACTTACTATTTTTTTTTTTTTTTTTTTGCTGAAATGTTAGTATTCAGTTTCTTACATCCATGCTATCTATGAAATACACTGCAAAGATTACTTTTATTTTTGTATGATAAGTAAAGGATTATATCCTTGTTAGGAGGAGCATTGAATGTGTTTGAAAACAAAAAACTGAAATCAGCATCAAGGAGAGGAATGATCTCTGTGCTATAATGTGATTGGCTGTCAGCTTCTAGGAAGCTCTTCTAGGAAGCTATTGGGACAATGTTGTCTGGAGACTTTAGTTCTCCTTTAAGGATAATTATACCTTTAAATTCTGACCATCCACAGGGCCCAGCAATTTATAGTACCCAGGGTGAAGGATGACCAAAACCCTGAGAAAGAGAGGAGATAGACCATCTAATTATCTATCCTTGCTGTCATTCCTATTGGAAGGATCTAGGTGATGTCAGCAGTTTTTGAAAGGCCATTAATTCCTGCCATCGCTCAGCTCTGTATCATTCTTTTGAAAAATTGAATTATTTTAAAGACACTATCTTACATGTTTCTAGCTTCTACATAGTGGGTCTAGGGTTGCCAACGCTATGGCCTAAATATTCTGGTCTGAGAGGCATGCTTTGGGTGTGACCTTAGCACCTAATGCAAGTTACAGTATATGAGCCTGGCTGGTTTTTAATACTGTTACAGCACAGAATTGCCATCCAATTAAATGACAACCCTAAGTGGGTCACAGACAAGAAAACAAAATTGGATACAGTAGACATATACACTAACATGTCCAAACTGACACCAGTTGGTCACACCTCTCACTTTTACTATACAATGTGCATTGGGAAGCACATTCTTTCCAGTCTGCTACAATAATCATTCTGTGTCATGTAGGGGTGGTAAATTACATGTTATATATATATAACTTGTATATAACAATACAATTTGTTATCTGTGCTGGAAGGAGCATCTTTATACACCAATACACACAGAAGGGCACACACAAATACACTAAAATAGTGGTGTAGTATTCATATTAATGCATACATACACAATACACAGACTAAAATGTGAATAGGGAAATGCATAAAATTTGGTTAGTACAGTAAGGCAAGAAAAGACAACGTGAGATCTGTAAGTTGGTCCCAGTAGAGGTAAAAACAGTTGTTAACAGTTTATTACATTTCTTTCATGTTCAGTTGATGTGAAACAAATTGCTTGGTCAGATATAATTAAAAAATGTAACATGCTAATAATTAAATATAGTTAATATAATGCCCCCCCCCCCATCCCAACTCTCCCCACGTTATTACAGCAGCTGCAAGTGAAGCCCTGTATTTGTATGAGGGAGAACAAGAATGTGGCCCCCCCTTTGCTTTGTAAATCATTAAATGTATACTTTGCACTTTCCTGTTAAAATTAATTTGCCTGTGGTCATTCATAAAGTTTGATTTAAAATTTGTTTGGAAACCTGCACAGTTAAGGCCCAGCTTATATAACAAAATAGAAGTTCTTTTAGAGATTCATCTCCGCTGTTTCTGTAGGTGTTTGCTACTTGCCGAGAGCTGAAAAGAATTCTAGACCTTGGCAGCAAAGCACTGAAGCATTAATAAGAAAGGCCTTTTATTTGACATGAAAAAAATGTTTTCCTCACAGTCAAAAACTACAATTTACCTTTCATTAAATGGTAAAAATAGAAAAAGCCATCATTCAATGAAACTGCCCAATAAAAAGCTGTTTCCACTTGTTGGCATTAACTGTTCACAGAAACCAAACTGAATGCTGATTATTATACTGTATTGTTTTTAGTTTTGTTAGGGTATAAGTTCTATTGCAATGTGTTATTTTGTGCACAGGTGGTTATCTGGGATTTCCAGAAATAGAAATGTATACAATGGTGTCTGTGTTTGCCGAATGAAATATACCTATTGGGACATGCAAATTACATACTATTGCAATGTCTGTGCCTTTGACCACATGTATGCAGCCCAAATATTAACCACATCTCCCTTAGCTCTTACATTTTTTGTAGTCATTTTTAATTAGTTGTCTGTTCACGTTAAGCCCTGCCTCCGAAAGATTACATTGTTAGCATATTTTCCAATCTCTGCATTGTGACAGTGTTTTTATAGGGATGTATTAAGACATTAATTGCATTTTATACATAGTTGTTTGCTTTAAATCCTTGGGTTAATCATAATCCTTAGCATTATCTGGAAAAGATCCCTGAAGAAAAGGTACATTTTTTAAAGGAATTGTAAAAAGAAAACATCAAAAAGAAGCAATGGAGACCCTTCAATGGCCCGGGGGATCCCTAGGATTCACACAAAATGAGTTTCTGATGGGATATAACACATGTGAGGGACACATCCTGAGTTGTCTTGGTTTTCAAGAGAACCAGAACTTGTAACATAGCTTCTTCCATATATGTTACTATTGGGGAAGGCTCCCACCCTCACATAGGGTGTTTTCTGTAGCTGTGCATCAGACTGTCTTAAATCCTTTAGATCATGTTGTATTAACTAATAAAATGATGCTTTTAAAGACACAAATTTGAACATAATATAAATTCGAAAAAACAGAAAATCCTCTCAAACTTTACATATTGAAAAACAACAATATAAGAATAATATGTTTTTTTTTTACATTTTTTCCCCCCACCTGTCTGTTTGTTGTTGCCCTTTCTTGGCATGTTTATTTCTGGTGATGTTTTTGTTATTACAGGGTGCTGAAAACTACCTTTTCATAGGAATTTCTGTTTGCAATGTGAATAACAATAATTTTCTTCAGTGTCTAATGTTTTGAATGATGCACTGCTGGCTGTCATGCGGTTTTAGAAGTTCAGAACCCATCTGTCTAATTAGAGTGTGAAACTGGTTCTGGTCATCTTAACCTGCTCAATAAAGAACAATACACAGAGTGGACTGGTCAAACTTGGATATCCGAAAGGCTTTTCGCCAGAGGGGAAAGATCCACACTGCCGACTGGACTCACATAACAGCAGACATCTTGTACCTTGTATCTTGTATTTCTATCAAAAGACATCCAAGGAGGGCCTTTGTGATTATAGCCATCTATCTCTGGGTGAACTCTATACATGGAACACATGGCATGTTTTGAACTTGATTTGTTATGCCTAGTATGGGACTAATCTTTGGGACTGTATAAGCACAAGACACGTTCAACTACTTTTTGTATTTTTTCTTTGTTTTTATCTATGCCTGTAATATGTACATTTATAACTGTTGGTTTACATAGATAGGACTTTTTTTGTAATTTGGGTGAGGTGGTTTTCGGTGTATATTATCTCTAATAAACTATGCACAGACGATACCCATGCATTTGTAACTATTGGTCCCCAGTATTTTCATATTTGGTTTTTGGTTATGTTTTTAGTATAGATGGACTAAATCTCAATGATGATAGTGCATTTGTTTTGGGAGAGAAGATGGATAGGTAATTGGAGGAGATTTAAAACTAGGTGTGGGGGGGGGTACATTGGACTACACAGGGGTAGATAAAGAAGTTAATGATCAGTGGGCTAATAATATAATGGAGGGAGGAGATTTGTGAGGGGGAGCATAGAGGATAAGGAGGCATGTATGTCCAAGTATGGAAGTAAATTAATTGATAATCTAAAATGTATGTTTACAAATGCAAGAAGTCTGGCTGGAAAAAGTGGGAAAATAGAACCAATAGCTTTAAAGGAAAGGTATGATGTGATCGGTATAGCAGAAACATGGCTAAATGATTCACATGACTGAACAGTAAATATTAAAAGATACTCTTTATTTAGACATGACAGACTTAATAAGAAATGAGGAGGAGTATGTATGTATGGATGTTAAACAAGAATTGAAGCCAAATTTAAAAAAAGAGATAGTTGGGTGTATAAACCATAAGGCAGAAACAATATGGGTGGAGCTGTGTACAAAAAAACAAGAAGGTGGGTAAATTAATTGTTGGTGTATGTTATAAGCCGCAAAATGCCAGTGAGAAGGTGGAAATTAATCTCCATATATGCAGTTATGGGGCATTTCAATTACCCTGACATAGATTGGAATAAGGGAACTGCCAGCACCTCAAAAGGAATCAAGTTTTTATATTTTTTACAGGAACATTTTCTTCAACAGATGGTAAAAGTTCAAACTAGACAGGATGTGTTTTTGGATCTGGTGATATCTAATAACCCTGAACTAATTTTGGAGATGAAGGTAATGGGAAGCTTAGGGGAAAATAATAATAGTGATCATGATGTAGAGTCATATAGGTTGCAAAAAAACAAAAGTGCACTGGGTTAACAAAAAAATTGAAATTTAGGAAAGCTAATTTTATGTTGTTAAAGGAATCACTCCTGTTCATAGACTGGGAGGATGTGTTCCTAGGTAAAGATATTGTGCAGAAGAAGACTGCTTTTAAATGTATATTAAACTATTACATTTCTAAATGTATACCTTTAGGGAGGTCCACTCCTGCCTGGCTTACTGCTCAGGTAAAAAGAGAAATGGGGAAAAAAGGCTTTTTGATAGTTATAGAGGATGCCAAAAATGCTAATGTGTTAAACCATTTTTTTTGTCACTGGTATTCACTATAGAGTATTCCAGTCCTTATAGCAGGGACTGTAATAATATAAAGGGTATAAATGAGGAATATTCACTCTGGCTGACAGAGGATATGGTACAGAAACAATTAGACAAAGTTAAAATTAATAAAGCCCCAGGACCGGATGAAATACATCTTCGGATCTTAAGATATCTTAGTCCAGTTTTATCTAGACCACTGTTTCTTATCTTTTCAGATTCACTTTTGTCTGGTGAAGTGCCTCTGGATTGGAAAAAAGCCAATGTAATACCAATATTTAAAAAAGGTAGTTATTCCTAGAGATGGCCGGTTCGCGGACCTGAACCCAGATCCGCCACGGATTTATCCCATCCGCGAACGGCGGATTATTCTGGATTTTCCGAACTTCCGAACCACAGATTTTTTTTTTTCGAAAATTTTCGTAATTACGAGGATCTCCGTATTTTCGAAATACGGGGAAAACGGAGGTCCTCGTAATTACGAGAATTCTCATAATTTCGAAGATTTTCAAAAAAACAAGAAAATCTTGTAAATTTGCATAATTTCTGCATTTTGAGGATTATTTTGAAGACGGAGCAAGCCACATGTCCCAAATTATATAATGGCAGCTAACATGATTATTGCCAGCCCCCTGGGTATAAAAGGCTGCTTCACAGGCGCTATTTGTCAGTGTGTTGGAGTGTGTTTAGTGAAGACCTGACAGTGTAGGAGTTGGAGAGAGTTTTTTGTGCTTTTTGAGCATTTTTTGAGCTTTCTGTGTGTGGATTTCAGTATGGTGGTTTAGCATTTGTTGTTAACCACCCCTGTATTCACACATCTTGAGACCCAACAGTCCTTTTAAGACCTAAGCTTGTTGTAACGGAGAGGAGGACCCGTCTCTCCCCTGAGAATGTGGACCGCCTTACATTCATCAAGATGAATGAGGCGTGGATCACATCTCAGTACAGCACCCCTATTGCTGATGCTGATGCCCGTGACTGAAGGCCTCCTGCCCCTGGCCACCCGTACTGCTCCTTCCGCCTCATTTTCCGCCTAGAGGCTTAGCTGATGCCAGCTTAGCTGTCAAATGGCAAATTTTTCTTATTGGCAGGGCCATATATGGTCCTACCTTGCTCTACTGTATTCAAGTTGTGAATTAACAAATGCTCTGCAACAACAGCTACTTTGTGGCTCATTTTTCTAAGATTGGGTCGATCCTACTTGGCCTGAGAGCAGTACTTTGTTCTTCCTTCTCTCTCCACGAGGCACCTTTGTGGTGTCACCTACTCTGACCATCTCATACAGCCGCAACAGCTACTCTGTGGCTAATGTTTTCAGCTCTGGGTCAATCCTGCCTGGCACTAGAGCAGTACTCCATATTACAAAGTGTGGGCCTGCTGTAACTCAATGGTGCGGTCCTACAAAGCCTTACCCGTTCACCCGCTTTCCCTTGCACGAAGCATACTCTGAGGGAGAGAAGCCAATTGGGTGAGGGGTATGTCCAGTGGGGCCAAGCCTGCCTGGCTCTTCAACAATGGTGGCAAACTGCAGTGGGCCTGCTGTAACTCAGTGTTATGGTTCCTACAAAGCCTTACCCGTTCACCCACTTTCCCTTGCATGAAGCATACTCTGAGGGAGAGAAGCCAATGGGGTGAGGGGTATGTCCAGTGGGGCCAAGCCTGCCTGGTTCTTCAACAATGGTGGCAAACTGCAGTGGGCCTGCTGTAACTCAATGGTGTGGTTCCTACAAAGCCTTACCCGTTCACCCGCTTTCCCTTGCACGAAGCATACTCTGAGGGAGAGAAGCCAATGGGGTGAGGGGTATGTCCAGTGGGCCAAGCCTGCCTGGCTCTTCAACAATGGTGGCAACTGCAGTGGGCCTGCTGTAAATCAATGGTGCTGTTCACGAAGCTTACCTTTCACCGCTTTCCCTTGCACGAAGCATACTCTGAGGGAGAGAAGCCAGTGGGGTGGGGGTATGTCCAGTGGGGCCAAGCCTGCCTGGCTCTTCAACAATGGTGGCAAACTGCAGTGGGCCTGCTGTAACTCAATGGTGCTGTTCCTACGAAGCCTTACCCTTTCACCCGCTTTCCCTTGCACGAAGCATACTCTGAGGGAGAGAAGCCAGTGGGGTGAGGGGTATGTCCAGTGGGGCCAAGCCTGCCTGGCTCTTCAACAATGGTGGCAAACTGCAGTGGGCCTGCTGTAACTCAATGGTGCTGTTCCTACCCGTTCACCTGCTTTCCCTTGCACAAAGCATACTCTGAGGGAGAGAAGACAATGGGGTGAGGGGTATGTCCAGTGAGGCCAAGCCTGCCAGGCTCTTCAACAATGGTGGCAAACTGCAGTGGGCCTGCTGTAACTCAGTGGTAGGGTTCCTACAAAGCCTTACCCATTCACCCGCTTTCCCTTGCATGAAGCATACTCTGAGGGAGAGAAGCCAATGGGGTGAGGGGTATGTCCAGTGGGGCCAAGCCGCTGGCTCGTAAACACTGGTGGCAAACTGCAGTGGGCCTGCTGTAACTCAATGGTGCTGTTCCTACCCCTTCACCCGCTTTCCCTTGCACGAAGCATACTCTGAGGGAGAGAAGACAATGGGGTGAGGGGTATGTCCAGTGGGGCCAAGCCTGCCTGGCCCCACAACAATGGTGGCAAACCGGAGTGGACATTATGTAACCCAGTACCCCCATTGCCTTCTTTCCCTTGTTGTGTGCAAACTACTATATAGGGGAATGTGGCCAATGTGGTGTGTGTAATGGCATTAATGGTAAGGTATATACAATAAATATGTTTTTGTCAGAAGTGAATTAAAATATTTTACTACTTATTACAATACAGTAATATAATAAAATGTGTACTTGCCTTACATCAGTTGCCGCATGGCTTGAACACATTGAGGCCTCTGCCTCTTCAGATCAGACCACTGTTTCTGGAGGGTAGAGACAGTGGTCTGGTAGCCGAAGCGGCGCAAGAGCTGGCGCTGGAGACCTTCCATAATCCTGCGCTTTCGGCGCCGCACATGATAGGTGCCAAGGGGGAAATCATCGTACCCCCTGGCCAGGAGGTACTGTGTGGCATACATCTGCCTTACAGAACTCGCCATTGTGCAGGCAGAAGGTTCCGGTTCCTCGTTTTTACGAAAATCCTTGGTTTTATGAAAATCCTCGTTTTTACGGAAATCCTTGTTTTACGGAAATCCCCGTTTTTTCGAAAATACCGTTTTTTAAAATTCACGCTAGCAGACTGTAAATTTTAGGTATTGTAGGCATTGATATGTGTTCTTAAGGTCATTACCCAGGTCCCTGAGTGATTAAGTGTACGTTACCAAGGCTATTAAGACCACTTTTAATGCAGATTTTTCCCCGAACTTTCATTTTAATACGTTTTAACGGGTCCGCTTGCGGATTTTCGAATTTACGTGTTTTTTCGAAAATTCGTGGATCCTCGTGCGGAACAGATTTTTCGAAGTTCGGACATCTCTAGTCATTCCCTGTCCGGTAATTATTGACCTGTAAGCCTAACATGGCTTACAGGTGTTACAGGTCTTACAGGTCTTACATGGCTTACAGTGGTAGGGAAGGTGCTGGAAACTTTGTTCATAGGGATCATATCCTTAACGTTGTCTCCAGAACTGATCTTATTAGTAGTAGTCAGCATGGATTTATGAGAAATAGATCGTGCCAGACAGATTTACTTGTTTTTTATGAAGTAAGTAAGCATTTAGATTCAGGCATAGCAGTGGATGTAGTATACTAATTTTGCTAAATCTTTTTATATTGTGCTAGGCTATATAAACTGAGGATTGTTGACCTAGAAAAAAACATTTGTACATGGATAGAGAATTGGTTATTGGATCACAAACAGAAAGTGGTGATCAATGGAGCTACATCCATGTGGCCTGAATTTCTAAGTGGGGTGCCTCAGGGTTCTGTACTGGGGCCACTTCTTTTTAATGTGTTTATAAATGACTCAGAAGGGGGCATTGAGAGCAAGGTCTCTGTGTTTGTTGATGACACTAAATTATACAGAGCTTTGGAAACATCAAATGATGTGCAATTGCTGCAAGCAGACCTAGATAGATTATCAAAATGGCAGATGAGATTTAATTTTGATAAATGTAAGGTGATGCATTTGGGGTTTAACAATCCTTGTGCCACCTATACCATAAATAACTCTGTGTTAAATGAATCTCTAATGGAAGAAGATTTGGGAGTTCTGGTAGTTAACAGGCACCGGTAAGGCCTCATTTGGAACATGCGGTGCAGTTTTGGAATCCCATTTAGAAAAGGGACATCTTGAAAATGGAAGCAGTTCAGAGAACAGAAACAAAAATAATAAAGGGAATGAAGGGGCTTGACTATGCAGGAACATTAGACGAGTCAAGGCTGTTTACATTGGAGAAAGGATGTTTGCATGGGGATATGATTACTTTATACAAATATATTAATTGGCCATACAATAAACCCTCTGGTGTATTGTTCACTAATTGGTCCTATCAGAGGACACGTGGACATCCTTTAGGAATGGAAGAAAAAAAGTTTTATCTTCAGGTTAGGAAAGGTTTCTTTACGGTGAGAATGGTGAAACTGTGGAACTGTCTTCCAGCAGATGTGGAAATTGCAAGTTCATTGAATAGCTTTAAAAATGGTCTGGATAAGTTTCTAAAACTAAAAAATATTGAGTATTACTGGTATTAATACATATACTATAGTTCTGGTCGATCCATGGATACTTTTCCGATTGCCATTTGGAGTCAGGAAGGAATTCCCCCCCCCCCCTTTTTTTTTTCAGCTGGGATGTTTTGCCTTCCTCTGGATCAACTGTTAGGTAGGGTTAAAAAGGAGGATGGACGTTTGAAACAGAAGAGTTCCTATGCACATCCACCAGCCAGGGTGCAGATCCTTCCAACCCCTACCCCTTGTGGTTAATAGTAACCAATCTTGCAATAGTATATGGAAGGTCGCACACCAAAGTATAAATTGTGAATTCTTTATTAAACCATAACACACTAATTCAATAAAGAATTCACAATTTATACTTTGGTGTGCAACCTTCCATATACTATTGCAAGTATACAAGTTTGGACTTGATGAACACGTGTCTTTATTCAACCTCAATTACTTTGTTACAATATTCATGAAATACACATTGAGGGTAGCACACCAAAATAAATGAATGCGTTTATTAGTGACCATGCATCAAAAACACACAACATTTCGGGGGGTAAAGTGCCCCTTTCTTCAACATAAGTCTTTCTTTTGCCAACAAAGCAGACGTTGCTGCAACTGTATTGCGTTGTACAGGATTGCCATTTTATATTTGATGACTGCTTCATTAACAAGTGTTATTGTGTTGTTAAATAAAATCTAAATTGTCGGGGAACATAAAAGAACATTAAACATTAGCTGCAATATATTGCCACGCTACTTGTCATGTGAAACAAAGGTCTCCTTCTTACTAATTTAAATACTTTTTAAAGTTCCATGTACAATTTCTGTACTATTAAAAAACATTTAAAGATAAAGGTTTCCACAGGATCATATGCAACCATTCACCTATCCAATATACTTAGAACCCAAATTGGAATAAAACTTTATATAAAAGTGTGCGTGGCAGACTGGCAAGTAATTAATTGCCTTGCACTGAACTGACACACTGGCTGCCATGTTTGTTGATGCCCTTTATGGTTTATTTATTTTCATAATCATTATATCTTTTTTTTAGTCTTGATACTTTATTCTACGGAATAAATGCCTCTTTTTCTTGAGAAGTTATTGAGTCTTCGCATTGTACATGATTACATATAATTACAGTAGTCTTATATTAAGTTTTGTATCACAGCATTTTTTGTGTTTATTTCTGTATCATAGAGCAATCACGATTATTTGAATTTATATAGAAGCCCATACTCCAGATGTCATGGTACCTAGCAAAGCATCTATAGTATGACATGCAGCTGGGCCAATTTTGAATCATTATAAATTGTAACTTTACTTTATTTTAGTGATTGAAGTTTGTATCCAGATGATACAGCCTTTCAGTGCAAACTAATCCCATTTCTTCTTCACCCTTGATTAATGCTTTGCATATCTGCTTGCTCTCTGCATTTTTGCAAAATCTCTGTATTTGAAGCTCATCCAGCTGTTTAAGAATTCATAGTCAGATGGCACTTTACAGAAATATCTCTCAGCCTGTCTCTCTTGGATCAATTTTGACCCTGATGCTGACCTTTCCAAGCCATTCTGTATTACTTATGGGAATGCTTCTATGATAAAAAAAAACATAGTGACTTGAATATATGGATTAACTATTACTTGTTTTTTTAACACTTTACTCCTTTAACATTATTTTAATATGTTATATTTTATGGGGAATAAGAACTCAATTTATTGACCAAGCAAATAAACAACCATACATTTATTATAATTTAAGTAGGTTCCAGCACCATTAAGTTATTGTTTTTTATTGGAAAAAATACTTCTTGATCTTACTATGGTTTCATTTTTTAAGACTTGGTACTTAATAGATTAAATAGCAAAATGTATTTTTTAAGTATTGTTTTTAAATTAACTGTTAAAATTCAGGATCCTGAAAAGCTGGAAATCCATAATTAGAGGTACAAAGCTGAGATTTAAGCAAAATGTAAACACAAGTTTTAAAAAAACCCATGAGGGTATGTATAGGCTTTATTTATGCATTACACCTTGGACTTCACCAAAGTAAACAAGTTTATAAAAATTAGATAAAATCTATTTATTCTAAAGGCAGGAGTTAGTTTGATAACTATGTCCATAATGTTAACTAGAAAAAATCTCAATATGTTCTATACTTTTACTCATTCAGAACCCCTGGCTGCACAGAAGTTAATGGATAGATGATTTGTAATGGTTTCAGTTCTGCTCTGGAGATTTTATTCCTACTTACTGAATATTTATGAACCGGCAGCAGTAAACTGAACCAAAGTAAAATCCAGTACAACTAATTATTGTTTAGGTCGTGGCATAAGGCTCACAGGCAGCTCTGTAAACAAGATCTGCCCTGGCTTTTTGTATGTAGTGTTACTGATCTGTAAGTGGGAGCCCAAGGCTTGTTTATTTACTCTAATTTATAATTGGTAACAGCCATTAAAGTTTGCGCTGTTAATGGTTTAAACATTTCAACACTTGGGTTTGGCTGATAAATACCGCAATACTGTAAAACAGAAGAATAATTGGTGACTTTTCTCACTGATATGTGAAATATTATACATATATGTAAATATATATATATATATTTTTTTTACAAAAACCTTTACTGCCAGTTACACTTTCGAGCCAACATTATCTGGCTTAGACGACAAGAAGCAAGAAAGTTACAATTATCTGAATGTTTTAAATATGTATTTAGTCTTTATAGCATTGCAATATATACTGATTTAGATCCTTATTACATTTAGATTCTCCTGAACCTTTTTTTAATTAGGCTTTAGATTTCCTTTTTAGATGCAATTTATAAAGCGACGAAAAGTCATACCACCACATATCCCCACTTTGCTTGTCACGCATATACATCACCACAATCTGTAAGATTCTGTCTGTCATTTTTCAAAGATGAGGGTACACACAGTTTTGAGCATTCTCCCTATGTAAAGCAAAGGGAGAACATTCCCACTACCGCCTCCCTATACAGGGATATACTACTCCCTAGTACAGGGGGCTGACTGAGGGAGAGTGAAATTTTACAAATGTAATGAGCAATCACGCTCCTTCATGTACACACATTGCCGAAAAAGGGGTGATTCCGTCGGATCAGAAGGAATTGGCCCCTTTCTTGTTCACATGTGTACCCAGCCTAACATTGCCCATATTTATTCAAGCCCTATCACAGTCAACTAAACCATCCCTTGACTTAGGCTGAGGTCTGGGTCCCAGAATGAATTTATATTTAAAACCGTCAAGCAAAAATGGGAAAGTGGGAAAGTGTTAGGGCAATTACACTCACATGTTTAAATTATGTAAATCCAAAGTCCCTTAGGAATACTGACTCTTACCTCCCATTCTATCTCCCAATACCAGACAGAGGGTCCAATTGATATATTGGATATTTAGGAGCTTTGTCTTATTTGTGCATAATTTACTATATTTGAAACACAGGTCCATTTCACTAATCTATTTGCCATCTGTAAATTAAAAAAATCTAATGAGAAGGCCAAGCAGTAGCAAAACTGCAGGGACCAGGCTCCTGCCAGGCACCTGACTCATCAACCACCCCAGCAGCAGGCCAGGTACCTTGATCAGCTGTTTGAAAACAGCTGATTGTGCATATGTAGTGAAGGTGCGCTCAATCAGCAGTTAAAAACACTGGTACTAGACATGGCTAATCGTGTGCACCTTTACTACATATATGTGAGCAGCTGTTTGAAAATGAGCTGATAGTGTTACCTGGCTTGTAGATCATGGACCCTCTTTGTCCCACCCCCACCCCTGCACACAGTTGTGGGGGCTATTGTTAGGCCACTTAGGCCAAGTAGGCAGTTATACAACCAGTTAATTGGTTATTATTACAACTTAAAAGCTGCAAGGTTCCCATTCATACAGGACATGCTATAGCTGTGATATTCAATTAGGTAAAGTTCAAGATAACACTCTACTGACCTCTATTCTGCCCATTTAATTTGGTTTAGTTCTCATTTAAATGAAATTTGTAATAATATTATGAAGGGTAATTTTTTTAATATAAACTTTGTATATGTTTAGCAGAGAAGCTTGAATACAGAGAAACCTGCATGTCTGCTGGACTTGACAACTTTTTAAATCTGGTTTTATAAATATTGTTGTTGTAGATGTAGAAAACTTTCCTGTTGAAAAGTAAAAATTTGCATCAGACTTGGAACCATTAGTACCAAAATTCTCTGCTAGGTTTTATATGGCAATTAAACCTACCCAAACTACACCCTCTCTTTTTATATACCCAGGGTGAGAATCTAAAGTGCTAGGTCCTCACTGCTGGGGGGTACATTTGATCACCAGCAATGCTTTCCTAAAGTTGTGCTGGCACACACTATACCCTTAAGTAGTGAAAAAAACTAAGCCATTTTACATCCAATGCCTTTGCCGTTAATAGAAAATGTTTGGCCCTGAAATTGGAGTTGGCTATCCCAACATTATATTGGGAAGCATGGTTTTAACTCCATTTTACACAATTTAATATCAAATAATTAACTAATTCTTTTATGTAATTTTCCTCCATAGTGTTGTGAATAGGAATGAGCTGGAGATTCAACTGAAAATTTGGTTTAAGGTCAAAACCGGTACCACTATGGAAATTTTATTGTTAAAAAAACAGATAAAATTTGAATGCAAAATTTCCACATTTTGAATGTCAAAACACATAAATAATAATTGGAAAGACATAACAGTGTGTAAAATACTTTTAAGAAGAAAGAGCAGAATTTTTCCATCCTTATGACCTAACAAGAATTGTACACTTAAAAAAAATATATTTTGCCTCATTTATATCTATAAATTAATAGATGTAAGCAGCACTTACTCTAATGTACACATAAATAATAATTGGAAAGACATAACAGTGTGTAAAATACTTTTAAGAAAAAAGAGCAGAATTTTTCCATCCTTATGACCTAAAAAGAATTGTACACTTAAAAAAAAAATATATTTTGCCTCATTTATATCTATAAATTAATAGATGTAAGCAGCACTTACTCTTATGTATGTGTGTTGCTGCATGGCTTCAATTCAGTACTTGTTTTGCTCAAGCTCAGTCCTTAAGTCCCCCAACCAGACTATATGACTCTTTGTGAGGGCAAGCATGCTCTGTAATCCAAATTAGGCAGCATTGGTAGAGGGAATTTCCCACCATGCAGTTCACATACCAACTGTCATCATTCCAGCATGTTTGACCCATCTAACAGTCAATCAGGAGAAATTACTGTTAGAAACATTCCATATTAGTGTGCATTCTTGGAAGAAGATGGATTGTTACAGAACCTGAAATGGCAGCTCACTAATGTCAACAGCAGGGAATAGCAAGGGGTATAAATTCAACTGATTTTTCAAAATGGAAGAGAATATGTACAATAACTAGGTATACATAATATAAAGTAAGATTTTTTAAAATAAAGATATTTTCCACTGAACTTTCCCTTTTAACAAGGAGATTTCCATCCTTCACAGAGCTTACAGTCAAACTATTTATTCATGAGAAAATGAAAGATTGTTTTTATTGTTCATCCCATCTCCTTGTACAGTAAAGAGAAAAGAAGCTACTGCTAAATGTTTGTAATTGTATTAACCTACAAATATTGTATTATTAAAACATTTACTTCATAAACCATTGGCTTTAAAGTTGTTGTCATTTGAGCCTGTTACAACAATTTTAAATGGTCTGTGTGTAATTTTAATATTTCTATTATAATTTTTTCTATTTAAAATGTTTTTTTTTTAATTTTGTAAGGCTTGTAATTTATCTGTGGATTTTGTTGATACATAATATAATAAGTAGCTTTTGGAATATTCTTTTAAAAATTATCTTATGAAGGGAATTCTTCATTTAAAAGGCCTTAAGACTGGGTAGTCCTTTGCCATTATAACTTTAAAACCAATGCCCACAACCTTTAAAAAAAACACTGTTTGGTAGATTCCAGTTCACACATTTACTGTTTTGGTATTCCACGTAGTATGTTCCAGATTTCTAGAAATTTCCAAAATTCTCGATTTTGTAAATTTGAAATTTCTAAAATTATCGTAAATTTTAGATTTTTAAACTCCAAAATGTTTGATAATTATTAGAAACTGTGATTCGGATCTGTGAAATCCGCTTTGAAACCAAGTTCAGGTTTTGGTTAGGGTCCATCTCTACTTTTCAATACTTAAAGATGTTATCTTTCAAATGTTAAATAAGATCTGATTGGTCGGGGCAAAATTAGCACCATTTTTAACGATAAGAACTTTTATTGAATCTCCCTGTATAATTCTTCCCAACTATCACTGTACCTTTATTTGCTTATTTGTTTGTTCACTAATCTGAACCATCTTACATTTCAACTTTCAATGAAGTGCCTTATTATCATAAACTCTTCTGCGGTGTGCAGTTTTGCTGTAACTGGAATGGTACCAATTGGTATGTGTGAATTGCATGATGGTAAATTCCCTCTTCCAATGCTGTCTTATAGTGATTACTGAGCATTCTAAAGCCCATAGAAAGGTCAGTTTGGTGCACGAGGAATAGGTTCGTCTGTTTGATCCACTGCCATTCACCATTTGTCTTTGCTGGCCTCGCTGACGATCTGAGCATCCGGAAGTTCCCTGCTCAGCTATCCGCCTGGAGTGGGAGGTGGGGATCTCGTCTGGTTTGGGGCAAGGAACAGGTGGGTGCCTAGGAGTGTCTCTGTAGCCTACCCCCAGACTGGGTCCAATGACGGACTTACAACCTACTGGCCATTGGATGAGCAGTATCTGGGGTTTACTATTTATTTGGACACGGATTGGAAGTGATACACAGTTCACTTACCATCGCGGAGTGCATGATTCCTCTCATCTTTACTGCTATGGGTGAGATTGTTTCCTTCTTTTGTATAACAGCAGTACATTTATTGCCTCAGCTGATAACATTGCTTTTTACCCCTTTGTTTATTCTTTTTGACGATAAACTTTCTGGTGACCTACCAGTGGGGACATATATCTCTTCCATGAGACTACCTATTCCTGATTTTTAATGTGTGTACTATTTGCATTTTTTATATTATGTATTGGGGAATGTTTGGGTCTATCTGGTTTTACTAGTGTTAGAATAAAGCTCATGTTTTAATCTACCATGTATCTTATGACCGTTTCGGTTAGTTTTTAGTCCATATGACTTATATATGATTGAGCAGCATGAGTGCCCTTATCAAATTTTGGATTTGGGGTCAAATGGTACTTTGGTATCTCTTGATACCTCTTTTGGTTCTTAGTGTTGATTTTGACCATTTGTAGCACCGGTATGACTGTGTTATTCATACCCAGTTCATTGTCTTATTATTACCCCATAACCCCCATAGAAAGTCTGAGATGGTTAGTTAAGAGGGAGGATACTGAGCCTGAGCAAATCAAGTGGTGGCTCTGATTTACTGCAGTGTCTGATTAGAGATGGCCGAAGTTCAGAAGTTTTGTTCAGTTTTCAGATTTACGGAACTCTGGAAAAACTTGAAGATCCAAAAACGGAGGGTTTTCAAGGATTATCAAATGTACAAGATTATTTTCGGTAACCTGTGAAAATAAGCTTGAACATTTGATAACTCTAGAAAATATGATCGGAAAGTAATTTCTAGTTTTCGATCATATTTTCGAGGGTTATCGAACGTTCAAGGTTATTTGAGGGTTATCGAAAATAACCATGTACATTCAGTAACCCTTGAAAATACGTTCCAAAGTTCTGAAATCCGATCGATCCGCCCAGTTTCGGACAGAAGTTTCAGATTTTGGAACCAAAGGGTTCTGTGTCAGTTAACGGGTCCGAATCCCGAGATCCGCATCCCATCTCTATGTCTGATTGGTCATTCTTCTGATCTGAACAAACAGGTAAATGAAATCAGTAGTGGACACCTGCAAAAATGTCACAGATTTTTCAAGCTAACTGACCAATAGATGCGAATAACAGTTGGTTGCCCTGAAAAATTTGCTTGTGTGAACCCAGCCTAAGGGCTACTTACATGTAGTAATTTAAAGATTAAAATAAGGAACAGTCATTTTTTCATTATAGTTGCCCTTAAAAATTATGCAAAGAGAAATTTGATGTAACAAAAAAAAACAACCTGTACTAGATTATTCAACAAATAATTTACAGAGACTGTATGCAGCTTGTTGAATTGGTTTTGGCCCCTCCTAGGAAAACAACCCTAGAAAGTTGTCTATTGTCTAACAATATCTGTTTTCAGCTGGAAAAATTGTTCATACACAGTTTTTGTAGCTGTGCAAAGTTTGTTTTTTTTTGGGGGGGGGGGGGGGGTTGTATGCAAAGCCTGTTTAAAATCCCACCACAGCATCTAAATGGGACTTGGACCTAGGCTTTGACGTGAGCATTTTTCTTGTAGTAAGGCATTGCTTTGAGGGACAATTTAGTGATTGTTGAGCTCCAATTTTCTTGCAGATGACATTACTGTTACTCCTTTAACCACTGGTACAATTTTAGAATATTAGCTATCTAGGCCCTAATGCATCTTCAAACTATAATACATCCACCACCATGCTTTTTAGAGTAGCAGATGTTTGCTTCTGCAATACCTTCTGTGTAGCCCCTTTCTAATAGCATGTTGTATTAGACAAGATACCAAATACCAAACAAGAAAGCTACCAGATCCCTGATGGAATGTTTGGTTTCTAAGAGATGTCTTTCAGCATCTTGCTCTCTGCTCTTGGGCTGAAAATGCTGGGGCAGTCTGTTGGATATGTTGACAGTTATTTAAAATCTTCTACACTTGTGATCCTCTAGGGAGTAAAGTGATTGATGACATGGCAACCACAGTTAGTGGGCTATTTATGGAAGGCTGTTGTACATGCATCCAAATATCAGCAGTACTTTTGTAAGGCGCCTGCACTGGATATATAAAATTACCTTCTTGACTTGTGAGCTGACCTTACCTGTAATTTACGCCCATTTACCCAGTGACTAGGTAGATAAAGGGATTATCATTGCAAAATTTGAAGTCAAATAAATGAAATACTTTAGTAAGCAGCGGCGTAACTGGAAGTTCGGTTCTGGTCTTTTACTGTAACTATTTGATCGCACGTATCTTTACTACATACACGTGATCAGCTGTTGAAAAACAGCTGATCCCGAATCCTTTTGGCAGGGATGGGGCGTGTCAGGGGTCTGGCCTCCAATCTTGCGCAGTTACACCTCGATAGTAAAATACTGCTATTTTTAATGAGATCTTTTGCAATGGTTGGTTTAGTTTCACACTCCTTATTTCCCAAATCATTGCATCAATGATGACATAACAACCAGACTCAGTCATGATCATACCCTGAGAATAGTTGTTTTGGCTGATGAGGCATGTTTGAATTTTTTTGGTGAAGTTTGTTAGCAAATATGATTTAAGGAAATATTTTCAAATGTGAAATAGCAGATGAAAGGTAGAGTAGCTGATGGCAGTTAGAGAGGGAACTGTATACCAACTGAATCACCATGTTAAGAGATTTGCCAGTCAAAGAAATAGGTCTTAAGGTCTATGGTTGGTCTAAGGTCTAAGATATGTAAGTGATTTCTGTTAGTGGACAGCTGGATATTAAAGATGCACAAACCAATCTAGGTTTGTTCAACTGGCAGGTTTGTAGAACAGTCCCAGGTGGAATTTCAATTTTTCCATTTGAAACCTTCACATTTCAATGTTGAAACACTATTTGACCAGATTCGACCGACTGATGAAACCAATTCAAAATCTTTTATGGTACATTCCTACTGTTTATAGATTTCATTGTTGTGGTCTAGAATGCCATGTTCTTAGAGAAAACAATTACATCTATTTCTGTCCAGCTTGCACCTTAAAATAGCCTTTTGTTTGTCTGACCTGAAATTAAAAGGAAATATAAGATTTCTGACACATTTCATTAAAAATATTAAGCCTTTAGAAAAGAGTTTTAAAAAACACAAAGAAATAATTTCTATCTGTGATTTTTTGTAACTGACTGGTAGGCTCCAAACAGTTTTAAAAATGGATATCTTGGTTTAAATTGGAAATAAATCAGAGCATAGTGAGAAACACCTCATAAATTCATGGCATATGTCTGCCATTGGTTCATTAGGTGAAGAATGACATTTAACAAAAGAAAGGTTATCTAGCAGGCCAAAAGGAGTGCAATCAATCACAGTCAGCTAAAAATGCTGTTGCAGATTTGGCATAATTTGCTAGTGGTTTTCCAAAAAACTGATGCTACATTTAACATTTAGAGAATTATATTAGAAAAACAAAGAAACCCTAAACAAGTCCTGAGAATTACCTGGGGTTAAATTGTTAATAATACTATGATGTGCTCTTGATTGATCCATTATCCAGTAAGCATGTCAAGATGAAAGCTCTTGGGATTAGACAAAACATCAAAAATGTAAAAAAAAAAAGAACTGTAAAGTCATTGTCTGAGAAAATAGTATTAGAACTGGCAGAAAAAAATTAATAACAATCAGAAACGTGATCCCCAGGATAAAAGTAAAGCCATGCAACCCAGGATGACACAAGGCAATTCCCATAAAAAAGAACTTTATTAGGTATCGTGAATATAAAAAGCGCCCATACCTGACGCGTTTGGTGTGGGTAACTCACTTCATCAGAGGCTGAACATACAATGTGCCCACCCCTTAATTAACTCAAGGGTGTGGAGACCAATTAACATTTAAAAACACACGTTATGCAAATAGATACCTATATACATTAGTCATATGACCGCAACTAGTATAGCACAGACTGATACGCATATAAATATATATTATATACAGATTGACATCACAAATCAACAAAGCATGATATATCCCACGGTTATACTAGTTGTGGTCATATGACTTATGTATATAGGTATCTATTTGCATAACGTGTGTTTTTAAATGTTAATTGGTCTCCACACCCTTGAGTTAATTAAGGAGTGGGCACTTTGGTTTGGTCTAAGGAAGAGACACATTGTATGTTCAGCCTCTGATGAAGTGAGTTACCCTCACGAAACTTGTCAGGTATGGACGCTTTTTATAAGCACAATACCTAATAAAGTATGGGAATTGCTTTGTGTCATCCTGGGTTGCACGGCTCTACATTGATCCTGGGGATCACGTTTCTGTTTGCTGTTTATGAGGTCAAGCAAAGGGCCTGGGGCTGGATGCACCTGGGCCACCTATGGCAGCGGGTAAGCTGATCGGATTTGATGTTTTACCTTTATGGATCTGCTGTTTTATGGACTGTTTTTGCCTTAAGCGACGAGGGTTGGGGGATTTCCACCCAGCCCTATTTATATATGAAGTAGGTAATTTTCATTAGTTTGAAACACCTACCGATTTCATTATATGCATTTACATTGTTAAGGGTGGAAAGGGTTTTTGTATCTGTATTGTAGAAAAAAATTAATTATGGGTTATATTTTCTGGGCTTCAAACTTTTAAAAATGGCACTTCCAGAATTTTTGGTATCAACAGGTACTAAAGTAACATCTCTTACCTCTTTTGTTACTGTAGAACTCCAGATAACTATTCCCCCTTCTGTGCTTCCAACATGCACATGGTTTGCGATGCAGCATCTATGTTTTATAGGCGCATGTGCGCAATACAGGGGTGGTTAAAGGGGAGGAGGGCCAACAGTGCAGCTGGAAAGACATGGCTTCAATGGTAATAGTTATCTCGGGTTCTAACAGGGGAGATAACGGGGAAGATATGAGCACTTGCTTCAGTTTCCCACTGACTTTTAGAATGGTTAAAAAAAAAAGGAGAAGGGGGGAGGGCCAATGTTATTATACTTTACAAAGGCTGAAAACTAGGAAAAAATGATGGGATTGTGAGTGCTGCCACTGCTTCAAGGATGTTAATAGACTTTTTAGCACCCAAAACATATTGAAAAGATGCAGGTTAGATTGAAAGAAAATATAAATGTTTGATTTTACTTCTCCTTTGAACTTTTTCCATGTGCTTTCACAAACATTCTTAGAATAAGACACTAAGCAGTGTCAGAACTAGCTGAGGTGACAGCATCTTAAGTTTCAGTTCCATGTAATTATTATAATGAGCTAGAGTAAGTGGTGAATCATTTTCCGCCTAATGACTGGAGTGAATGCTGTGCACTTGATTAAGAAAAGTGATTCTTTACCTGTCTTTCACTGCTGCTTAACATAAGTGTGCATAATGATAAATGGAATGCCAAAACATAGGACTTAATCTCATATTCAAATTGATATATTGAATTAAACACCCAATTAGAATGTATTACCATGTAGAATTCACAAAATGCAAAGTCTTATACGTAGTTAAAATAGAAAAACTAAATAAAGTAAATTTTAAAAGTAAACAGTTTTCAGTTATGTGTATGACAGTCAATTTGGTATGTACAAGGCTTAGTATTCTTTTCAGTACCATTATGCATACCTACTGTTATGGAAATTAGTGACATTTAACTATAGCAGTAGCTTCAGTAGTTTTTTATTGGCTGACCCTGAATTATTAGTTGTTGCTGATCACCATTATCAGACTAATACAGCTCCAGAGCTATCATTGCCTAGCTAAAGGTTATGCTGGTAATGCACTCAGGAACCTTTCTAGTGGTTAATGCAAATGCTTCTTAAGTGATATGTTTTATATATATATACACTACTGGAGATTGAGGACGCACTCACAGAATTTTGCTGTACAAACAATTTGGCTTTATTCTGCCATATTGATTAACATGTTTCCGCCCTACGTAGGGCCGTCATCAGAACCATGTATATATGTGTGTGTGTAAATGTATATTTTAAATTTTTTATTACACAGGCATATCTAATCTAAACCATTTAAAATTGCCGCCTTTCTATATATAAAACAGGACCCTAAAGCTTGGTTCAATGTTGTCAAAACTTTTATTGCAAAGTCTTATACAATCACTTGCTTAATAGTGATGGCGGATTTCAGAGGTCTGTGTGTGTGTGGGCGGAAAGGTGAGCAACGCGGGCGGTGTGTGCATGGGGACAATTGTATATAGAATCGTGGGGTTGCTGGTATACTCTAAATTTAAAAGTTACTTTCCTGTAATGTCAACTGAAGAGTCCTACCTAGTAAAGGGTCTCAGTCAAGAATTACCGTATATACTCGAGTATAAGCCGAGGTTTTTAGGTTTAAAAATTAACCTAAAAACCTTGACTCGGCTTATACTCGAGTCACAAGGAACTTACCTGCAATCCAGAGGCAGCCGCGAGTCCGGCCGGCAGTTCCCAGTAGTTCTTCACGGTTGCACGATGACGTCATCACGCACGCTGGCGGGATGACGTCATCGCACAGCCGCGAAGCAGTAATGGGAACTGCCGTCCAGACTCGCGGCTGCTTCTGGATTGCAGAGAGAGGAAGACTGAAGACCAGGTACGGGTAAGTGAGCTGGGGGGAGGGCTGGGGGGACAGTATGCCATGCAGACACCCACATTACCTTTTTACTATAGGTGGTTGGAAACTACAACTCCCAGCAACCAAGCATGCTGGGAGTTGTAGTTTCCAAACATCTACAGTGGAAAGGTATTAGGGTGGGGGACAGTATGCCATACAGTAACCCCCAATACCTTTCTACTATAGGTGGTTGGAAACTACAACTCCCAGCAACCAAGCATGCTGGGAGTTGTAGTTTCCAAACATCTACAGTGGAAAGGTATTAGGGTTACTGTATACCCTCGGCTTATACTCGGGTCAATCATATTTTCTAATTTTTGAGGCAAAAATGGGTGCCTCGGCTTATACTCGAGTTGGCTTATACTCGAGTATATACGGGTACATATTTTTTTTATTAAAGTATTCGCAAAGCAAGAGTATTGGAAATGATTGAAAACAATATAGTATTTAGTTACGACTCTTACTAAAGTTCCTGAAATGATGTAGAAAGAGGTACTTTTGTTATAAAAAAGTAAGATTAGATTTTAAATAAAATATAAAAATAAATATTAACAATATGTAGGAAGAATAAGTAAGGTTTGTAGTAAAAATCACAGGAAAATACGACTGTAAGTTTAAGTGGAACTAAAGTCTCCAGACAACATTGCCCGATAGACAGAGCACGTTCACAAAGATAAAAAACACAGCATCTCATCTCTCCCTTTGCTGTGGCTGCTGGGTGATTTATGAAATTAACCTTGGGTACTAGGGTTCAGCTCCCATAATCCACCTTATCCACACCTAGCAGTACACAGTTTCATCAAAATTGTCCCAGCCTTTTCAGGCTGGCACAATTTTTTTTATCCTCAGGGATAAAAGGCTCCTTCAACGTGAGGTAGAGTGGATCCGGAGGTGGACACTGTGGCCCCAAGGGGTCTAAATAGAAATAGTCTCACTGGCATGTTTTCTAAAAATAGGTCAGGTGCTATTTGTTAGGTCGATCTGTATTGGCAAGGTAAATAAGAGTTCTGGCCCATCAAGAGTGGATCCTGTGAAGCCTGGGGTGAAGCTGCAAATTCATTATCACACTTTCTGGGTTGCACTCCACTACTCCAAGTTCAGATGGTCTAGTAAGGATTTCTCTGTCTAAGCCCTGGGACCCTCAAGTGAAATATTTGTTTCAAGTCAAAACAAAGGTTAGTTTTTAGAGATACAATGTTGGTTTTAAGCTTGTTTAATTTTTGGTGTATGTTTGTATTTTTCTATAGGTTTTTCATATCTGGTTTTATGGGTAAATCATATGCACTTTAAGGGTTAAGGTTTTGAGGGGGCGTGTCCTCACAGATCCAAAAAGCTGAACTGGTGATCTTGAGGACGGCCCATTTCATGGCCAAAATGGATTGCTCACACACGGGTTGTATTAGGTGAAGTCCAGTGAGTGCCCTGAATCGGGATGGTTTGGATTGGTAGATAGATAGATAGATAGATAAACAAGTTTTTATGTTTTTTTAAATTTTATTCTCCTCTTCCCTTTCTCCACCACAACAGTCAACCTTTAGCTGCTAAAGATACAAGCTATGAATATGCATTCACTAGAAACCACCATGTTAGTACATAGGGTGCCCCAAGTTATTTACAGAGAGTCATAATTGCAAAAATCAGTGCAAATCTGTCATGCAAAACAATCTGTGTTTTGCACAATATTGCGCCAGTTTTGCACTGAGATTTTCCCACTTCTTTATTTATTGTTTTACATTATATCAGTTGCAAAGCCTTTGGCGAATACAGTTTTTGGGGTAATTGATCTTGACCTCAGCGTCAAAAGCTCTGGGAATGACCCCCATTTGAATCAAATTTAAATAGGCAATGGGTGTGGAAGATTAAGCAGATTACCAGAAAAAGTGTAATGAATAAATAAAGTGGTGAAAGAATTATATTTACAGAAAAAATTAACCAATGCTTAATAATAGTCTGGAGCCTTGTTATTGTATCATCTTACCAAAAGAATCACTCACTTTGAGCTGACTAGATATTTCCATACAAACCTAATTGTATTGCTTACTCTAGCATTTCAGTACATTGCTTACAGTTAATTTTTGTATCAGTGGGCTGGTGGTGCATTGATACATTACTTGTCTGAGTTAATTTTCTGGTTGATCTATCAACACTTCACACATTAACCAGCAAATCGTTTTCTCCAACCGTATTCATCAATACCAAGAAATTCCTGTGAAATTATTAATGGTCTAGCACATTCATTTTTTTGTTGTTGTTGTAAGGGCTACTCTCCGTTATAGTAGTAATCTGATTGTAGAGAATTAAAAACTCATTTTGAGTTAACTATCAAAAATTTAAGGGTTTTATATTTAAATCTATACTAGAAGAGTAGCAGGTTTTGTTCGTTTTTCCAGTCAAAACCTTGTTGGGCTAAAAGTAGCGCAAACGCAATATTTAATCGTTAGCACTGGATGTGTGGGTGTCTTGCGCATCCACCACTCTCAATTTAATATTGTATTTGAGCTACTTCGCGCTAATCATTAGCAAAACGGTTAGTGCAAATTTAACTCCATATGACTGCCCGGCAGCTCTGGGTAAATGAGCCCACTGTGTTTTACCCAAACCCTGCAAATTGGGTAAACCGCAGGTACCCGAACAGATGCATGCCACCTCTCATCCTCAATTACTTGAGGGCAATCACTTAATTCACTGGAAAATGGCAGAACACAGGTTAGATCTCATTCCAAATTAACTTAAAGGGTATCTATACTCACTGAAGGGCAAACTGCGGCTCTCCAGATGTTTGAAAACTACAACTCCCAGCATTCCTATGTATCCCTCTGTAGTTGAGGAATTCTGGGAGTTGTAGTTTTCAAACATCTGGAGAGCCGCAGTTTGAGGATCACCGCTCTAACTAATTTTCAAAAATTATACCTTTAAATACAGCAAGATCCAACTGCTTCAAAACTTTCTTCAGATTTTAAATATGGGCTGTAGATCCTGAGAAATCATAATTTTAATCACAGCATTTACAGGGAAAGACCTGTCACTCCAGGAGCAGAAATTGTAATATGTGACCCATTAATGCTGCCTGCCAGCACACTTTCTGCAACAATTAAGAGAATCAGCAGTGAAAAGAAGGGAGGGGGAGATGTGTAAGTAAAGCAGTGTCCATGGTGAGGCTGTGCAGAACTTATAAGTGTCACAGACACTAAAAGAAGGCAGTGAGTAAGGGAGGGTGGGGGCAATTAGGAGTACTCACTAAACATTAATAATTTAATAACAAAGCAAGCACAGATAAATATGTGAGTACCACCATCTTACTTCTCTCAAATTGTAGTTTCAGATAATGTAAAGTTGTTATCGCAGGATATCACAATGGCAAAGAGCACTATTTTCACCGTATTTTTAAAACTGCTCGTTTTCAGGTATCGCTGTGGTGGTAGTACCGATGTGAACTGACAACTTTGCTTTATTCATTGTATATAGTCAGTATCGCCATGAAAAGAGAAATTTCTCTCTAGATTGGCCATTACCAGACCAGGGCTGCAAGAAAATTTTGACAACATTTAAGGGGGGTCTAATGTAAAAAAAAAACACTAATGTATATGGTGTAGAGATGAATTTAGAAGCATATTTATGAAGCAGAGAAGGTGAAATTTCAGAGCTATTTCTGTTATGTAATGCAAAATTTGCCTTTTTGCCACCTTTTTCTGCCTTTTGTTGCATTTTTGCAGTTTTACCAGAAAAAAACAACTTTTTTAACAAACAAAATTGTTTTACTTACTGGAATGTTTCATTAACATGACTATTTCTTGCACAGTAATATGGTATGTTCCCACATTAATGTAACTGGTTTGATAATTAGCTGCAGTTTGCTGAAAATAAGCAATACTAAAAAATTAGTCCTATTAATAAAATAAAAATAAAGAGTTAATTCACCTGAGTGAGTTTTACACTATTTATCATATCTTTTGCTGAAACAATACCACATGTTAGGCTATTTTTAAATAACAAAGATTGATGTTCAGGGTGTATTAAAGGGCATGTCCACCCTTCAAAATTTTTTAATATAATATTCCCCCTGTCCCCCCAGCCCCAACCGCTATATTTTTATTATCAGAAAGTGCCCCAAACTTTACTTACCTTCCCTCTTTCCTCCGCCGCACTGCCAGGCCCTCTGCTTGCGAGAAAATGCAAGCAGAGGGGCGGGACCGGCAGTCACGTCTGTGATTGGCTGAGCGGCAGCTCAGGGGGAGGGAATCCAAATCGGGAGGGAGAGGAAGGGGAAGGGAGGGGGAGAAGGGCTGCAGTGCGCATGCCAAACTTCTCCCGGAGGGGAGACAGGAGGCAGAGTCCTATATGGACTCTGCAGTACTCCTGGTGGGCGTTTTTTTGGACTTTAGGGGGGGATAGCAGAAGAACCAGATGGAGCTGGGATGTAAGGTAAGGATTAAACTACACTACACAATGGGGCCAGTAGTGGGGGGGATTATAGTTTTGGGGGTGGACATGCCCTTTAACCAATATGACACTACTTTGAAAATCCACCAGGGAGTTTTACCATCATATGTGCTGAATTTAACGCCATATTTTCAACATTATTAGTGCTACTTTTTGCCCCATAATTTTCACCTTTAATGAAAATTCGCCTTTTAAATAACTATGATGAAAAAAAAAGTTGAAAGTTAAAAAAAAATTGTGGTGAAGTCTGGAGAGAAAAAAATGCAAATAAATGCCCCTTTATAAATATGTCCCTCAGACCCCCACTTGACTTTATTGTTTATAAAGGAAATCAGAACCATAAATAAGCGATCTTAGGAAAATCTGAAAATTGCAGATGATGCTGGAAAATAGTCTAATACTCCCCTGGGTACTTAGTATTGAGAAACATTCCACAATGTACTGACACCTTCCAGGGACCCGTTCGCAGGCTAGAAAAATGGCTACTCAGACTTGGAAAATTTGAATGGCTGAACTTAAAATAAAACACTTTTCGCCATTTTATAAATATGATTGAAAGGTTACTGCAGCGATGTATGGTGAAAAGGGGGAAAATGGCAAAAGGTAGTGGAAATGACTTTTCCCCAATGGTTAGCACTGCTTTATAAATTGCAAAAAGTCCAAATTTGGTGAAAAGGCAATATATAACAGAAGTGAAAAATTCCACAAACCTTTATAAATATGCCCCCAAGTCTTCTAAAAATCAGCCCAGCCCTTTGGAGGTTTTTCTTGAACACACATTTATTTATTTATACATTACTATATATAAAGAAGATAAATATCAAAATGTGTATGTGATAAAATACTGGCAAAATTTCATATAGAAAGATGTATTTTATGCACTTCTACTGTACAAAAATGTGATGGGTTATACAATATATTTTTTGCATTTTTCCCATAAGAATGGATATGGAAACATTTTGCTCTCTAATTATTCATCCAGTGTTCATAAAAATTGACCTATGTATTTGTCTATTATACGTCAAGTTTTTAAAAAGCAGCTTAATGGCTATTAAAGATTGATTTATATAAAACCATGTCTGTATTAGTTTTCCTAATTCAAAATAAGCATGCCACTACTATAATTTAAGATTTTTTTTTAATTTTACTGTTACTTTACTTTACTTTACAGTTGCGATCAATTGCCTAAACTGCACAAAATAAGCCAAAGTAGCTTTTTGTCCTTAGGCAAAGGTGCCTCTCGGAGAAAACAGATATTTTTTTACTGACTGATGTTTGTATCACTATGTACTTGCAGAGGATAGGTCACATAGGAAAAGCATGCACAAGAAAGCTAGCAAGTAGAGTCACGTATTATAGGTCACAAACACCTAAGCCTCTTGACATATGTCATTCCTGGAGCTCCCCGGGGTGCCAGAGTCTGGAAGAAATCTGTTAGAATAAATGAAAATTACTTATGTATGATGAGAAGCTTATCAGAATCTGACCTTTTTTGTACAGTACAGAGCACACTGGCAGACAGACTCTGCAGTACCATGGACAGCTAAAATCTGTCAGTCATATCTAGATTCGCCCATTAATGTTTTCTTATTGGTGCATCACAAAGTGCTATTCATGCAAAGTGCTAGTCATGCTACTCTCTAATACTGAAGCAAAATAGGACATTAATGCACTATAGTGGACAGGCATAGTGCTGGAAAAATAAATACTGCAATTCAGTATAGGAATAGGAAACATTAATGAGCGTCATATTGTTTGATGGAAATGGTATTGACAAGATTAACATTTTGATAGAAACACACAATTCTGGTGGGCTATACATACTAATCGGGGAATAAATATTCTGCTGGAATGATACAAGGCCATAGTAACAGGAATAAGTCTGAGGAAAGTATTAGCATGTAAACATACACATGTAGGGATAAATATACAGCAGGAAAAGGCAAACTGCTTAACTGAGAGAATTCTTGCCTGAGGAGGAACACGGTGCCTGAAGGTCATACTTATAGTTAGAAATGCAACTGGCGATTAATATTACTAAACTGGCACACTTATGGACCACTTTGCAGGTAGATGATACATTCCACAGGGGGATTGGGGCATCTAAAGAGACATGAATGTATAAGATATACTGTAGAGGTATATTTTTTACTGGTGCCAGGACTGAAAAAAGTAACAGTTGAACATAGAAATTGGCCTAGGACCTGGAATGGTATGTGATAAAGAAAAGTAGAGATATGATAAAGAAAAGTTGGGAACTAGGCATCAAGTTAAGGATGAAATCCAGTATAAATTTCTGGCTTTAAGCTGCACAAACCAGCCAATGTTCCTTTCAGACAAATTACCAATCAGTAAACCTAATCGACAGTCTCTCTAAAGGGGATTAAAGCGCTATTGGAGATATTTCAGTATGAATTATCCATTTTATTTCTGTTTTTGGCAAAATTTGGTTAAAAGTAGGCTGCTATGAAAATTTTGGCTTATGAAATTTCAAATATCAGCTCAGGTTTAAAAAGTCTAAAACACCTACCGGTAAATGTCCAAATATATTTCACAAAGAGTAATACAATTCAAATTTACATTTTCAGAAAACCCAAATATCACTACAATGTCATCTAATGCTCTGATTTCCTTAAAGTAGTAACACACTGTGAAAGCTGCTCTTTGTAAAAATATGCAGTCATCGTTTTCTAAGATGCTTAAACTGAATAGAAAATCCAAAATCCTCTAGATCAATACAAAGGTCAAATAAGCTCACGGTTTAATAACATAAATGACAAAACTAGAGAGAATCAGCTATATAGGACTCTGAGAGTTCGGTTTCATACTTAAATATTGCTCTCTTCTTTACTGTACCTTTCATTAATTACAGTTTTAAAAAAGCTTGCTGCAAACATTTAGGTATTTTTATGTGATTAACTCTACATTCAAGGGTTATTGCAAATGTAGCACTCGATAACCCTTGAATTTGAGATAACCCTCGAATGTAGCATTCAATAATTGCTCGATTTTGGGGACATTTAGTGTTTAAACAAGGTTGGGTGATATGGACATGTTCCCCAGACCATTTCCCAGCTGCCAGGGCCATTTACAGTAAGTTACCATTGATTGAAAATTAAATATTAGTTATTAAAAATTGTGTTTGAGATGCAGAAATTGCGATCCAAAAATCATACATTTTGACCGAAAATTAGAGAAAAAAATCTCTAGTCATGTTATCATAAAGACTTACAGGGAGATTCCATAAAAGTTCGTATTGTTAAAAATGATGCTAATTTTCCTCAAACAATCAGATATTATTTAACATTTGAAAGCTAAAATCTGATTGGTTGGGGTAAAATTAGCACCATAAGAACTTTTTTTAATAAATCTTTTTATTATATTTATTAAAACATTTCAAACAGTAACATTTGTTATCATTTCAAACTATAGTAAAAGGTCTTATGGTAAAGTAGCCAGGGTTGACAGGTTTTGTGTGTTGTCCATTTAATTTTATATTAGGAGTCATGAGGAGATTTGGTGTTTTCGTAGGTGATTGAGGGTTCCAGATTCTTCATTTCCAGTTGATCTGATGGAATTTGTTGGATCTTAGTATATTTAATATCCTGTCCTTATTTAGATTATAGATTTGGTTTTGGTGGGTCAGGGCTTAAAGGGCATGTCCACCAGTTTTTAGGACTTTTGGGATATAGTAGGTCTCCCTCCCCCAGCCCCAACAACTATAATAGTTTTTTCAGAAACTCCCACGTCATTACTTACCTTCCCTCTTTCCTCCGGGCAGACTGTCCCGGCCCACTGCTTGCATGAAACTGCTGCAAGCAGGGGGCTGGACCGGCAGCTGTGTCCGTGATTAGCTGAGAGGCAGCCAATCATGGATGTGGCTGCTGGCAGTGGAGAACGCCGGGGGAGAGAGGTAAGGTAAGTAGAGTTCGGGGGAGTTTCTGTAAAAAAATATTATAGCGGTTGGGGCTGGGTGAGGAAGACCTACTATACCCCAAAGGGGATTTACACTAGGGGGAGGGAGAGCAAAACAGGAGGAAGAGGGGACGACGACGACTGGAGTGCACATGGAGGACGGACAGGAGGCAGAGTCCTATATGGACTCTGCCATGCTCCTGGTGGCCAGTTTTTGGGACTTTGGAGGGACATAGCAGGGCAGCCATTTGGAGCTGGGATGTAAGGTAAGGATTTTATTACACTACACAGTGGGGCCAGTAGTGGGTTAACTTGGCACACAGTACCCCAGTGGAACTAAAAATGCACTGCAGAAAGTGGATTCTTCTTTGTCCTTCTGCAAGATTAACCTGTGAAAACCACTCTGTGCAGCATAATGATGATTCACAACAGCTTTCTCATTTGATTATCTTGTCTTTTTAGAATTGAAATGAAGTACATTTTAAACCAATCACAATGGAGTCCTGGCCAACTCAACATTCTTGTGTGACAGGAGAAGATTGAAGGCAATGTCTGGGGATATAAGAAGCAGTGTATTTTGTAGAGACACAAATGGATTTTTTTTCTTTTCAGTGATCTCTTTGGATGCTTAAAAGGGCAGCGAGGTATAGGAGATGCCAAGAATGCACTTAACAATCTGCTTTTCAGAATATCTGAACAAGCAAAATAACGTTCCATAACTTGTTTTGACTTCTCCTTTCTGTTTATATACTCTTGTGGGCAAATGAGAATACTCAGTAATTCTTCCTTTCTGAGCCCTTCCTTGAATGCAGACTATGACTCACAAAAAAGAAAAACTGGGCAATTTCTTATGTGTGTCATGTGTCAGACAAATTGTATTTCCTCCTGCTGTTTTGAAATAGAAGCCTTAAACACTCAGATGGTGATTTTAGATGGTAAAACATTGTATTGCCTGGCAGAAAAAAAGAGCTACATAGTTGGTGCATTGTATGAAATCACCAGGCGTTTTGTTGTCCCAGCAGGTGGGTGGTCCAGTCGTACTCTGCAAACTGATGGTTGTATTGTTGAGATTGTGCAGAACCTCCTATTTTAAAAACAAAGCCTTTTGATTTCTTGGATGACATGTGGGGGAAATAGACTGCAAGATTCCAAATTCACCACATAGGACAATCAAGTAAAGTGTTAAAATTCTCCTTTCTCGTCTTGTCTAAGAACATAATTAACTATTTATTTCATGATTTAAAAGTTAATATGTTTTTATCATCCTTCTCACATACATTAAAGGGGAACTGTGGTCCAAAAATGACTTTAGGTAAATTGAGGTAAATTGATAGGAATTGCTCCCCTGAGAATTTTTGCAATTTATTTCCATTGTTTATAGTTTATAGTTTATAGTATTTGAGGTTGAATAAAGACATATACGTCCATCCAGTCCAACCCATCTAGCAATATCCTCATTTCCTGCCTAACTGTTGATCCAGAGGAAGGCAATAGTTGCATAGTTTTGAAGATATTTACATTTTTGTGTGTGATATGGCAGCAGCATCACCAGGTCCCCTGCACTTCCTGCCCTGAACAACCCCAAAACCTGAACAAAGCAAGACCAGACCCAAAATGTTTTTAAGTGTATCAATACAGTAGTAAAAAGTCAAAAAAGGACAGAGAATATAGACCATTAAATAATGGCACTTAGATAGTTATTGTGTTTAACAATTTCCCTCCCCTCTGTATACACTATAAAGAATCCTAGACCTATAGCAGGGACTGTAATAATATGAAGGGTATAAATGAGTAATACACTATTCACTCTGGCTGACAGAAGGTAGGGTACAGAAACAATTAGGCAAACAAAATAAAGCCTTGGGACATGATGAAAATAATAAAAGAACTGTTCATTATCTTTTCATATTTACTTTTGTCTGGTGATGTGCCTCTTGATTGCAAAAAAGCTGATGTAATACCGATATTCAAAAAAGGTAGTGGTTCAGAGCCTGGTAACTATAGACCTGTAAGACTAACATCTGTGGTAGGGAAGGTGCTGGAAACTTGTTATGGGATCATATTCTGGACATTGTCTCCAGAACTGATCTTCTACGTGGTAGTCAGCACGGATTTATGGGAAATAGATTGTGTCAGACAAATGTACTTAGTTTTTATGAAGAAGTAAGTAAGTATTTAGATTTTGGCATTGCAGTTGATGTAGTGTACTTGGATTTTGCTAAATTTTTTGATACTGTGCCACATAGGCGACTGGTGTATAGACTGAAAAAAACATTTGTATATGGATAGAGAATTGGTTGTTGGATCACAAACAGGGAGTAGTGGTCAATTGAACTACATCTATTTGGGCTAAAGGGGAGTGCCTCAGGGTTCTGTACTGGGGCCACTTCTTTTTAATCTGTTTATAAATGACTTAGAAGGGGGCATTGAGAGCAAGGTCTCTGTGTTTGCTGATGACACTAAACTATGCAGAGCTTTGGAAACTTCAAATGATGTGCAATTGCTGCAAGCTGAGCTAGATAGATTATCAAAACTGGCAGCAGAGTTTTATATATAAAGACACAACTGAGTGCAATGTATGGCTTTCTACTACATAGTAATTGAGGTTGAATAAAGACATACATCCATCAAGTCCAACCTTTTCACCTTTTTAACCCTACCTAACAGTTGATCCAGAGGAAGGCACAAAAACCCAGCTAAAAAGGGGGGATTTCCTGTCTAACTCCAAACGGCAATCGGAAAGTATCCCTGGATCAACCAGAACTTCTGTACAGTATATGTATTAATACCAGTAATTCTCAATATTATTTAATCTTAGAAACTTATCCATCCCACACCCCACAGCTATTCAATGAACTTGCCCGTACTACATCTTCCTCAAGACAGTTCCACAGTTTCACCTTTCTCACTGTAAAGAAACCTTTCCTAACCTGAAGATTAAGTTTTTCTTCCCTTCCAATCTTACAGCATATCCATGAGTCCTCTAAATGACCTATTAGTGAACAATACACCAGAGAGTTTACTGTATGGCTCATTAATATATTTGTATAAAGTAATCATATCCCCATGCAACCGTCGCTTCTCTAATGTAAACAGCCCTAACTTGTCTAATCTGCCTGCATAGTCAAGCCCCTCCATTCCCTTCATTATTTTAGTTGCCCTTTTCTGAACGGCTTCCATTTCCAAGATGCCCCTTTTGTATATGGGATTCCAAAACTGCATTAACAATGTAATCTTATCATTTACAAATATTTTTGTAAATCAATATTTGGATAAATAGGATCCTATCAAAACTTGTTTTCCTCTTTGTCCACAAGCTTTAACACTCAAAAATCTCTATTTGTTCCCACACCCAGAAGAATCGTCTTGTCCTTTTGGAGAATGAATCCAATAATATCTGACCTTTTCCAGCACTGGAAGTCTTTGTATTTTTTGAGGTCTAATTTGTCATTGTTTTACCTTTGTAAGAGCATTAACATCAACTAAATGTTGAATTATGTAATGTTAAAGGTTAGCCTTAATTGGGAAATAAATGTAGGTCACGGTTTTAAGTATTTTGAACTCCATTTGACCTTCCAACTGTGTAATAGCTTTAAACAAACTGGATGTAAAACAATGATATTGAAATGTTTCCCATCAGTTTATATAAAGGTCTAATACATGTTTTATGTGCCAAAAATCTACCTCTTACCTTCTACACACTGTAGACGAGCAAAGGTTTTGAGAAATATAGTTAAACAGTGTATGCTTCACTGCCAGGATATTATTTATGGGTCACTCCTTCCTACTGCTCTGTTCCCCCCAGTGTGGAAATACAAACGTATAAAAAGGAAGTGGACGCCACGCAGAGGAAACTATAATATACTGCATCGTGGGATCTAAGGGACTGTACACATGTCTGATGCCATGGACGAAGCCTGATGCCTTGGTGGATTGACGAACATGGCCTGAGGAACACATACACATGTCTGATGTTCCTCGTGTGTGTGAGAGCGTCGGGCCTCGTCCGTGTCATCGGGTATGTGTCCAAATCTTAAGACTTAAGTCTTTACACATTCCAAATCCTTGAGATTATTTACAATATTGCTTAGAAATACAAGTAGGTGTTTTGTTACCTGAATACCACACTGTCTTTTCAAACTATGCTGACAAAATGCAGTTTCCCTTTTCTATCTGTTGCATGTTATTCTTGTGTCAATTTGTAATATATGTATCAATATGTTATTAATAGATAAAATAACAAAATAAGCAATATTTTGAAAGCTGGATCTCTGCATTTTCTTTTGTGAAAGGGTAACCCCAGCCTTTAAAAATACTTTTTAGATTTCAAAGGATTACCTCCCAAAGCCCAGGTTGTGTTTTAGTCTTACCTTCATCTTATGCTCCCACAGTAAGTTATTAGAACTTACTGAACAAGGATCCCTCGCCGGTTTACTCTCCTCTTCCAGGTAATGACTGTCAGTCATGGCCGTGATGGTGACATCACGGCCAATGGCTGACAGCAATTACCGATCAAACTACACTACTACAACGTGTCTTCCCATAGGCAATGTCCTGAACTGACAGAGGGGAAGGGGCCAGACTGGGACTACAGGAGCTTCAATGAATGGTACAGGGAATTTAGGCAAAACCCATTGGTGAGGTTCAAGTGGCTTATTTTGGGGAGGTTTTGGGGGGTTTCTTTTACAGTATAATTGCCCTTTAATTGACAAATATATATTCTCTGCCTTTTTATAGAACTTTTTTTTAAATTATTTATTTTATATGTATAAGTGGTTGAACTTATCCCTGTATATTTTTGTAATAATAAACAGCATTGCATACCCAAGTGGCACTTTTTTAAAACACTCACTTGTGCCTATCCTCCATTAGGGGAAATGCAGGCTTTATTCTGTGATGTTTAGATGCTTGCTTGGTCTGTGTAGCTCCCAAAAACCTCTAAAACCAGGAATAAGGTTGCCAAAAACTTTATTATAGCAATTTAAAACAATAAAAAGCACTAAAAAACATTAAAGGAACAGTCCATTAGCAGTTATTGAAGCTACACCTCTCTGCTATGGTGCGGCCCCTTTAAATCGTAGTGGTCTTGTGGTAAGTTGTAATCCACTTGATAATGGCTTGTGAGGTAGTTCCAATCTTTTTCTCTGTTTTAATCCTTACAGCTTCATCAGGTAAAACGCATAGGAACTACCTCGCAAGCCATTGCTGTGTTTTCCAAACATTCCCCTTTAATGGTGCTCATTTTAATTTTTAAACATTTTTACCCAGTCCCACTTTCCTTTTTTTCCCCTGCTTTATTGCTTACATTGCCTACTTCCTAATGACCTTTTCTTTATTAGCTACATTGTTCTATGCAATCCATTTATGTTTCATTGCTTCGTGCCAACTCCCACACTCATTTTTTGGTTGAAAACAGCTTGTACTGTGGTACATTAAAGAAACACAATCACCTGTATGACTGCCTGTGCCAATCTATGTGCTTCCAAAATACTACAGTCATTGTGACATGGACACTTTTTATTACAGTGTGTAACATACCCTTATTTATAGCAGTGATCATTAAACTGAAACAGTTTGGACACCTTGTTGCACAGATGTCCCGTAGACATTAAATGAAAGGTAAATTAATTGGCTAATGTTTCCGGTCTTTTGTTTCTCGCCAGACTGAGATTTAACTAAAGAAAAGAACTTTCTCTGTTCAATTGACCTTCCTTTATAAAGCCAGGTCTATTAACAACCAATACAGTCTAGCCAAATAATGCCTCTTGTTTATAAAAGGCAAGGATGAAGTTTAAGCAGACAGCAGGTATTCAAATCCTTATCTCCCTTCCTGCCAAGTTGCTCATTCGCATTTTTTCGTTTGTCCAAACCAATGAGGTGGCAAACATTTACACCATCCCTGCAAAGAGCTTATTCATATTTAAATAAAGCTATTATCTCTGCCATGAGTTTCAATAGTTTATACTCATCCTCTGGAGTATTCCTCTCGGCACTGCCATCTAATCAGCTTTAGCTTTTAATTAAACAGCTGTCATTTGCTTCCTAATTCTACTTCGACCTGATGTTCTATTAAATTTTAATTTACGCTAGACTGGATAAGGAATATATTCCTTCAGACAACAAAGGAATAATATTAAATAGGTTACTGTTGTAATTAAAAAATACATTGGCCACAGTACTGGTAGATTCAGGTAGAGAAAGACTTTAAGTATTTCAGTATTTATTTTGACAATAATTATTTAGTACTCTGAATATGAATGTAAACTTTCCTTCAAGGGTTACCAGAGGGCTGGGGGGCATTTTAAATAGTAGTAGGGTTTACTGCTTTTTTTTTAAATGTCTCTTTATTAACTGCTTTAACAACTTAACAATTGAGAACTGTGACACATATGTAAAGTTGCAGGGGATTCAGCAGCTTATGCTTATTTATCATTAATACATATAATCATTGAGGCATGGTATGGAAGTACTCTTAAAAGTATGTGCAATTGCCAGTGCTATATATGAAAACATATGGGGAGATTCAATATTAAGAATTTGTGCTACTTACCTTTGTGCGATCCCACGGTACAATAAAGGACGTAAATGGTACGAAGTAGGGAGTTGCGCGGGTTTAAAGATCTGATCCAACTCAGTGTTACATTTCACTATACAATATAGCGCAACGCTTAACACAAATTGGATCAGGTGCACTGCGCTGTTTCCAAAAGCATTCGAAAACAGCACACTGCTCTAAGATCAGTGTAAAACCTATGTTAACCCAATATGACATCGGGTTAACGTGGGTTTTACCATTATTTTAAGGATATTAGTCTCTGCATGTCTCTGCATGGCTAACTTTGGTAACTTTTGTTTCAGCAATAGAATTATAAATTCCATAAAAGTGCTTTAATGACCACTGCTATTGGAAGGAGACGTACAGTGATACTTAACATATTACTAGGTTACCTCTGCTTGGCCCATTAACAGAACATCTTTAAAACCTGATTGCACACATGGCTCAAACTTTCAACAAGGAAAAAAAGTGATCTGACAGCTAGAAGCCCCATAAATTGTATCTCTTTACAAAGCGTTTACTAAGTGTTGTTGGGCCATATTTGCCCTAAAAAATTATTTAGAAGTCATTCCAGTATGCTGTTTGGCAAATGCTACATGTTTGTTTAAGTATAAGTTATTTGTACTGTTATTGTTATAAAAAAAAAAAAAGTTATTTGTAATGTACAAATGAAACTTAACTTTTGTGATCTTACTGAGTAAAACAGCATATGGACATATGGTAATAAGCAGCTCATGAGGACGTAACCGACTCTTGACATTACCTTTTTAGTTATCTTGCTGTAGTAAGTTAGGTGCTTCATAAGCTGTCAAACATGCTTGTTTTATGTGTGCTTTTTGTTTTTCCAGTCATTAGTAGAAATGCTTTTTCTGCCAGCTGTTTTATTTCCTAAAAGGTTCTAACTGACCTTCAGTGGCCATTATACATTAGAAACTCATCATTTCCTTGTTTGGCCGAAGAATGACAGGTCTACAAATCTGAAATTGTTTTAAAACGTTTTGCATGAACAACCTCAGTGTGGAGAAGCAGCAGCAACAACATGATTTATTATTTGTAATGTTAAATAATGTAAAAAATAAACTGTAGATAGTTGTGTGATTAGTCCTGTTGTGGACCTCTCCCTATCAGTTTCTATTTAAATTTCTTTATTTTTAATCCTGTTCTTAGTACATTTTGATTACTTTGGTCTCTTAAAGGGGAATTGTTTATTTTTTTATGTGGGTAAATAATAACTTTTTTCATTCTTTTATGAAAGTGTCAGGGTGCCTTTAATGTGGGGATCTGTTCACATTTACATCTACTATAGTCTGCCTAATTGTTATTAGGCAGAGATAAAGATTTTATACTGTACTTCATAATCTAAAAGAATCTTTCCAAAGAACACCAACAAACTGTAATATCCCCTGAAGAACTGAATTACTATGTGTGCATGGGGCAACTCTTCCTGATTCTGTCACATACTCCCTTGCTTATATGGACTGTAACATGATTGGCTAGATACTACTAGTAGTTGTGACTTGCTGTAACAAGTTCCTGCAGTAGTTTAATATTTGACATGTGCAAAGAACACAATGGTCAGTGACTACGCTGTGTGATTGTGGAATGCTGGAAAATGAAACACAAACACCATGTTAGTAAGATATATTTTCCAGCACTCACATGAAAAGGAGAGGTGAGACACAGATTATGGCTTTAATATGAAGATGCTCTGCCTTCTAATTTTGTTTTGTCTTTAGTTGTACTTTAATTTTTATTTATGAAACTCAACAATAAAATAACAATTGTAATGTCATCATTTGTAGAGATGGACTAGAACTCTAACTGGAGTTCGAATTGGATTTTACAAGTTTGAATGAACTCACGATTTTTTGATGATTTTTGAATTTTTGAATATTTTTTTATTGAATTTGTGTAAATCCTACCATATGTCCCAAATTCACAAATGACAGCTATTTAGCAGTGCCAGCCCCCTGGGTATTAAGCTTGGGCCTGCTTTTCCCTATATGATGCACATATAATGCAAATTGCAAAATAAAGATTAAAGGGTAAGTTCAGTGCAAATACATATACTTTTATGAAAAAAGAGCAGTATTTTCCCATGCTAATGACCTTAACCTGCCAATTTAGCATTTTGTCTGTGTATAAATAAATGCTTCCAAAATATTGACTTCCTGTTTGCAGGACCCCTAATAGAGGTTGTTATGGTCTTGCCCTTGACCCAGCACCTGGGTTGATTCAGTTGCTCAGTAGAGATATGGGCACATTTGACCAATCCAACAGCCAATCACTAGAAAGTGACCTTACACATCTAAGGAAGTCAGAATATCCATCTATTTACAATGTTCCCCACACATTAAAAATATGAGGGATGTCATTCAGCATAATTGGGATATTCTAATGAGTGGCCAGTCCCTGCCCTTTGTAAATGTTAGTCCATTATTTGCATATAGACGGGGGGGGGGACATGAAAAATCTCTTGGTGCAGACGGATTTAAGAACCAATATCGATCAGGGACTGTCATCATAGTCACCCCACAACAAACTTGGATGTTACAGATGTGGTGGTTGCCAGGCCTGCAGACATGTGATGGTGGACACAGATTTCCCCCACCCACACATTGGGCGTAGAATCAAAATTTAACCAAGATTATCCTGTTTAAGTATATTCGTCATTTACATCATCACATGCCTATGTGGGCAAGACTTTCTGCTTTTTCTGATAATGCAATCTCTGATCAGTATACCCCATTAATAACCATTATGTTGAATGAGTTGTAGACTCCGACATCCCCTCTGCTTTTTAACATAAAGATCGATGTCTGGATAAAAGTTTATTGTGGGTTAAAATGCATTGTTACTCTAGTCGGGTAAACTGTTATTGTATCCATATAATGTAGCTATACTTTTTGATTAATGTATCTTTTGATTTCTGCTTTTAATTTTTTATATATATTTATAAATTAGGGTATGTGGGAATTACAGTTCACTGAGGCATGAAGCAGTGTGTGTATAGGGGGTGGGAAGGGGCGGGCACTTACCTACTTATGGGTGTAGAAAGTCAAATTGGCAAGTCCTGATGATGGCAGAAAGGTGTAGATCACTTGTAATAAACTAAGGGGGTTATTCAATAAAAGTTGTTATCGTTTAAAGGGCATGTCCACCCCCAAAACTATAATCCCCCCAGTAATGGCCCCACCATGTAGTGTAGTGTAATCCTTACCTCACATCCCAGCTCCATAGGGTTCTCCTGTAGACCCCCCCTTAAGTCCCAAAAACTGTCCACCAGGAGGCTAGCAGGACTCTGCCTGCTTCCTTGCCTCCGGTAGATATTTGTCATGCGTACTGCAGCCCTTCTCCCCCCTCCCTCCCCCTCCCTCTCCCTCCCTCTCCCTCCCGTTCTACTATCCCTCCCCCTAGTGTAAAACCCCCTTAATATGCTGCTCCCCCATGTCTGGCAGCCCCAACCGCATGGTTTGTATTTTCCAAAAGCTCCCCAAACTCTTACTTACCTCTCCTCTTTCCTCCGCTGCACTGAATGACCGGCAGCCGCGTCCGTGATTGGCTGCCGCTCAGCCAATCACAGACGCGACTGCCGGTCCCGCCCCTCTGCTTGCATTCTCGCAAGCAGAGGGCCGGCAGTGCAGCGGATGAACGAGGGGAGGTAAGTAAGAGTTTGGGGAGCTTTTGGAAAATACAAACCATGCGGTTGGGGCTACCAGACATGGGGGAACATCATATCAAAAACGATTTTTAAGGGTGGACATGCCCTTTAAAATGGTGCCCAAAACACCATTTTTTATCGTTTAAAATGATGCCCAAAACATTACTTACCTCCCTCTTTCCTGCCGCTCAGCCAATCACAGACGCGACTGCCGGTCCCGCCCCTCTGCTTGCATTTTCTCGCAAGCAGAGGGCCTGGCAGCGCGGCGGAGGAAAGAGGGAAGGTAAGTAATGTTTTGGGCATTTTCTGATAATACAAATATAGCGGTTGGGGCTGGGGGGACAGGGGGAATGTTATGTAAATTTTTTTTAGAAGTGTGGACATACCCTGTAATGGTTGTAAATGTGGAACTTTCTGTGATAAATACTGATTAGTATGAACATAGCATGTTTATCTGTATCTTGTATGAGGTTTCAGGTTGATCAATGGTGCTGTTTGGTTTGAACTGCATATTGTGACAGAATTGCCTGGGTCTGCTATCAGACCTGCAGGTTTATTCTACTTATATTCCATGGATTATAGCTGTCAGGTAGGTGGTTGAATTTGTGACACCTACTGTCTGAAGTGATCTAAATAATTCTTCATGGATGTAAGGGAAGGGCAGACGAATCACTTGCATGTTCAAACAGTTGGGTAGGAATCGCTAAAGCATGACCATGGGCTTTTAATATTTGTAAGTCCGTAAAATGGCTTTATTCCAGGATGTATGAAAACTAAAATTTCCAGCATTCTGTGCAGCCAGGGAATGCTGGCAGTTGTAGTTTTTAAACATGTGAAAAGTTCAACACCCATGCTCTATATCATTACACTGTATTGCATCTTAATACATTCATTAGCCAATGGACATAAAGAAGAGCAGGGGTGTTGAACTTGGAACCTTTCACATGTTTGAAAACTACAACTCCAAAATGTCCATGGTATCTAGGCGCGAACATCGAATCTACAAGTAAAGTGTCCATTAAAGCCTATACGCGAGCATCGAATCTGCGAGTAAAATGTCCATGGTACCTAGGCGCGAACATCGAATCTACGAGTAAAGTGTCCATTAAAGCCTATACGCGAGCATCGAATCTGCGAGTAAAATGTCCATGGTATCTAGGCGCGAACATCGAATCTACGAGTAAAGTGTCCATTAAAGCCTATACGCGAGCATCGAATCTGCGAGTAAAATGTCCATGGTATCTAGAGGCAAATGCAAGCATCGAATTTGCAGGTAAAGTGTCCATTAAAAGCTATACGCAAGCATCGAACCCGCGAGTAAAATGTCCATGGTATCTAGGTGCGAACATCGAATCTACGAGTAAAGTGTCCATTAAAGCCTATACGTGAGCATCGAATCCGCGAGTAAAATGTACATGGTACCTAGGCGCGAACAAGCTCGAAAATAGCACGAGTGAGAGTAAAATTGATTTTTCAAATGTCCTGGATATTCAAACATGTTCCCCAGACCATTTCCCAGGTCCCACAGCCATTTACATTAAGTTACCATTGATATTTTAATTGTATTTCATTAGAACTTTTCGAACTATTTGACTCCGTATCCATGACTTTCCATATAGTTATAATGATAACTATAATAATAATAGTTATAATTATAATCACATGAGTCTGTGAGGTACCTTGTGTTATAAGAAGGCTCTACTTCATTTTATACTCTGTGGGGAGCTTTCAGCTCCTTTAAAAACATCTCTCCCTAATCTTTATAGCTAATCACTATCCTGGGCTGTCCTAACCCCATAGTGATTGTAGATCTGGAACCTGCTGTGGTAAATATGAAGTATGTTAATCTAGATCTTGTATAAACTCTCAAGTTGTCCAGGGGTGCTGTTTTAGTTTTAATTGCACTTTGTGGCAGAATTGCCTGGGTCTGTCTGGCATGTCAAATAGATAAGGGAGGGTATGTGTGTGTTTGCTCATGTTATGTGGTGCGATTGCCTGGGTCCTTTTTAGGACTTTAAGACTTATACCGTTTGAGCCACCCCCTGGATACTTGCTGGGAGTGGAAAGGGAGAGCAAGTTTGGAATGGTTTCTGATGCCTACTGGCTGAAGGGATGTAGGTAGCCTCTCTCTGGCTCTACAGCTTAACAGCTATAGCCATTAGGGAGAGGCAGACAGATCCCGAATCACTTGCATGTTTGTGCACTTTGTGTTGGAATCACTGAAAGCATGACCCTGAGCTTTCAATAAAAATAATAAATAAAAATGGTGCTGTTTAGGATAAACTGCACATTGTCGCAGGATTACCTGGCAAAACATATACACATAATTTCCACTGTGCACCAACGGACACACTTCTGCTAGTGTTATATTTCTAGTAAGAAAATCAAATGCATTCCTAGGTCTTGTCAAATCCCCAACACGCTTATTCAAGGCAATGTTTCGGTCCGAGTTCTGGGACCTTTCTCAAGGAGTGTGGCTTGAGAAAGTTCTCAGAACTCGGAACAAACATTGCACCCAGGCATAAGATTGATGTGAAGCGTGTGCCTATAAATACAGGATCATATATATATATATATATATATATCTATCAAAACTTGGCGTGTCTGCACTCCTGCTGGCTGAAGATTAAGTGCCCGGGGGCTTCTAACCTTTCTTATGTACTTAGTGATAAAGAGCACTCCGATGGACTTCTAACAAACTCTGCTTCATTGGAAATCACTTATCTACGCGTTTCAGCCATGCCGGCCATCATCAGGATACTCCATTTTGAAAACGTCACACTCTTTAAAAGCAAGTGCCCTCCCCCTTCTCCCTCCCCTCACACACCTTACGTATCACCCGTGACATACATTAAAAAGCATCACCAAATTTAAAATAATACCAATTGCACAATATGTAATAAAAACAGCTATGGTCAGAGACACATATCGAAACATGCAATGACACTCCTATAATACAATAAGGCTCATGCAATATCATAGTCCCATGAAGCAACTCAAACTCCCAGATGATACATTTACTAAACAGGGTGTAAGGACATGGGGTTAGAGCCACCTCGGAACACCCCCCCCCCATTTAAAGAAAGCAGGACAATATTAGTTGTATGTATCGAGGAATAAATATTCCTTTAAAATATGTTGATATATCATAGTTTGTCATATGAATCCATTACTGTATGCCTGCTATGCTTCTGGGTGCCCAATGGAAACTGAGCAATTTAGAAACCTGTACTGAGCCTGGGCATGCTCAGAAGAGGCAGATAGGGGATTAACATTCAGTCATTGGCTGTGATGTCAACTGTCAAATCCATAACTGACAGTTACTAAGGATGTACAGAGAAACAGGGGAAACAGGACATTGTGCAGGATTTCAGGTTAGATGTATATATTTCAGGTTTCAAACTATTACAGTTTAGGGTTTTGGGGGGTGATTTACCTGTATGTAAGTTTTCATTTTGGGGCTGGACTTGCCCTTTAACCGGTGTTCCGATGCCATTTCTTGCTAACCTGTATATATATGCTGTTGGAATATCAAATATGTAGAAACAGAATAACGGTCCAATGCACTCTCAGGACTTATTCTTCCTGCACTGTTGCCTGCACTGTGATGTATTAATACTGTAAAGTATTTGGAAAAATAAGTCCTGAGAGTGCGTTGGACTGTTATTTTGTATCACAGATAGAGTGTGCATGCGGTCCTACTGGTGGTTCCAAATGCCTGGTGCTGCTGAAAGTATCCCAATATATACAATTGATAGAAGAGTATCAGTGCTCTTTGAATAAGGTGCTTTTATTAAAGTGTTTTAACAACCAAACATGGTGCAAAATATAGCAATTGCAAATAGAAGGTGTGTAATATTTTAGATCCATTCCATCAAATTAATATTTTTTTTTAATAATTGTAAAAAAAATCAATAATCCTGTATTATTTTTTATGTCAGGAAGATTTTTTTGGGTACAGGTCTAGCAGCAGGGGGCAGTTAGGGACAGTCTACGGGCTACAGGTGGCCCCAGGCCTTCTTTTGTCCAGGTCTGTGTTAAACTGTCATTTATGTTTTGAGGTGGGGGTAAAAGGCTTGCAAGAAACACTAAGGGTTAGGCCACACTACAGCGATGCCTTACCTTCCGCTTGCACTGCGATTCTGCGATCACACCAAAAATAGTGATTGCATGTGCTCCTCTCTGACAGGCAGGTCCCAGCGCAATGGACATTGGGCAGACCAATTGGCCAACACTAGTGTGCTTACTAATGCGCAGTCTGATCGCCTGTTAAAATGGACTGGTGTGGCCAAGCCCTAAAGGGCCTGTAAACTATTCCATGCTATTTACGACAGCATACATTAGTATTGCAGGAACTGAACACTACCCACTTCAACATGTATCCCAGTTGTCTGATTTCTAAGGTGTAAGATATTTATTAAGTATTAGCCCTTCCGTGTGCAGTTTGTCAAATTGTTGTACTTATGAATGCCATTCACGGATCTACTTTGCCAGATATGCATTTGCCAGAAAGTTGTGCAGGAACTTACAGGTTATAAAAGTCTGAATTATGCTTGTAAAGAGAGATGTTATGGTCTTATACTAACAATTCTAAATGGAAATTGTGCTTTCCATGATTATAGGGTGGAGGACATAGCTGCTGCTGTAACCCTAACCCTCCTGCAACTCATCAACAACGCAGGAGGGGGGGTGAAAGGGGTCAGCGCTTGGAGCGCATGACAGGCTTGGCGGGGAGCGGAGGAAGGGTTAGGGGAGGAGCAAGAGGAGGGCAGAGCGGACGGAGGGGAGGAGCGGAAGAAGGGAAGTAAAGATAGAGGAAGAAGGACGTGACGGGGGCACCAGTTTGGCGAGCAAAGCTTTCTTTCGGAGCGCAGCAAAAAATTTATTTCCCTCACCTACTACAAAACTCCTACATGGCTAATCTGGAGCAGCTTCTGGACCGCATAAGGCAGAGAGTGGAGGAGGAAGGTGAAGCCTGGATCAGCACACAGCTCGAGAGGGAAGAGCTCCTTGTGCAAGCCCGAACTACCAGGCAAAGGAGGACAAGGCCCCCACAGCGGCTCAGCCCTTCAGCCAGCCCCCAGGTACGCCGCAGACGTCAACGATCATTATCCCAGAATAGCGGGGCGATCACCGCGCCAGCCACACAACGCCCGTCAGGTGCAAGAAATAGCAGGCCCACGACAAGTACAAGAGAGCGACAGTGGAACACGGGCAGGGCCTGCCACAAGTCAGAGAGGGAGGCTCACACAGCCACATAATGCAAGGGGCAGGGGAAGAAGTGGAGCCCGCAGCCAACAAGTCCAAACCCGAGCCCTTGGGTCAGCTTTAACATCAGTGACTCAGAATTTCGGCGGGCGAGAATACACCCCTCCCACTGGGAGAGTGGGTGGAAGGAGTGTCAGCTCTTCTGCTACCAAGTCGGAATACAAGTGAACACATACAGGCAGTGAGCAGACAAAGCGAAAACCAAGCGGCCCTTGCCGGGAATTCGGCTGAGCTGGCTTCAGGTGAGCAACACAATAATATTGATAATGTATATTTTCAGAGCAATATTCCTGATGCTATGTCTGATTTTATGTCGGGGCTGAAGGATCTATTGGGAAGGTGGGAGGCAAGGGGAGAGAGAGAAGCACCCGTGGGGGTTGGGAACCAGCACCGACAGCCAGGAATGTAGAGGCATCCATCCCATTCACTAGGGGGGTACATAACCCTTTGGATAGAGGAACAGTGGGTGGGGAACAGTTGAGTTTGGAGGGTTTTTTACTATAATCACAGTATTCAGGACAAGTCCTCGGCACACATCAGCCACTCTGCCACTCACAATGCCCTAGGATAGCAGGGAGAGCACCAGTAACACACAATTAGCCTCCCGTCACATATCAGATTCAGCTATGGGCAACATGTAAGTTACGAGGGTCCACTTGGGGCTCACCTAAAACAGGAAATTCGGAAAAAATATGGAACCGCGAATATCTGGACATTTTCACTTTACTGCCACTCGAAAGGTTTAACATTGACAAATGGGAAAAGGGTAAGGAGCACAGAAAGGAGGAGGATGAGGATAGGAGGAGATATAGGCTTATACCCAGGACCTTTCAAAACTGGCTGCAGGCCTTCTGCATTTTAAAAAGTGTACTGAGTGACTATGTTCGGGTTTGTTCTGTAATCTGGACATGATAAGTGAGGTGCATAGGATATATGGAGGGGTGTCATGGCCAGATACGATGAGCAGTTCCGCCTTCCCTGGGTTGGGATCATCGGGACATCGGGCTGTGGATGAAACTGATGGCGGCTCCTAGACAAACTAGTCACAGTGCCCCATTCCTTTCAGTCTCAGCTCGCTGTGCCGGTCCCCTTTTCAGCAGGGGAAGTTAAAAAAGGACTGTGCTATCAGTTCAATGATAGCCATTGCAGATGGGGAACGGCGTGCCGTTTTCGTCTCGATTGCACAACATGTGGAGGTTCAGGACACCCAGCCTTTCGCTGTTTTCGCAGGGCACGCCCAAGACCAACAGGGGGGGACATCACTGGAAAAAGGGATGACTCCAGTGAAACTAGACGCAATGGTCCCTTGGTTAAATGAATATCCAGATAGGGCTGGGGCTGAGTTATTATTGCAAGGTTTCGGAAAAGGCTTCATCATACCGAGTTATGGGTGTAGTGGCCTTCCAAGCTGCAATAACTTACAGTCAGCCAATGTAAATATAAAATTAGTAAAGAAAAAACTTGAAAAAGAGGTCTCTTTGGGGCAGATGTCTGGCCCATTTGCTAAACCGCCCTTAGAGGGTCTCCGAATTTCCCCCTAGGTTTAGTGCCCAAAAAAGAACACGGTAAATTCCACCTCATTCATCACCTTTCCTTTCCAGAAGGATATTCTGTGAACGACGGGATTGATGATATGTGGACCAAGGTTTCTTACACCTCTTTCGATCAAGCGGTTAAATTGGTAATGCGCGCAGGAGTGGGAGCACTCATGGCGAAAGCCGACATCGAGTCGGCTTTTCGCCTGCTACCGGTACACCCGGACAGTATTCATTTGCTGGGTTGTGCAGTTCAAGGTGAAATCTTTATAGACAGATGCCTTCCCATGGGCTGTTCTATCTCCTGCGCATATTTTGAAGTCTTCAGTTCATTCTTAGAATGGGTGGTGTAGGGGGAATCTGGTAATGAGGGGGTCATTCATTATTTGGATGACTTCCTCATTGTGGGTCCTGCAGGTTCTCGCATTTGTGCAACCACGTTGGAAGTTCTCCGGTCCATTTTCGCCCGTTTTGGCGTCCCGCTTTCATTGGAAAAGACAGAGGGAACTAAGCCAATAATGACATTCCTGGGGATCGAAATCGATTCCTTGGAAATGTTATGCAAGTTGCCGAAAGAAAAAGTAACTGATTTATACAGGGCAGTCATTGAAGCAAAGGAAGAAAAAAACTAACCCTACACCAAATTCAGTCACTACTAGGCAAACTAAACTTTGCTTGCAATTTGTGCCAATGGGCCGAGTTTTTTGTAGGCGGCTGGCCAAGGCATCAGGACAAGCAACTTGCCCGCACCATTTTATAAGGCTATCAAAACATATCAAAGCAGACCTAAAAGTGCGGGCATCCTTTCTGTTGAATTATAATGGGCGTTACTTTTGGTTGTCTGAAGTGGAGAACAGCTTTGACTTAGATCTCTATACAGATGCCTCAGGGGCCCTAGGCTTTGGGGCGTTTTTCCAAGGCCATTGGTGTACTGGAAAATGGCCGGCTAATTGGGTAGAACTAGGCCTTACCAAGAACCTTGCATTCTTAGAACTGTACCCTATCGTGGTGGCCCTTGAGATCTGGGGCCAGAGACTGGCCAACAAAAAAGTCAGGTTCTACTCTGATAATATGGCGGTAGTAGAGGCAATAAACCACTGTACAGCATCATCAGATCCAGTCATAAATTTATTGAGGCAATTGGTGTTCAGGTGCCTAACACATAACATTTGGTTCAGGGCAACGCATATACCGGGCAAGGATAACAACTTCGCGGATGCTCTCTCTCGTTTACAGATGGCACGGTTTCGAGAGCTGGCGCCCTTAGCAGACCTGAAGCCAACACCGTATCCGGAACACCTCTGGGAGATACACTTAGCAGATTGGCAGGCTGGGTGGAACATTCACTAGCAGATTCTACCTGGGAGTACTATCAAAAGGTTTGGCAGCAGTGGGGGGAGCTATTAGCGGTAGTCCCCTACCCGGTAAGCGATGGCATGCGGGATGATGCATTGTTGTGGTTTATAGCAGAGTTAGGAGTGCAAGGTTATTCAACTGCAGCAGTCCTTAGGGCAATCTCAGCTCTGTCATTTATGTTTAAATTGCGGAGGGAAAAGGCGTCACAAAGTCCTTCTTAGTAAAACAGTTGTTAAAAGGGCTAAAAAGAGTACGACCTACGATAGATAGCAGAAGGCCGGTAACATTTGAGATACTCGTAGGTCTGATTCGACAACTAAAAAAAGTATGCACCTCCGAATACGAGACATGTTTGTTCCGTGTAGCGTTTACATTGACATTCTTTGGGGCGGTCAGAATTGGGGAGTTAGTTAGTTTATCAAAAGCTGGTGTTGGGGGTATCCAAGTTGACAACGTATTACTAGTGGATGGCAGTCTCCGCATAACAATTCCTCGCTCAAAGACGGATCACAAGGTGCCGAGATGTGAAGGTTGCCCAGTTTTGTGTCTTAATCAGTTTTTACAGATAAGGTGCAGTGGGCGCCCCCTGTTACTGCATGAGAATGGTTCAAGCCTCTCCAGATACCAATTCGCAGCAATATTCCAAAAATGTTTAAAGGCATTAGGCCTAGAGCCCGGTGCATATAGCTCTCATTCATTTCGAATCGAAGCAGCCACAGAGGCGGCAAAATGGAGTTTGAGTGATGGCTCTATAAAAAGGATCGGTAGGTGGGAATCGATTAGATTTAGGTCCTATATCCGCCCGCATTTGGTAGAGGTGACGCCAGCCATGCAAAATGTATAAATGGTGATATGGTTTCTCTGATTAAAAAAAAAAAAAATGTGCAGTTCGATGTTTATTATATAGTTTGTATAACAGATTTTTTGATCAATCAGGATCGTCTGTTTTCGTAATATGGGTCGTTGGCCACTCTTATATCTTCTGGGCGGAGCAGCGGGCACGATTACGGGAGGATGGAAGTCGGTTCGGCTTGCCCATGAATGAAGCGTTGGTACAATGGTATTGTTTTCGTGGTCTACGATGGGGTAACGTAAGAGAACGAGAACAAGAAAATGTCCCGGCTTAGTTATACTGTGGTCGGAGATATTGCCACACCTTAAGTGGCGTAATGCCCGTTCCATCAAGGCAATGGAGCAATCTCGTATAAAAGTCAATAAAGCGATCGCCAAATTTATTAGATTCAGAGGAGGTATATCTATTAGGCATCGCCTGCTTGAACAGGATGAAACTTACTTTAGACCGGATGGCGTCCATCTCACGGATGTGGTCTGGGACATATTCAATTTTGGTTTGAGAGAAGGGGTGGAAATAGCCTGGAGAATTTGGAAGGGCAATTGGGCTTAAGGGGGTCAAGCCCATATTGCCGTGGCCTAATTGGCCCGTTGGAATAACTGAATATAGCATAAGGGAACTGCCCTTAATATAAAGGTGAAGGATATCCGGTTCCACAGTTAAGGGCGGAAACCCACGCGTACCTGCTAAGCTGGAAAATCTGCGGCTGGCGGTGTTGGTATGGTAAGTGGGAAATGAGGTTATTGCCAGTTAGACTGGTTTGAATAAGGATGTTATTACGTTCAATGAGTTAAATTTGGTTATTGCATTGAAATATGTTGTTAACTTAATGTTGTCACAATAAAGCTGTGGCCAAATATTTTATTCCATCGGAAAACCTGTGTCCGTCTCTTATTGGGGAAAAGAAAAAGTTTTTGGGGGGGAGGTCACTTAACCATTGCTTGTCATGTATCATTTACCAGTAAGAGCACATAGAGCAAAAGTAAAATGTCCTTTTTCTCTGTGTGTCTTTAAGCTCTGTCATCTGCTGGTGTTAAAAATTGAGTCATGCTAATGCTCGTTCAAACTAGGGGTCGTTTTAGTACGACGTCAAGCATTGAAATTGCATCAAAATGCTGTGCTCATAGGGGTAAACAGCACCCTTCACACCTATGAGCTGTAATACAGAGTGTTGCATGCAATGCACTGTTTGCAGCAGTTTGCTGTGTTATCGCATAGCGGTGCCATTCAAATACACAGACACCACTATACGATATTGCAGTTCGATGTTCCCCACAGCAATAGCTGCCTCCTTGTGTGATCCAGCCTTACAATGGAGTCATGCTATTCCTGTAAAACCCTTTTTAAAGTGTTGCTGCAACCCCATTTGTGCCAGCTGTGCGGTAAGACAATCATTGTAATGTGTTAACAGTGGCAACTTTTTGGTTAACATTTTTTTATGGTTAACATGGGTGGCATGTTTGTCTGAAACAAAGAGACAATACAAAAAACTACAAACTTATCATGTGCATAGCCAGCTTTAGATTTTAATGATGCATCTTAATTCCAAATTACTTTCAATAGAACAACTGTATTCAACAGAATTCGACATTAGGGAAGCGCTTCATAAATTGTTACTATTAATAATAAATCGTAAGAGCAGCAATCCTTATGCCATAATTAACAAAAAGCACATCCTGTGCTTGTATGGAGTATCATTAAAAGGCCATATTCCACTGCTACCTCTGCTAGATGGGGCAGGGAGATCAACTAATTTAAAGTAATTAATCAGACTGCAGTCAGGCAGAGGTTTAAACGAAGCCTCTGCTAATGGAGTCATTAGTGTTTCAGTTGTATAAATTCATCAGTGGTTCAGATAACATATTACCTGCCGGTCACTGAAATGTCTGTAGTTTTGTGCCTTGTAAAACATTATGTAATCAGACTGTGGAAATCCCTTCTTGATTGTGTTTGCAGATTTGTTCCCTGAAGGAAAAACTCATTGTATAACACTGCTAAATATCTCTTCAATCTGCCAAGATCTTTCTCCAGAAAAAAAAGTCCTTTATAGCATGTCAGACAGATTCCTGCCAATGTTGTCATCTTTGATTCACATCCTTTAACGTGTGTTCTGCTAATGCAGAGGGAAATGGATTTTAAGGCACTTTTTATACTTACCATCCATGGGTTGAGTTAACAGGGTATGTTTTGGATGGTAAAATAAATATTGAGCATTTGAATGTATTGGTTAGTTAAGTAAATGTATATTACTTTAATAATGTTTTATGATGATTTTGGCACAGTGGTTATCTTACAAAAATATGAATTTCTTCTGCAAAGTTTAACAAACTTTACAACACTGAAGCTTTATTGGCCAATTGCATTATATCAGAGCTTTAGTTTTCCTTTAATTTAGGACATACAATGGAAGGTTTTTGTCATAATAAAAATATCTAGCTTCAGAGGCTGGTGAAATCACATTATAACTACCCCTTTGGGTAGACTATATTACATTAAATTACATATTTATTACACTGGATTTTCACCGGTGTGAATTTAGAGAAGAAAATTACCCTGGAAGTCTTCCCATTGAAAACTGGCAGCAATCTGAGCAGCCACAAGAGACTTTTGAAGTTATGTGTTCAGAATGCCTTTTCTTTCAAGACATGAGCAGACTGCAAGTTAAAAAGTGGCCAGTAAATATAATGGTTTTCGAAGCAAATCAGTGCCACTTTTTTCTTGGACAGTTATTTTGCCAAGAAATGTATTATGGTTTATGTGATGTGACTTCTGGTTCTTGTTCAATTTTATGTGATCTACCATTTGACAAAGGCTAAAACTTACAGTGGATCTTTTGCTTCTAGTAGCAATACTTTTAGTTGACAATTGTGAAAAGGAGAAAATCTACAGGGAAATTCAATAAGTATCCAAATTAAGTTCTTATCATTAAAAATGCTGCTAATTTTGCCACAACCAATCAGATTTTATTTAACATTTGATAGCTAACATTTGATTGGTTGGGGCAAAACTAGTACCATTTTAAACTATAAGAACTTTTATTAAATCTCCCTGCTAATCTTTTAATATGGGCAGTCGTGTATAGATCCACCCAATACTTCGTCCCACAAAGCCTCCCATTCAGGGGGTGAAGTCAGCAGATCCAGGATAGTAGGTCACATATGGACTGAAAATCTCAGCAACAAATATCCACTAATGAGTGTTTGAATTCTTTTTCTAGATTTGTTTGCTGGTGTACCACATGGGCACTTTCTGGGTTTCTTTCCCAATTATTCTTGCTGTTTCTGTGTTTTTTACTTTTGTAAGGGAAAGCATAGAACAAAAACTCTTAGCTTCAAAATCTAAACAGCGTGGTCAAAAGGCACTGTTTGAAAGCACAGTTTTCATAAAGATTATTATAATAATATTAATTGACCCGGCCTTTATTAAAATAATGGCCATTTTGGCTCAAAAAATTTTAGATAATGTTGCATGTTTTTATACATTGAATTACATATTAAACATTTTTTTTGTTTAATTTTTGCAGGATACAGAACTTCTTAATACAGCCATCTTGACTGGAAAGTCAGTATCTGTCCCTGTGAAGGTGGTGGCAGTACAGGAGGATGGTTCTGTGATTGATGTGTCCGATTTCACTGAGTGCAAGTCAGCTGATGAAGACGTCATAAAGGTGAGTTTGTTCTCAGTTCACATCAATGTACTCTACCTGGCTGCACAAACACAATTAATCGAATAACCATCGAATTAAAACATGGGAATAACATATTTAGCTTTTATTTGAAGGTAACTTTATGTCTATACCAACATAACTGGAAATATCTTATAGTAATAGATGACTTTTGCAATTTCTACAAATACTACTAACAATTAAAAATGGCAAATTTTCCAGTAGTTGACATTGACCTGACTTGTCACTGACTAATTAAATCAGATTTACATGTGTCCAATAAATTTGGAATGTCGTATTTCTTGTTTTTACCCAGGCTTAAACATTTTGTAGTGGGTCGACCAGTTACATCCATGTTGGCATTTACTGGAGTTTTCACCAACTCTGGTTTAAGGCTAATTCTCCCAGTTCCTCCATCAAGATGTTATTGGTCATAACTACATACACATGGAACTACCGTAATTTCAACCATTGAAACCAAGTTATATTATGCAGTTAACTTGGTTTCATGCATCCTTACACCCCTGAGGATACTACCATGGATACTACAAGGAAGTTTCTAAGATCTGGACTGGGGCAATTTTGTAGCTGTGGGAATGTGGCATGCAATGAGTTTAATATATCTAAGCAGATCATCCCAATCAAACAGTATTATTATTATTATTATTAATGTGGATTTATAGAGCGCCAACATCTTCTGTGGCGCTTTACAGTTGCATTAAAATACATAAGGAAAACATACATGTTACATACAAGGGTAGTGTAATACAAAGTACAAAAAATGTAAGTGCTGGTCCAGCAGCATTCAGTGTGGTAAGTTACAGCATTACTGTGGTACAATAGGATGGAGTACCCTGCCCGAGAGCTTACAGTCTAGAGGAGATGGGGATGAGACATTAGGTGAAGCAGATCAGTAGCTGTAACTAAGTTGTCAGTGGAGTATAACTAGCGGGTCTGCGATGGGTCAGTAAGAGGGGTAGAAGTGTCCAGGCCCAGATTGTAACCTTGCCTGAAGAGGTAAGTTTTGAGGTTGCGTTTGAAGATATGAAGTGATGGCCAGTGACGTATAAAGGAAGAGAGTTCCAGAGCAGAGAGGCAGCACGAGAAAAGTCCTGAATACAGGCATGGGAGGAGGTGATTAGAGCGGATGAGAGGAGAAGATCATTAGCAGAGCGGAGGTTACGCCTTGGGTAGTATCTGTTTATCAGATCAGATATGTATGGGGGGGCTGTATTGAAGAGAGCCTTGTAGGATAAGGTTAGCAGCTTAAATTGGATCCTTTGGGTAATGGGAAGCCAGTGGAGAGATTGGCAGAAAGGGGCAGCGTGTGAGAAGAGGGAAGAGAGGTGAATGAACCTGGCAGCAGAGTTAAGGATTGATTGAAGGGGTGCCAGTCGGTTGCTTGGTAGACCGCACAGGAGGGTGTTACAGTAGTCCAGCCGAGAGATGATAAAGGCATGAACTAGAATTTTGGTAGCATTCTGTGAAAGGAAGCAACGGATGCATGATATGTTTTTGAGCTGTAACCGACAGGAGTTGGACAGGGTATTAATGTGGTGTTTAAAGGAAAGTTCTGAGTCAAAGGTTACTCCCAGGCATTGCACATGAGATGTGGATAGTAATGTGAGGTAGGGGGGTCGATCGAGAGGGTGGGAAAATGACAATTTCAGTCTTATCCATGTTGAGTTTGAGGAAGCGGGAGGACATAAAAGCAGAGATGGTATTTAGGCAGTCAGGGACCCAGGATGTCAGAGTAACGAGGTCAGGGGCGGAGATGTAAATTTGGGTATCATCAGCATACAGGTGGCATTGGAATCCAAAGGAACTAATGAGCTGGCCTAGCCCAAAGGTGTAAACGGAGAAGAGAAGAGGACCAAGTACTGAGCCTTGCTGTACCCCCACAGGGAGGGGAAGAGTGGTGGAGTTGGAGCCAGAGTGTAAAACACTGAACATCCTACCTGAGAGGTAGGAGGACAGCCAAGAGAGTGAAGAACCCTGGATAGGGAGGATAAGATGTAAAGCAGTAAAGGGTGATCCACTGTATCAAAGGCTAAAGACAGGTCAAGCAGAATAAGTAGGGAATAGTGGCATGTTTGAATGAGGAGGGAAAATTACCCGTGGATAGGGATAAGTTAAAAAGAGACGTTAGAGCTGGTGTAAAGGAATCTGAGGGGGAATGAGAAAGGAGGGGATGGGGTCAAGGGGGCAGGTGGTGAGACGGACCTTGGAGAGAAGGCTTGAAAGTCTGTGTTCGGTAATGGTGGAAAAGTTGTTTAGAACTGAAATGGAGGTGGTAGAAGGGAAGCCGGGTGGAAATGTAGATGGGACTGGAGGCTGTGGAGATGAGCCAGAGCATGCAGAAAGACCATTTCTTATATTAACAATTTTGTCTGTGAAATAAGAGGCAATTTTATCAGCAGATAAACAGGGTATAGGAGGAGGTGGTGGACAGAGCAGAGAGTTGAAAACTTTGAAAAGCTGTTTTGGATTGTGGGATTGTTTGGAAATAAGGGAAGAGAAATAGGTTTGTTTGGCTGAAGACAAAGCGTTCCTGATCCGATGGAGAGCATTTTTGAAATGAAGAAAGTCGTGGGTCTTGTTGCTATTTCACCATTGTCGCTCAGCTACATGGGACTGCCTTTTCATCTTTTTAATCTGATCCGTGAGCCAAGGTTGCGGGTTAATGTGACTGAGGCAAGAGGTTGTTAAGGGGGCAACAGCGTCCAGGGCGGAGGAGATTTCTCAGCTGAGGTTTAGAGCAGTAGATCTTTTCCGCATATCTTGAATGACAGCACCAGAAATAAAACTGCAAAAAACTTAACTGCTGCAACACTTTTGCATGTTTTTGAAAAGAAAATGCCGTCAAGCACGCAGTTTACCCAAAACTGGCAGTAACAGTAACGTTTTTTTCTAGTCTAATATATTATTGCCCATCTCCTCATTCTACATTTGTATCCATTTCCTCTCTCTACTAATTAAGATGTATCGTTTTCTACTGGTTTTCCAAACAGACCAATGGCTAGCAGAAGTGTTGGACATTAATATAACTTCCATGTCTATATATAGTTTATCCTTGTTGTTTACCTTGATAATAGGGAAGAAAAGAGCAGGAAACAACAAAGAGAAAAGAAAGGTGATAGGAAATGTAGAACCTGATGAGAAAAAGAATATAACTGTAAACTTGAAAAGAACGATTTGAAACAAGGAGTTTAAAAACTGCTAGCAAACTGCATGCTGAAAATTAACATAAATATTAGACAAACAATTTGTGTAACAATTTAATATGGCAAACTAATATACAGTATAAAATGACTTATGTCTTATTCTACAGTATAAATAAAAACATGTAATTAGCACTTACTGAGGTGTATGCATGCCTTCAATACTAGAGATGGCCAAAAATAGTAGTTTCGTTTCGTTTCGTTTTCAGATTTCCGGATCTTGGGAAAATTCCGAAGATCCGAGACTGGAACAAATTTTTCGATAATTATCGAAAGTACTTTTGATAATTATCGAAAATAGCCCCGTACTTTCGATAATTATCAAAAATACCTTCCGAAGTCCCAAAATCTGGAGCATCTATTCGAATTCGGACATATGTTTCGGATTTCAGGACCGAAGGGTTCCATGTCAGATCCGGATCCCATCTCTATTCAATACAGTACTTGGTTTGCTCAGGTTTGGTTTGCTTTGCTCTGTCACCCTTCCAGGTGCCATAAAGCAAAACTGCATACAGCAGAAGAGTTCATGATAATAGGGAACTTGATTAACAGCTGAAATGTAAGCGCTAAAGAAATAAGGGAGATGCAATAATTATTCTCTGTGCTCCTCTTCCTTCTGGGTCCTCGCGATACAGTAACCACTTAACATAATTTACTGCTTTGCGGGAATCAGGCAGGTAAGGACCACAGAGGGTAACACTACAGTTAAAATAATGTTTGTTTTCACATTAATTTGCACAAAAACTAAATTTTTTTTTGCATTGGGTGCCTGTGCCATTAGAAGAAAATGGTGCAGGCCCTGCAAACTATGAGTTTAACACACACTAACCCAATATTACACCAAGAAGCATGGGTTTAACTCATTTTTGTTCCTTTGCTAACCCAATATTACATCAGGTAACGTGGGGTTTAACTATTGTATGGCTGTAAGCAGCTTTTAGTATTTCTCCCCCATAGATTCCAGAACTATATGCCAGGTTCCCTGCAATCCAGACTTTTATCCTTTTCATTCTTCTATGGATTAATGTCTATGTTCTCAACTGTTGCATTGTTTTGGCTGGTATGGACAAAACTGGTAAAGAAGTGATATCTGAGAAATGAACGAGTAATGAAAAAGTTTTTTAATGGGTTAAAACATTGCAGTTTCTTGGATATTTTCTATTGTACAAAACAGTAAACACTCTTTACAGAAATAAAAATAAAGGGTATCTATATTTTAAAAATCTGAGCTGTAGATAATAAGAAATGATCATTCTCATTTTTTCCTGTAAATTTTAAATGTAAGGGGGAAAGGCCTGTCACTCCAGAAGCAGAAATTATAATATGTACCTCATTTCTGACCTCTAGCTATGATCTTTGGCTGCCTGCCAGTACACTTTCTGCAACAATTAAGAGAATCAGCAGAGAAAAGAAGGTAGGGGGGGAGGGAGGAGGAGATCAGTGCTTAACTTTGCAGAACGTATAAGTGTCGCAGACACTACAAGAAGGCAGTGAGTAAGGGAGGGTGGGGGCAATTAGGATCACTCACTGACATTAATAATTTAATGACAAAGGAAGCACAGATAAATATGTGGGTACTACCATTTTATCCTTTAAAAGTCACATCACAACTCTCTTTAATAATGTGCTATGTAATATGAAAGTTCGGTGGAAAAAAAGAACAAAGAATTAGGCCAAAAATCCTAGAACACAGGCCTAATGTTAGCATTAATGAAAATAAGCCATATGACATCAATGATGCACATTATTGATGCTCACTGTGAAGGACCTTTTTACGTTGGTTACAGGCATATCTGCCATGAAGCAAACTAAAAAGTTTGCTCACTGGACACGCCCCTGGAAAGACGATATGCAAAAAAAATAAAGCTCAGGAGAATCAGCTGACATTCTTCTCAGGCACAAGCCATGCCATGTACTTGCATGCATATCCAGTGACATAAAGCTGCATGCATCCTGGGTTTCCAGCAAGTGATTGTCCATGTGGGAAAGTTTTATTTACAAGTCTGTGTGCTGGGCATTGGGGCTAGACATGGAGGCATCTTATATGTACCAGTCTGTGTGGGCTTGACATGGCGGAATATTATATGTACCAGCTTCTGTGGGCTGGGCATAGGGACATCTTATATTTACCAGTCTGTATGGGCTGGTGGGCCATGAGGACATCTTATATCTACCAGTCTGTGTAGGCTGGGCATAAGAGCATGTATTATTTATTTACCAGTCTGTGTGGGCATCTTATAGTTACCAGTCTGTGTAGTGGGCACATTTTTTTACCAGTTCACCAGCAAAAAGATACTGGGGCAGCCTAAGATCTTTATTTCAGGTGACAAAATGTCTTGGAACACCCGTGGTTGGTTAGTTTACATTATTAAAAAAAGCAGCACCTCCCCTCTCCTACTGGCGCAAAGACAGAGAGAGAAAATATGAAACTCACTGATGAGCTGCTCTTTATACTCCTTCCATTTATTTGCAATTTCTGGACTATAAACCGGGTTTTAGCCTTTAATTTACTAAAGGTTTATAAAGCATATATAGTAGAATTTCAAGCAACCATGACTGCTCATGTCCTCCCAGCATGTACTGTCTCCGGTTGGGTCCTTTTTCTCTATAGTCTAACTCTTTCCCACATATATACACAGCATAGAAGTAGATAGGTACAGCAGGAATCTCTACTTCTTTGTTGTAGAATTTCAGGTTGTGTTATTGTACAGCATTGTAGCATTGCAGGTAGCATTTTATCTATACAAGCTATTGGCTGAAACCACCACAGTTAAATCTGTTGTATTCAGTTAGATCAACTGGACTTGAATTTTAGTTCTTGAAGATGTTTCGCTAGTCATCCGACTGGCTTTCTCAATTCAGAATGAATTGTACAAGAATCTGTGGCAATTATGTACCCTGGAAAATCCCAATTAGCCAGGTGTTAAGGGCGTGATTGCATTGTGGCTATGAGGTGTTATAGGAATGCCCAGGTTAAGGTGTCAAAACAGCATTCTACATAGCAGACAGTTGGTGTCAAACCCCCCCACCTCTATTTAGGCTTGGGTTCTTTATTTTTACATAAATGGCCTCCTTGACACCTCTCTTGAACCATCAACCAAATACAATACGGCCGCACACTCCGGTAGACAAAATCCAGCAGCTTGTTCAAAATTCAATTCAATTTATTCAATACATCATCAGGACAAAAGACAAGTGTACATCAGATCCATAGCCTTACGCGTTTCGAGCCGACTGCTCTTACTCTGAGTAATTGAATTTTGAACAAGCTGCTGGATTTTGTCTACCGGAGTGCGCGGCCGTATTGTATTTGGTTGATGCTTATTTGAAACTAGGACTGAGCAAAGGGTCCGGGGCATGCAGCACCTGGGCCACCCAGGAATACGGGTGAGTGGATCATGAGATGTGTTTCACGCTGGGATTACTAATTAGAGGAATTTCCTTTGCGATTGATTCGGGGCATTTGCACCCGGGTCATCTGACTTACTAAGTAAGTCGTAAATGTTAATCAATGCTATTCAAATATCATAACATTGTTATCTAAGCACTATAAAAGCGCTAAATTAAAGAAATCCGGTTATTGGTGTATATATTGATACCTCTCTTGAACCAGTCACGTTCCTTTGCCAATATGTTAACATTACAATCATCAAAGGTATATCCTTTATACTTAAGATGCATGTACACGGCTGAGTCCTGACCCAAGGAATTGGCTCTTCTGTGCTGGGCCACGTTGATGCAGTTGCTGTTTGGTCTCCCCCACATACAAATCAGAGCATTCTTCACTGCACTGCGTATATGATGTCACTTTTCTTGTGTTTCGGTATTGGGTCTTTCGGATGTACCAATTGCTGCCTCAGTGTGTTGTTCGGTTTAAAGCAGACAGGGATACAGTGTTTTGTGAAACACCGTTCGACACCAACTGTCTGCCCTGTTGTTTTGACACCTTAACCTGGGCGTTCCTATAACACCTCTTAACCACTATGCAATCACGCCCTTAACACCTGGCTGTGATAATTGGGATTTTCCAGGGTACATCATTGCCCCAGATTCTTGTACAAGTCATTCTGAATTGAGAAAGCCAGTCGGATGACTAGTGAAACGTCTTCAAGAACTAAACTTCAAGTCCAGTTGATCTAATTGAATACAATAGATATACCATGACCTGGATATATGAGAACCTTCACAAGCACACCACAGTTAAATCACGCTATCCGATTTAGTACTAGTTAGCATGACTTTAACCCTGTACATGTGACCACAAGCACAGCTATCACAAAAGACACCCACGCATCTGCCGAAAGCTAATAATGCCAGCTAATAGCTGGGGTTAAAGTCACATAGGGGTGTAATCCCATTTGGGATTTACTCACAGCCACAAAGCTGATATCGATTCGCCAGAAGAGAGAGATACCCAGAGCAGCTACAACTCTGGGTAAATCTCGCTGAATATTTAAATAAATAATTTTAATTTTTCTACATTCAAAGTATGTTAATACTATCTTTAAAACAAATTTATCCATAACAGATTTTAAAAAATATACACATGGTTGCTATCTCAGAGAGGAAGGCTGTGCCTGCTTAGTTTGTGTGATAGTCAGACAGGCCAGGTAAGGACAGCCAGTACTATAATGTGATAAGACAAGCTGGGTCAGTATAGCTACTAACAGAAGCTTGGATAGAAAGAACAATCTATATCAATGAAGACAGCTATCAGGATCCTGCTCAGAACAAGCTAGGTAAAATACACAAAGGAGTCAGAAAAGTAGCACAGCAAGTCAGATAATGGGAATAACATCATATATACAGCCATGTAAAGGATGAGCACAAGTAATTCAAAAAATAAGTAGGTAACATTATCCACGCTCCTCCACCGTCCATCCCACGTGAGAACACACATGGGGCAAAGCCTATACCCTGTCACAAAACGCAGCAGGGTATAGGCTCTTCCCCTATTTGTGTTCTTCGCTGTATTTTAATTCTGCAACAAAGTTGATTTCTTACCTACGCTGGATGGGGTCCTCCATTTTCTTCTGTGTAAAGGATGGGCACACCCTGTTTTTATATAGAATATTTATATATTTGTGTTTAAAACAGTAAAGCACAAATTAGCTGCAGGAATATTCTAGTTATATATAGAAAGCACATGTAACAGGGTTTCCTATGTACAGAATTACTGGCCTTTTTTCTACACTAATTCTATTGAAATCTAGACAGCCACTAACATTTGCTCACTGTTCTTTAAATCATCTGAAATATAGTGGTAGACACTATCAGGGTTATTCAATAAAAGTTCTTATCGTTTAAAATGGTGCAAATTTTGCCCCAACCAATCAGATGTTAGATTTCAAATGTTTAATAAGATCTGATTGGTTGGGGCAAAATTAGCACCATTTTAAACGATAAGAACTTTTATTGAATAGCCCTGTAAGTTTGTTTGCCTAGATCAATTTGAAATAATTAAAAGTTCAAACATTTTAATTTGTGATATACAATATACACTAGGAAGGTTTACGGTACATTCGGAAAGAACATGGTAAGGTTATTCACCGAGAACCAACGTAGTAATTCGGGCCCATGCACACTCCTCTGCAAATCTGCCTGAAGATAGTAAGGTGCTATCCCAGTCCTGGTCCTCTACCCTTGGACCATAAGCTATAGCACAAGCAATATTTACTGAGATGCACACTAAAACTTGGATTACTCCATTTATTTTGCACAACCACAAACACCTGATGAAGGGGACAATGTGATCCCTGAAACGTCTTGTTTGTGCAAAATAAATGGAGTAATCCAAGTTTTAGTGTACATTCACTGAGAATACTTATCGTGAGAATTGTAGCAGAAACACAATTATGCATGCAGTACATTGTTTTCAGTGACAATGTACCGCATGCATCAAATTGCATGACATTTACGATAGTGACAATTTTTCACTTTTTAAAAAAAAAATTGTGTAAAAAGTGCACTGTGTTTGCTATTTATTTAACACATGTTGAGGACCTACCGCACTCAATTTTCTGCCACAAAGCCTTTGTGATAAGGATTCTTGGCAAATGATCTCCAGGGTTTTTTAATCATTTGAAATTGCATACAAGGATGCTCCAAAGTTTTGAATTGTGGTTTTAAGTTAAAACCTCCGGTAATTTTGACTGTCAAAATAAGTTTTTGCAGATAATATTTCAGTTCTAGTGTATAATTCACGGTTTTGACAATGAAAATTCCACACAGAACCTGCTGTTCTGTAGAACCCCTGGAGGAATGAACCTTGACAGGTTGCTGCATCTTTAATTGTACCTATTATTTTTGCATTTACTTTGCTAACAAATTGCCACTGAAGAAAACGTAATGTTTTTTGTGAAACAAGCTACAGTACATGGGACATATATTAATGCAGTGCAGATAGTTTCCATAGCAAACATCTATTATTGTTCTGCACTCTATGTTTAGAAGCTGTATACAATAGATTTTGAGTAGAATTTAGTAGCTTTGTTTTGTACTCCCTGAAGCTTGCTAAAGGATTTTTACTTTTTTTTTACATCCACCTTGCTAATATTATTTAGCTTTATCACAATATATAATTATTGATGGCTGTCATCTGTTATGTGCCATTTGCTTTGGGCTTCCTATATAAATGCAAGTTGCTGGAAGATAAACTTGTGTTGTAACACAATGACAGCTTGTACCGTATTAAGTTTAAATGGTACTATGTTACAGAAAGGAAATCATAGAGTAAAATTAGTAGATGGCACTATTATATTGTGACCTCAACCACTGTAATGCATCGTATTATAGAAGCACACCATCATTAGTATTAATCAAACGGCCTTTTATAGGGTAGGGATGAACCAAGGTTGTTTGCTGTCTCCAATGCCTTAAAACTGAACTGGTAACTTCTACTACCTTTTATACATGCCGAGAGGGAATGTGGTGTTGTAGGGGGGTAATCCTTTTTATGTGATGTTGGGGCTATCTGATTGTTTTTTGGTTATATGAGCCAACATTCAGATGTCTTACACTTTTTCAGTGGCAGCTCCAATTTCAGCCACAAAATCAAAAGGATTTCTTCTATGTATGTCCGAAACTGTGCAGAAGTTACCAGCATCCTGATTTCCCCTCATCTAGTTTAAAATGTTGGCTCAGTCAGTTTAAAAAGATAGCTCACAAAATTTGGTTTGGTCATGCAGGTTACAAATAGTAATAAGCAAACTAGCCAGCAAACTGCAGATGGGTGATAAGGAAGAGCAATATGGTTGGAACTGCAAAGCTGTAGCAGGAAAACCAAACTAATTTAGTAATATTTAGCACTAAGGTGTGTGACAATCAGTGAGAGCTGTTTTACTAGTAAGTCTCATACAAATAGGACCAGTTCCAAGAAGAGATGAATCACACATAATGAACATTATATTCATCTATTAGCATCTGCAAACGTTATTGAACAGGCTGTAACCTCCTGACGTATTCTGTGCATGCCAGCATTTATTTAACTTAAAAAATTGCCCTAAGTTTGCTTTTCATACTGTATCCCTTACATATATATTATCTCTGTTGTAGTATTGTAGATTGTTTTTTGATATTCTGCACATTAGGTAACAGTGGTATATTGTTCCAAGTTGTAAAATATGTCATTTTATTTAAACCTTTAAAACTGCCGCTGCACCCAGAGTTACAATCTGTTTTAAGGTCATGATAGATAGAAATTCAAATCTATGTAAAGTTGAGTCCGTGCATGGCCACCTTAAACCTGGTATCTTCTATATTTTTGTCTAACAGAGATTCAGCTATTGTATAAGCAACACAAGGATTTTTAAATTCCAAATACATCACCTTACATTTATCAACATTGAATCTCATCTGCTTCCCATTTTGATAATGTAATAGTCTAATGTCTAGATCTGATGAACAATTGCATCTGTAGTTTTCAATGCTCTATATAGTTTTTTTCTTATCAGCAAATGTGGATAGTTTGCTCTTAATACCCACTTCTCAAATATTGACAAACAGGATAGAGGTGGCTTCAATACAGATCCCGGTGCCACACTGTTTACACCTTTAGTCTACGTAGACAAAGCTCCATTGACAAGTACTTTCTGTTCAACCAATTCTCTATCCATGTAGAAATGTCTGTCTTGAATAGAGATGGCTAAAACTCACCAGTTTCGTTCCATATTTGCATTCCCGCACCTCGGGAAAATCCGAAAACAGATCGATTATTATTGAATGTTCAAAGGCTATTTCCGATAATTTTCTAAAACAGCCTTGAACGTTGGATAACCCTCGAAAATACAATTGGAGAGTACTTTTTACTTTTTTTCCGGTTGTATTTTCGAGGATTATCGAATGTTTAAGGCTATTTTCAATAATCCTCGAACATTCGATAGTTATAGAAAATAGGCTCCGAAGTCCTGAAATCGTAACCGAGGGGTCCGTGACGGATCCACGTCTGAGTCAGACCTGGATCCCATCTCTAGTCTTGAGATGTGTTCTTTATAAATCCACACTGATTTGTAATTATAATGTCAATATTAAAAAGTTCCAAAGTCTTTTCCATCACTAAAAAGGTCTTTAAACAAAACTGGTATCAGTGTATATTGATATATGTTGGGCCAAAGTCTCATCTCCAGGTAAAACTAAATCTGAGAAGATAAACAATGGTCTAGATCAGTGGCCACCAGATCAGCTGTCGGAACGAGCAGGAACTAATATAGTAAATATACAGCTGCACCACTCTTTTTATGCAGCAGATTTGTTTACTAATGGTATAAATGTAAAAGTGTAATAGTTTAATGCACCTTTATAAACAGTATTTCCCCAGTAAATTTGCTTAATAGAGATGGACTAGAACTTGTGTATTGGACTTTCTAAAGTCAACACTTGTTTTATACTCAAGTCAAGCAGTTTTCCTGGTTGAGCAATTAAAAATAAATACCTCGGTTTATATTCAGGTCGGTTTATATTCGGGTATATACGGTAATTAAAATCCCCTGTGATTAGAATGTGCTCAAAACTTGCTGACTTTTTTCATAGTGACACTTCACTGCACTGAAGTAAAAATGGAAAGGTAAAAAAAGGAGAGAAAAAAGAAAAATCTACCACTGGTTAATGTGGTTTTTTTTTAAATTGCTTATTAACAACAACCAACATGCCTCCCTCTACACACATCTTTTAGACAAATATATGCAGGTGGTGACATAGTTTATTGAAAATAAAGATTAATATTTATTAAAATTGTCCCTTTCTACTAAAATTGTTGCGGAAAAAAATAAAAAATCAAATTGTCTGCCTTTTTTATAATAATAATAGTCTGATGATCATATTCTGTACATCTTTTAGTGTGGTTACACTGGTTAAAGAAATAGTTCACAGAGAAAGTGAACTATTCCTTTAATGCATTTATTGAAGAATGGGAGGTAAAGGAACTATGCCATACCTCCCATTCTTCAATTAATTTAACAGGAGCCAGGAGCGAAGTATAGCTCCTTTACCGCCCAATCTTCAAGTAATGCATTAAATGAATTTTTCACAGTCAGATAATTACAGGCCTGTAAGTTTAACATCAGTGGTGGAGAAGATACTGGAAAGTTAATTATTTTAGAGTATGTCAAACTAACTTGCTTGGCTTTTATGAGGAAGTGAGTAGAAATTTGGACTCTGGCATAGCAGTAGATGTAGTATACTTTGCAAATTGTTAATGGGCGCTTGCGTGGGGATATGATTACTGTGTATAAATACATTAACGGGCCATACAATAAACTATCTGGGGCATTGTTCACCAATAGAGCATGTCAAAGGACAAACGGACATCCCTTAAGACTTGAAGAAAAAATGTTTTGGCTTGAAGTTCGGAAAGGGTTTTTCACAAGAACGGTAAAGCTATGGAACTGTCCATTGGACGTTGTTATGGCAGGTTCATTGGTCATTTAAAAAAAAAAAAAGGCTGGATGAGCTTCTGCAAAGGAATGTTGCAAGTTACTGGTATTGATACATAAAGTAATGTTGATCCAGGAAAATTTCCGACTGCCACACCCCTTCATAAATTTGGTGTTTTGGTTTTTTTTTTGCCTTCCTCTGGATCATTAGTTAGGCAGGAAATGAGGATATTGCTGGATGGGTTGGACTGGATGGACGTATGTCTTTATTCAACCTCAAATACTATACTATACTATACTATACTATACTATACTATACTATACTTTCTTAGTGAATTACTGTATCCCTTTAAGGTCTCTGTGCTTTACATCATTGTGTGATGTGTCACCTTGTGCCAAATGCATATAGGGTCTTTACATTAGTCAATAGTCTGTAATTGGCTCTGTTCTTGCAAAAACCCAGCACAGTACAGTAACATTTCTAAAGACTTTAGTATTGGACACTGGTCCATATCATTTTCTTTTTTTTTAAACAAATTATTTTTTGGCTTCACAGCACTAAATCACCACATTCAGAAGAACCAATTGTACATAAAACTCGCAACTTTGTGAAAACACAATTAGTTGGTTGAGGGATGTTTGACTTCCATTATAGCCCAAAGGACATTGCCATGGTTGCACTCACTAACACCTGACATTCTCTAAAATCTAACATTCAATCAGTGTTTTTTTATTTAGTCATTTTATTAGGCCATTTAGTGTTTTCTTATAAGTGTGCACTGTTCTGGTAATGTCACAAATGGTTAATGGCTCTAAGTGGTTTAAATTTGAATTTAATTGGCCTTGCCATGGCTTTTCTGATAAACTAGCTTTGGCAGAAGGGAATCTAATTATTTCTCTTGTTTTTCTAAATGCAGTGTGGCAGTTTGGACAAGGAAGGACACTTGCAAGTGTTAAATATTAGCCCAGATTATCACAGCTAAAGGCCTTTTTTGCATCTTCAAAAGAAAAAACCCTCTTGTAATTGAATAAGGCTGTATTCTGCGAGAAATTATATCAATTTGTGTTGAATGTTCAAATTTCTTGCTTCCAGTTAGTTGAGTGACATCACCTGACCTCTGCCACACCCCTCTGCCCCAGGGGCAGAACATGCTCAGTTGAGACTTAATACTGAGGAAAACAGAAAGTACCCGGGTAAAAATTGACAGTTTAATGCAGACAGAGGCTGGTTACATGACTACATGCTGCCCCATGGCTGAAAACAGTAAGGTAAAGGTACAATGGGAGGGCATTTTTATAATCTTTACTATTTTAGAAGAATTAGAGACCACAGTTACCCTTAATAAGTTTATGGGGCCTTATGTCCTTATCTATTCCTGAAAAAAAATCTATGTGTAAATGAGGCATTACGAAACAAAAAAGGGGACTTAGTCAATAACCATTAAAATCCACTAAATACTGCAAAGTAATTATTGATTGATTCAGTCCCACAATTTAAAATTAGCCATCTTTCTACAGGTTATCCTACCCCATAGTTATTTGGATGAGACTTTCATTTGAATGCACATTTCCCATGTGACATGTGAGCCTGAAGAATGTCAATATGACCAATATCTGTGATAGATTGTGCAAAGCAGAAGACCAGAGCTGATTAAACATTTAACTTTCAGAGGAAAAAAACAGAGATTTTAATAAATTAAATATAAAATAAAAAAGAAACCAACCACACATGGACAGACTTTTGTACCATTAAAGTGATCAGCTCGCTGGAAAGAACACTTTGTACACTTCAGCTAAACATATTGATTTCCAAATTGTACTGATTTGGATGAAGAGCCTCTTGTAATATCAGTTAGTCAAGGCAATGACAGGGAGATGAGGCAACTGCTTCCAGACTGATGGATCAACCCATCATCTTGATCCATCATCTTCAGTGTCAGTGTCATGGATCATTTGATTCCAATTTTAAGGGAGATTTAAATTAATAAGAAAATTGGTTTTAGATTGTTAGAAAAGAACTAAATATAGTAAAGTATAGTAAAATCCAAAGTATGTGACTAGTTTCCAGCAGGGGTCTGGATGGGCATAGAATTTAGGAGAACATACATTTGAGACAAATATATACTCCTTATTTCTTTATTTAACATCTCTCCACCTTTCCCCCACTGTATAGCCACAAAGTTTGCAAATATTAATTATTTAATACTAAATTATTTAAATACTGAAAAGAGAAGTCTACTATTGAGACCAAATTAATTGATTCAGGACCCTTTCCCTTCCTCCTACCCCCCCCCCCCCCTTTGGTTGTTTTTATACTTGATTCGGGTTTCAAAATGATTAACATGGGACAACAGACATGTGTGCCCTGTGTCGTGTGCACCCAATCTTTAGCTTCTATTTCAGGATTAACTATACAGGGGTGAGTCAATACCAAGTGACAATTTATGTTGTTCCTTAACTACCAAATCTCTTATGATACTGTATATCATGATTAGGAAATATAAACATATTTACTCTAGAAAGCACCAGCAAAAATAGAGACTCAGTACACACTAGTCAGCAACATTGAATGCAATTAGTGTCAAAAAGACAGTACAGTGTGTAATTTAAATCTCTCTACATTCTCTGTACATCTTACAAGTGAATCTCTGCTTATTCTTTTATTGTTTAAAGCGTTATTCTTCATATTATGCAATCTATATTTCAGTATCTTTGACTTAGAAGAAGCTTGAAACTAATCCACATACTAGAGTATGGGATCATTAAACAACAAAGCCAGATATGCTGTTGATAGCTAAAAAATCCACACAGAGATCTATATTTATATCTTGCTATGAAAACTCAAGGGATCTCTTTACTGATTTAAGAAATATAACTTTTTAAAAATACTAATGAGGGTTTGTTCTTTTTTAATCAGGGTATCTTTTCCCATCAATGAAAGGTAAAGCCTGCAAGGTAGAAGGTTCATTTTAGAAATAATATATAAAACTGCTGTTTGTATTAGTTTAATTTAAGGCATGGAAACAAATAATTTCTTCTTAGGACATGGCTTTGAAATTGTATTTTTATGCATTTTCAGGTGCTTTTGGTCTTACACAATATACAGAAAAAAAGCCTACTGAACAGTAATGAGCTATGCAAATACGTTTTATTTAGACTATACTTTATCTACATTATCTGTGCGTAGACTGCTTGTTTTTTTTATTTTATTTATTTTTATTGAATTGTTTATATGATATGTGTATTTTGTTCATGTTTTATTGTTGAATATGTGAGTCGGCCTGTTTACGAATATGTGGATAGATGGTCAGAAAGAAAGATCCTAATGGGGGGTTAATGTTTTAAGCTAAACAGAGTTGGGGAAGATTTACCCAGAAACAGCTGCCTTGGGTATATCTCCCTAACAGCGATTCACCAATGGGTGAGCTTGTTTTCGATAGTTGTCAAAAATTCGATAATTATCGAATGTAACCCTTGAATGAAGCCTTCGTTTTCAGTAACCCTCGAATGTAGCCTTCGATTTCAGTAACCCTTGAATGTTTTGTTCAATAACCTTCGAATGTAATGTTGGATTTTTGATATCGCTCGAATGTAGCCTTTCTATTTTGGTAACCCTCGAATGTGTTGTTCAATAACCCTCGAATGTAATGTTGGATTTTTGATACCCCTCGAATCTAGCCTTCAAATTCGGAAACCCTTGAATAAAATGTTTGAATTTTGATGTCCCACGAATGTAGCGTTCAAATTTAGTAACCATTAAATTTAGCCATCGAGTTCAGTAACCCTAGAATGTAATGTTCAGTTTTCAATAACCCTTGAATGTTTTGTTCGATTTTCGGTAATCCTCAAATGTAATGTTTTCGATTTTCAATAACCCTCAAATGTTTTGTTCGACAATTGCCTGATCTTGAAGAAAGTATATAAACATATTTTGGTTATAGATGCATGTTCGTCACACCATTTCCCAGGTGCCACAGTCATTTACAGTAAGTTACCATTGTTAGTTTATATGTATTTAATCCAAAATTTTCAAACTATTATCTCCCATTGACTTTAATGGGTTAGATTCCGAACTTCTGTACTGTAATGGGCTGTGCTAGGTAGATTATCGTGATTTTAACCCGTGTCTGCAGAGTTTCAGCTAAGTTCATGCACCAAACTGTGTTATGAATGTATCTTAGGGTTCATAAACACGTGCGATCGGTCAGGTCTCAGGGCAAGGTTGCGTTATGCTGTCTGTGTTGAGTGCATTTAGGACAATGCATTTTGTCCAGGTTCTGGTCCGTTTGCAGACATGCATTTTTCGATACATTTGTCCACCGTCCACGTGTGTTTGCGTTTCCAGTCCGTTTGCGTGCATGTGCAGTTTTTGGAAAATCAACAGGTGATACTTGAGAAAAAGCAAAAAAAAAAAAAAAATGCAAAAAATTGATTTGTCCGTGTGTGTCCATGTTTTTTTGCCTTCCTATTATCAAAGTGCGATTCTGACACACACGGACCATAAGGCATGTACCCATGTAGATAAAAAATGGATAACATAGATTCGGAACCCTCTATGATGATCTGCCGGGTGGATGGCACAATCATCTATCCTAACTGATGTTACACATCATGAGTCTCAGTTCAGCCCTCGGTGATCGTACATGTGTATGAGGTTTTACTGCTAAATGATAATTGGTACTACTAAATCAGACAGACACAAAGCAAATGTCCTCACTCCCTTTTTTTATTTTACTGAAAAACAAACACAATGTACTACACTGAAACTACTTTGTGATATTTTTTCCTAAAGCACTGAAATATCTTCATTTGATACTGATGTTTATTGGAAAAGATACCTTAGAACAAGAAAATATCCTTTTCACAACATTTTTCTTATTCCTAAAGTATAACATTTTGTACATTCATCTGTTATACATGTTTAGGTGTGAAATAAATACGTTTGAGTTTTGCAAAAGTTTTTGGCTTACTTATGCTGGCAGACCTGGGCCAGGTATCGTGATTTTCAAGTAGTTTCAGAAAATATAAATTGTACTAAATCCTGGTTAATCATGTTTGGCTTTTTCCATCTTTGTTGTGCAAAGTTCTTGATAGCTCTTCCTATGGGTTCTCTCAAGTCTCTTTGTTTGATTGAGTTGTAAAAGAGTAATTTTTAGTTTTGCATAGCCGAATAGCCATCTTCCTGATAATTAATCCAACGCTGATCACCTAAATAGCCAAATATTTCATGTTTTCTTGTTTTTCTTTTACTAATTTTTTAATTTATGCTGCTGCATTTGGTGATCCACAGAATGTCTTTAACCTTTTTACATCTGTCTTTGCCTTTGTATTGTGGGTTTAACTCCTTTTCCCCCATACCACCACAGGTATGGCCTAGTCAGTCTTCAAACAAACACATTCTGGCCCCTCCAATGTATGTTTCTTCATTTGTCCAGGAAATTGTTATAAAAGGAGACATTCCCACTGAAATGTCTGTGCTTTGTTGTTGCTTTTTTGTTTTTTATACACAAGTCTAATTGCCCTTTAAGAACTAAAATGTGCACATTTTTTTTAATTCTGGCTCACTAATTAACCAACTTTTAATAAAATTGTATTTAATTTGTACCCTGTTAATGCCCTTGAGGTCCGCAGCTGGACACTATTTTTCTGTTATATAAGATCTTATTTATTAACAAACTCTTTGTAGCTTTTATAGTTCCACTACAGTGCGTTTATTTAAGTGAGATGCTTTTTTTTGTCAAGCTAATACTCTATCTTCTGACATGGTTTCTAGATAATCCTTCAAACCCCAAACGATACAGCTACAACGGTGGACAATTAAAGGAGATTTCCAGTATGCATTAGAACAGCGCTACCCTTGAAACTGGCTCAGTATTAGAACAAATTGGATTTAGTTTTATTTCAATCTCATATTTTCAGCCCACTCAGGATCTAATATTGAAGTTTAAATATGCACAGTGTTTTTTCTTTATCTTTTATGTAGACAATCATCTCTCAAAACGCAGAAGGTTAATCTGCTACTGTAAAACAGCTTGACAGTTTTTAATTTTTAACCCTTTTTAACCCCATCATTCCTTTTATACAATGTGTACACAACACACATGCAAACATTTAAAGACATTCTCTTATAAATGCTCAAGGAGATTAAAGCACCACTTAGTCTAAAACAGTTTCTGTTTTTTCCGATAGACCTCTCGCCAATATTGAGCGGTTTACTGGAATAACAAAGATCGAATTTTCCGCCAACCCCATCTTTAGTCCGTATCTTTCCTCAGATTTTAAGTGGAAATCGGAGCTTCGCAGTTGATTGGTGCCACCAACCAAAGTCAATTGCCTGTTTGCCTGGATCAGGCGAAAGGGTGCTCGCACTTGTTGTAAAATCACTGCAAATCGCGCAATCTCCTATGGAATTCACGATCGGCTGCAGCAAACTGTTGGGTGCGGCAACATTTGCCGCAACCTACAGTGATTTGTTCCAGCCGACCGCTTGCTAGAGCCGAAGGATCAGTCAGGATGAAAAATCTGTACCCAGCTCTAAGATCTCGCCCGTAATGAGCATTTTTCCTCCTTGTGGTCAGCCCCCTGTACAAAGTATAGGGAGTCGCCCGATATGGCTTTTATGGTAGTCATGGACCTCCCTGTACTTTATATAGGCAGAATGCTTGTAACTGCCTTTAGCCACAATTTTGAAAGTTTGGTACTGTGTCTATCCAGCTTTAGACATTGCCAGTATGCAGCCTTCCAGCTGTAAATATGAACTACAACTCCAAGAATTCACTGTTACAATAGGTTGGAATTGTAATTACATTTTGAAGATCCACAAACTGTATTTCTAAGAGTTCTTAATACAGTTAATTTAACATAATCAACAGCTTTTATTATCTGTTCTATTTTTCTATACCCATAAAAAACAACCAAAATAATTGGTGGTTTTAGGGTAGATCTGGGTGTGGTTTTTCATAGCAAGGCAAGTGCATCACAATGTGAAAATTGTGGCAAGGATAAAGCATTGTTTTGAAATCAGTAATGCAAAAAACTTATTGCATAAAGAAGAATGAAAGGTTTCATGCTCTCTGTGTGCTTGTGTAGATTTCCTTCAGGTGCTCCAGTCTAGCAATTGAAGCTAAGGGAATAGAGACCATGTAATATTGTCATTTAATGTATATTATCAAAAGGAAAAGTGCACTGGGTTAACAAAGACTTTTAATTTCAGGAAAGTAAATTTTCCCTGGATAAAATAGCTCTTCAGCATAATAACTGGTATGATATATTAAAATGCAAAACAGATGCAAGACTAGGAGGTGGACTTAAGAGGCAACACACAAGTGTTTGCAAAGTAGGCTGTTTGTTCAGCACACACTACATGTTTCCTTTATCAAGTGGGATGATACAATATATTCTCAGGTAAAGCTTACAATCTAACCAGATTTATTTGACACATACAACCTATCAGTACCGTATGTCTTTATGATTATGGGGAAAACGGAGTGCCCGGAGGAAACCTGTCTCAAGCACAGGGAGAACATTCAAACTCCTTGCAGATGTGTGCAGTGGTGGATTTGAATTCAGGACTTCAGCGCTGCAAGGCATCGGTGCTAGCCAAACAGCCAAGGCATTGGTGCTAGTCGTCCAAACTATTAAACATCTAAATAAAACTTATACCCTTGGGAAATAAATGTAAAAAACAAAGTAGAGCAAAAGGATTGTCAGTTTTTTTTTTAGCAAGATGGTGTACATGAGGTTGCATGTTGAATTCCTCAGACTTTATTTTATCATGTTGTATCACCATGGTTACTTTTAGTCTATGTTATGCTATCTTTTTCAATTTCTCACACTGCTTTTTTTATGATATCTTTGTCACACGGGATAAAATGATGTGCAGGAGGCTATTTTAGTAGGTATACATCACAAAAGAATTAAATGAAATGTTAATTAAATTAATGTTTCTTTGATACTTCATAAATTAGAGGTGTCTGATTTGTACACGGACCCTGAATTTTAACTTTTCCAAAAGGATCCTTTTATTTTGTTTTAAGCTTATCTGATTAATTGCTTAATGAAAGTGGATAAGTGGTAATTCAAGAATTATTATTATTTAAGAGTTGTTTTGTTTCTGAAGGGAAATAAAGGGACAAATTCCCATTTTATTTGTTAAAATTGTCCCCTAATTAAAATGGATTGCTTCTGTTAGGGCTTTCAGTTCCTGCCATTTACAAATCAAGGGGAATATTCTAATGCATAGAAAACATTTATATTCAAACAGTGTGTGCCAGATAAAATTTTTTATATAAGCTGTTTGATAAGAATGCATTTGAAAAATGTCATTCTACTTTTCATTGCTAGCAGCCACTCATCTTACTTTGAACACCATAACTGTATTTGGGATATCACTATCCAATTCCATTCATTTTAAGGTTTACATTAATTTATGTTTACAGTGAAAAGCTAGTACAAATGTATTAACATATAATATAATATACAAATACTTAATCAACCATTTTCTTTGGATTTTAAATGTTTTGCTTTTCATTAACCTCCCTGGTGTTTCATATAAATGAGATGACCTGCTTTTGCTTCGGAACAGCTGGTTTTGAAAGTCTGAGGATTTGTTGGAATTTTCGGAAATTCTGCAAATCAAAAAGGTGAAAATCGAAAGTTGAATTGATAATCGAGATTGAAAAGTTGAAAATAACAACTACGTTCAAAAAACATGGGTGAAAATTCCAAATGAGAATTTAAGAATCAGGGTCAAAAAAAATTTTAAAATTCAGATTCAGTTTGGCTAAATTAGATTTTCGGAATTACAATAAGTACTACTGAACCCATAGCGCAACAAGTCAGTTTCATTTATCTTAGGTGTTAAATTTTTTTAATTTTTGCCAATTTTCTGTATTTCTCAATAGAGTTAAAATATTTTTTTTTTTTAAGAAAAGGGCAAATAACCCTAAATGTATTGAATGTGGGAGGTACTATAAGTAGACATTTCTAAACTGGCGAGTTTCATTCCAAAAATGTTTCTGCAGAACCTATTGAAGTTCAAAATACTCGATTTGAGCCTAATTTAATTACAATTAATCTTGAGATTTTTCATCTCAGTTTTCAAATATTTTAACAATATTTTTGTTTTGAAAGTTTCAAACACATTTTTTTTCCTATTTCATTTAAAAAAAATTTAAATATCAAAATTCTGTTGGATCCTTGGATTTTCAAAACCATCCATTCCGAATCTAAACCAGGTTTTTTCAAAACCAGACTCACTAGCTAAAACACTTAGCAATCTGTTTCTACCTTGTAATGGTCTAGTAAGTATTGGTTGCTATAGATTTATAGTTAAAAATATTTGCCCTTATTGCAAAACACATTACACAAAACAAGTCTTACATAAAAACAAGAAAAGGAACCTGTAAAAAAAGCTAATTTTTTGTGTTTTTTCTAAAAAAATTAGACCAATGCAGTAGAATCTTGTACCATAGTGCAGCTACCACTAAATTCAGAGAGGACTCAAACTGAGACATAATATATTAAAATTCTTCCTTTCCAGTGCTTTAACCTAAATATTTTGGAAAAAACAGTATGAAGCCATTGTTTAAAAACTGGAAAAACCTGTCAGAGAATATTACTTTTACTCTATCTCTAAGGACCACTTATTTTCTGGAAAACAGTGCTGCTGTCCAGTCTGTAAATACTGCTGTTAAAGTGGGAACATATTGTTTATGTCTTAGAAAGTCCCGGCAATATATTTGTTTTCCAGAAGCAGAAATAGACATGATTGGATGGAGAAATGAAAGATGCAGTATTTTAATTGATCAAGCATTATTTATTATACCACTGTTACATACAGTAATATTTTTAGTAGATAGATATGTCATTGAGCACTTTTTAAAAGTGTGCGCCATTCTCTATTATTTATTTTACTAACCACAAAGCGACAGTTAATGCACTGTAGGGAATGCAGGAAGTGAGTGAGGTGCACTAATTCGCAAGGCTTTTGCACCCTGGTTGAAAAGATGTAGGGTGGCCATGTCTTAACACTTATTTAGGCCATAGCAAAATTATGGCATCACCAGTGTGATAAACGTAAGGCTACAGTGTGGGAATAGATAACAATTACACTGGGGGGTACACTGTTCTTGAGCTTTTTATTGTAAAGCTGGGTTTGTCTTATGCGGTGTGCTTCTCCACAAAAAATTAATTTCCCAACAGAGATGTTTGATCACTAATACTTTCTTAAAAAGAGCCAGATGCTATTTATCTTTCAGTAGACATAGAGGTACTCACCTGTGGAACAGAGGTGAGCATCCACTGTGTCTATAATTCCAACCTCTTGCTATACCCATGGAATATATACTATAGAAATGTTACTTCTGATTCTACTTAATGGGATGTTGCACTTTCAAGTAGCTTTGCTTAAAAATGATCCTTAAGATCAAATTACCACTGACCACAGTAGTTTAAATAGAATTTTACTGGAAAAAGAAATGTAAAAAAAAATGTTGTGGAGGTGATTGATACAGACAGAGCCAAAATATGCACATGTTTATGTAACTTTAGAAAGAATGTTCTTTTTATATGGATTAGAACAGGGGTGGGCAATTAAATTTTACATAGGGCCACATGAGAAACTTGGACTGCAGTGAAGGGCAGTGAATAGGTTCAACTCAATTCTCACTATAGAGATTGCAATTGCAAATAAAAGGTGTGTAATATTTTATATTTTTATTAATTCCTTTAAATTAATTATTTTTTTTTAATAAACATAATAAAAAGAAATCAAGAATCCATTTTTTTTTTTATGTCAGGAAGATTTTTTTGAGTACAGATCTAGTAGCAGGGGGCCAGTTAGGGGCAGCCTACGGGCCGCATGTCCCCCCCGGGCCTTACTTTGCCCATATCTGCAAACTAGAAATCTATAGATAAGAGTGATGTGTAGGAAGGATTAAGAGAGACAAGTAAAAATATAAATGAAGTCCAAAATGCTGAAGAATGGGGGTGGAAAATTAAGAGTTTAGTTTAGGGTGTGCAGTAATACATACATGAATCTTGTTAAAGCATAAAATATGTAATCAATAATAGGGATGGACTAGAACTCGAACTCGAGCCCGAGTTTGAGCCGAACTTTATGAGTTCGAACGGACTCAGACTATCCCGAACCCGGATTTCTTGGACTTTCAATCGTAAATTCGATAATTATCGAATGTACTGGATAGTGTACTGGTTAAGACCAGGGTTCGAATCCTGGCTATTATTATGGTTATTATATTACTAGGTTATTATATGGCTAGAATATAGGGTATTATATGGTTATTATATTACTAGCTTATTATATGGTTATTGTATTATATGGTTATTATATTGTTGTTATATTACTAGGTTATTATATGGTTATTATATTGTTATTATATTACTAGGTTATTATATGGTTATTATATTACTAGGGTATTATAATAATCCAAACGTTTGTATAACTGCCCCTAGCCAGGATTCGAACCCTGGTCTCCCATGTCAAAGGCAGTGCCTTTAACCAGTACACTATCCAGCCACTACATTATATGGTTAATATATTACTAGGTTATCATATGATATATATATATATATATATATATATAAAAAAAAACAAGTGTAACAGCAGCACTGTTTGCAAAAATTGCAGGGTTGGTGCACGCACTGGTAAGGATACCTGTATTCCTCCAATGGATATATAAAAGAAAACAAAGTTGTGCAGCAATTTCCTCCAAATTGGTATTCCTCCAATGGATATATAAAAGAAAACAAAGTTGTGCAGCACACGTAGAATGTTTTATTTCTTGTAAATCATCATATCAAGATAAAAGGCGACGTTTCGGTAGCATCCATTAACTTTCTCAAGCCATATTAGAATGATGTAACTTATCAGCTAATTAGCTAACCTTATAAGGCCTGTGCAAAACACCTTAAATATCAATTAAGCAACAAAGCATCCATATGCAAAATAGTCCAACATGTAGTAAATATAAAAGATACAATTATCAAATATATACATATAGATCATAATCTCTGTTAAGACCATTAGGCCACAGAGTATTGAGTTCATGAATCCAAAAGACTTTGTCTTAATTTTAAAACCCTATTACCTCCCCTAATCGATTTACCAATCTGTTCAATAACAAAAAACTCAAGCTGGTCACAATTGTGGCCAGCTTCAGCATAATGCTGAGGAACAGGTAAGTGAAGATGCCCACATTTAATGGAAGACCTATGTTGGGAGATACGACTCTTCACCTTTTGGATGGTCTCCCCAACATAGAGTAACCCACAAGGGCACTTTAATACATAAATGCAGAAGTCGGTATCACACGTGAAAACGTTTTTTAGTTCATAAGTCCGTTGAGTAGTCGGATTCCTGTTTTAGGTGCCCCCAAGAAGGTCAAGGGTGTTTTCTTTGGGAGATCTGTTTTAACCAATTTGTTGCCTATAGTGGTTGCTCTCTTATAGGCCACAATGGGCATGTCCTAAAACTCTGCAATGTCCGGATAGGACTGTCGCAGAATATGCCAATGTTTCTTTATAATATGGGAAATCTCCTTACTTGCCACATTGTATTTTGTTGCAAAAACTAAACGTTTTTCTTTAAAACGTTTGTTTTTTTCTTGTTGTAAGGAAGCTCTTTCTTTGACCAACAATGATCTAGGATACCCCCGCTGTGCTAGACGTGTTTGCATTTCATTAAGTCTCCTATCTTGTAATATAGGGTTGTTTGTTATACGTGAGACCCTAGTAAGTTGACTGCGTATAATGGAGGTTTTGACATGAGGGGGATGAAAGCTGTCAAAACAAAGTAAAGAATTCCTATCAGTCTCCTTTCTGAATATATCCGTGGTTAATGTACAGCCCACTCTAGTCACAAGAACATCTAGATATGCAATACTAGTGGAACTGATAGTACTAGTAAAAGATATATTGGGGTCCGCACAATTCAATTCCCCAATAAACCTTTGTAGGGATCCAATGTCGCCCCTCCACATGAGGAAGACATCGTCTATGTACCGCCACCATGCCAGGCAAAAAGTACCGAACATGGGGTGCACATAGACGTGTCTCTCCTCAAAGGAGCACATAAAGGTGTTAGCGTATGCAGGAGCAGCATTGGATCCCATAGCGGTCCCCCTTAGCTGTAAATAGTATTTTCCTGAGAATTTAAAGTAATTGTCATACAGCACGAACCTCAAGAGTCCCATAAGAAATGAAATAACATCATCACTGTACTGAGTGTTATGTATGAGCAGTTGTCTGACAGCCTCCATTCCCTCTACATGGGGGATGGAGGTGTATAGACTAGTGACATCTAATGTCACCAATAACACTTGTTCGGAAATATTTACAGTCCTCAATTTAGCCAAAAAATCACTGGTGTCCTTTACATAGGACTTAGTAGAAGCCACAATTGGGTTAAGGACCCGATCCACCAGGGTAGCCATGGGACAAAAGATCGAATTAGTGCCCGCCACAATAGGGCGCCCTGGAGGGTGGATCGGGTCCTTATGAATTTTGGGAAGAACATAGAACAGGGGAGTGGACAGAAAGTCCACAAATAGATATCTTTCCATATCTGTATCAATGACATTATTCAATTTAGCTGTGGATAAAAAAGATTTCAACCTATTTTTTATCTCAGAGATTGGATCCCTATCCAAAAGACAGTATACATGATTATCATTTAATTGTGACAGTATTTCAGCCATATAAAGGTGGGTGTCCATTATTGTTGTAATGGACACCCACCTTTATATGGCTGAAATACTGTTTCAGGACATGCCTATTGTGGCCTATAAGAGAGCAACCACTATAGGCAACAAATTGGTTAAAACAGGTGTCCCAAAGAAAACACCCTTGACCTTCTTGGGGGCACCTAAAACAGGAATGTTCCCCTGTAGGTCGTGTGTACAATGTACCTTTGTTCAGAAATTTGATAAGTTCGTACATCCGACTACTCAACGGACTTATGAACTAAAAAACTTTTTCACGTGTGATACCGACTTCTGCATTTATGTATTAAAGTGCCCTTGTGGGTTACTCTATGTTGGGGAGACCACCCAAAAGGAGAAGAGTTGTATCTCCCAACATAGGTCTTCCATTAAATGTGGGCATCTTCACTTACCTGTTCCTCAGCATTATGCTGAAGTTGGCCACAATTGTGACCAGCTTGAGTTTTTTGTTATTGAACAGATTGGTAAACCGACAAGGGGAGGTAATAGGGTTTTAAAATTAAGACAAAGGGAAGTCTTTTGGATTCATGAACTCAATACTCTGTGGCCTAATGGTCTTAACAGAGATTATGACCTATATGTATATATTTGATAATTGTATCTTTTATATTTACTACATGTTGAACTATTTTGCATATGGATGCTTTGTTGCTTAATTGATATTTGTCATGTGACAAGGTCAGGTGTTTTGCACAGGCCTTATAAGGTTAGCCAATGAGCTGATAAGTTACATCATTCTAATATGGCTTGAGAAAGGTAATGGATGTTACAGAAACGTCGCCTTTTATCTTGATATGATGATTTACAAGAAATAAAACATTCTACGTGTGCTGCACAAATTTGTTTTCTTTTATATATGTAATATAATAACCATATAATTACCATATGATAACCTAGTAATATATTAAACATATAAAGTAGTGGCTGGATAGTTTACTGAGTAAAGGCACTGCCTTTGACACGAGAGTCCTGGGTTCAAATCCTGGCTAGGGGCAGCTATACAAATGTTTGGATTATTATAATACCCTAGTTATATAATAACCTAGTAATATAATAACCATATGATAACCTAGTAATATAATAACCATATAATATTACTAGGGTATTATATGGTTATTATATTACTAGGTTATTATATGGTTATAATATAGTGTATTATATGGTTATTATATTACTAGGCTATTATATGGTTATTATATTACTAGATTATTATATGGTTATAATATAGGGTATTATATGGTTATTATATTACTAGGGTATTATAATAATCCAAATATTTGTATTGCTTCCCCTAGCTAGGATTCAAACCCTGGTCTCCCATGTCAAAGGCGGTGCCTTTTACCAGTACACTATCCAGCCACTACATTATATGGTTAATATATTACTAGGTTATCAGATGATATAAAATATAATCATATAATTACCATATGATAACCTAGTAATATACTAAGCAAATTATGTGGTAGTTGGATAGTGTACTGGTTAAAGACACTGCCTTTGGGATGGGAGACCATGGTTCGAATCCTGGCTAGGGGCAGCTATACAAATGTTTGGATTATTATAATACCCTAGTTATATAATAACCTAGTAATATAATATCCATATAATAACCATATGATAACCTAGTAATATATTATTATATTACTAGGGTATTATTCTCTGAAATTCGAAAGTTTGAAAACGGACCGAACTTTATATAGTTCGGCCATCTCTAATCAATAATAAAAGATCCTTTTTAGCTATAAGGGACTGAGTAGAAATAAGAAAAAAACGCTCCTTTTTATAAAGCTGAGGATGCTGTTTTCTAACTATTTTACATATCTGCCATTGAGATCATTCTTAGATATAAAAGTGATATGTAGGAAGAATGAGGAGACAAGTAGATATATAAATGATGCCTGAGTTGCAAGAGAATGGGCCAAATCAAGAATTATGTTTTTACTTTGCACACATTTGCTTATATGAATCGTTTTGCGAAAGCTTTTATATGATACAGCTATTTACTAATAACATTTCCTTTCAAACAATTTGTCAAATTTTAATTTGCAGATTTTCATTTCTATCTTTAGGCAGTGCACTTTCTATGCTTTATAGTTTTGTGATAAAATGTCTGTGTAATTTACTGCACTTATTTTGAAAAACTGGTATTGACACATTCAAAGAAACAGCAATTAGAAATAGAATAAATTAGAGATTACTGTGGTTCATATTTATAAATAAGCTTTATTTTCTCTCTCTCTCTCTCTCTCTCTCTCTCTCTCTCTCTCTCTCTCTTTTTTTTAATCGCCAGACATCGCCACAAAATTTTTTTGGCCATATTTATAAAGAGACAAATTATCTTAATGTTCATTTGGTAAATCACCAAATTCCATTCTAGTGTTAAAAAATCAGTACTGTACACTGTAAAATCAAGTTATGTTGATTTGGAAGCTGCAGCTTTAAAAATACTGTTGCCATATTATTACCTATGCTCCTTCAGAGCCTACCTTTGTGCCTTGAAAGATGCTGACATTTTGTTACTGGTTTGCTGAATGTTAAGCCCCGCCCCTCTGAGATTTCCTCTGCTTTCTCCTGCTTGAGCCCCAAACGATAATACCTGTTAGTTCCATGCACTCTCCTACTTGAACCTCAAACAGTAATGCCTGTGAGTTCCGTGCACTCTTCTTCTTGGGCCTCAAACAGTAATGCCTTTGAGTTCTGTGCACATGCACGTGCATGGAACTCACAGGCATTACTGTTTGAGGCTCAAACAGGAGAGTGCACTGTTTATGCTTTAAAATTGGAAACTTTTGCGAAAATTGTCTAACCTCCATATTATCACTTTTTAAATGTTTTTATATTTTTAATTATGTTAAAAGGGAAACAGACCATAGGGAATTTTTAAGCAAATATTAAATAATATAAGAAAGATGTCCAGCCTAGAAACCTCCTGTAGAAATGCATTCCCACCACTTTAGACTAGACACATTTTTGTCAAAAAAGGTTCTGGGTCCATCTCTACATTTTATAAATACCGCCATGGTTACTGCAATGTTTAATACAAAGAAAAGTAGACTAGCCATCCCAGAAAATTTCCCAATACTAGATCAGGGCATATGGATGCTAAGTAGGAGGCTCAGCTAAGTGTTTTTTCAAAGTTAAGTAAAATAAGGTAACACACCTTATATTTTGTGCATATTTTCAGGAAACTTATGTAAAATTGGCTAGCACTCCCTGCACATTTATCTGCATATTAAAAATGGAACGTGCCATGGCGAATTTTCAGCAATAGTAATGTAATTAATGTACACTTTACATTAATAGAAAGTATCTATTACCAGGCTAGAAAACCCCCCAAAATGCATTAAAACTGCCTCATATTTGTTTTTTTGCAGCAAACCATGTTTTTTGCCATTGGTTTTTATAAGGTAATGCAACAAAATGTGACTTTCTGAAGTGCCCCCAAAATGTGAATTTTCCATGTTATAAAATGTTTTAGCAAAAAATAACTTTTTTTAACCACTTTATAAATATGACCCTTGGTTTTGTAACTGCACTCTGGATCATTTAAAAAACATCTAATTATGTATTTTGGAAAAATCGCAAATTGAAGAGGAAGGGGGCCTTCCTTCAGGCAGGAAATGAGGATATTGCTAGATGGGTTGAACTGGATGGACGTATGTCTTTATTCAACCTCAAATACTATACTATACTATACAACTTTGGTAGGTTTTATGTAATAGTACATCAGTACCCAATCTTGCCCAGGCACTAGCAGCATCCCATCAAGTAAATTGGCTGCTTTTTGGCTATGCAATGAACTGGCAGTGCCTGCCCCAGAACACCCGCATCCCTTCCACATTATGCTCATACTCTGCCCGTAGCCATGCCCACTAATGTTTCTGTGGGCTGTGATTTTCATTGATAGGGCTGGGCACCAATGTAATAGGAGGTCCAAAATACAGACTAGGTTTTATTATTGAGTTACTTCTCCATCATGCATTTGTTCAGAATAAACTAGAATAAAACTACATTTAAAGCATCATCAGATAAGTGAAAAATAATCCCATTTAGACATACTGGTTTTGTAAAGTGTTTCTATATACATACAGGCATCTTTTATACATCTTTTATTCTTCTACAATTTTTTTACTTTCTATTATTGTGGTCATTGTAGTCTTAATAATACTGTGCTACATAGTAAATGTTCTTTAACAACATTGTAATATTAATGTAGATAAATATATTAGATTGCCAGGGTTAACATTAGTCCTAGCAATATCTAGCAATACCTTGTTAATTCTGCTAATGGCCTGTATACCTTTCAGATCTAATACAAACTATAACTCTAGGTGCAGGAATGCATCAAAAAATAATGAGTTTATACTGGATTGCATTTGTGTTGCTATATTTTTACCTAATGTGCAAGCCTCGGGGGAAGATTAATCCACAGTTTTGTAAAGGTCATTAAAAAGTTTGCACAACAAATATCACAAATTACATTTTGTCGTTTAAAGTGCAATAATAGGAATGTAAGTTTGTTGTGCTTTCAATTTTATACATAGAGTATATATAAATCAGTATACAATAAGAATCCAATTACAAATATCTGAATTAACAAGTCAATCAAAGAGAAACATGCATTAAAGGGCATGTCCACCCTATCTGCCTGCAACCCCAACTACTATTTTTACCAGTTTATTACATGCAGTGGTAACCAGATATTTAATAATAAGTTACATTTCTTTCTGGAACATGCATCTGCCTCCTCCTTCTGCATAATGCACTTTTTATAAGCTTGAGCATATGCAGAGGAGGCAGATGAAATTCAATCATCGGCTATGATGTCAATTGTCACAGCCTTGATTGACTGTATGAAAGAAGGGGGCAGTTAACTCTGTCATGATGGGGACAATAAATATTAAATATCTGGCTAATAAAGCAGGTCAAAAATTTACCAGATTATTATTATTATCAGTATTAAGGGCGAACATGTCCTTTAAGTATATGCAATAGTATGTTTAAATTAAATGTTTTGTTACTTTGGGCTACTAGAGCTTCTTAACTGGAGTAGGCTTAACTCTCTGTGGCTAATTGGTTAATCGTACCTCATGGTTTAAAATTGCATATATTTAATTAGGTAAACACTGCTCATTTCAGCAGTAGTTGGTAGATCAATGAAAATCAGTGGATGTTCAGCGTAGCCCTGTTAATTATGGCGTGGTTTTATAGGAAGTGGCCTGTGTTTATGGGGAGGGGTTAAGGATGCCAGGCTTTTTGTACCATCTGTGATGTATTCCTGGCGATTGTATAGGCAACTTAAAGACTGAAGCAGTACCTTTATTGAAACCAGTAAAATAAGTAATTTTAAGAAGACAACTTAAAAGTGCACCTTGCTATAACGAGGCATAACCAAACTCATAAGCCAGACGAGTTAAAAGCATAAAATAAAATAACGAGTTTAACAAGGTATAATAATGAGAATCCAGACTCCTCCATTAATTTAAATTACTACATCAGAAGAATAGTGGATGACAACAGAAGACTTTGAATTTAATCAGTGCTCCAAAAAGTGTATTACAAAATCAGTTAATTATAGTTTGTGTGAAACATCCTTTTTGTCTTAATACTTTATTCTGTGTTAGCTGAACTTTTGAATTTTAGAAAGGTTTTTTCATGATAGTAAGTCAGCTGGATTTATGGGACACATTTTGAAATTAAGCTTAATTTTGTTAAGCATGTTTAAAAGAAACTTGCGCTTCTTGTACAGGCAGATTATAAAACATCTTGGCCTTTAGTTTTCATTGAGCCTTTTCACTAAATGGGCTACAAGAATGGAGGTTTAAAGTATGCCTACTGCTAAAAAAAAATAGACAACTTTTTATTTAAAGCCACAGCTATACACTAAACTTAAGTTGCTTTTACAGTGTACATATCCTAAACCTATTTATATTTTTAAAGCCTTATCCAGCCCTCTCTTAAAACTATTATTGTTTGGACAGAATTTTTTGCTGTTGATCCTGGGGTTATTGAAGTCAGACCCCCCCCCCTCCCCCCACCTTTAGACTGGGGTTTGTTTGTCTTCCCCTGGATTAACTTTTGGGAGGAATTTTGGATAGGGATCAATTACTTATAAAAAAAGTAACTGTCCTGACCAGCATCTCTGATAAATCATTTCAATATAATTTGACATTATTTAAAAAAAAAAATTGCTTGCATTTCATGTTTTGTAATAAGCTTCTATTTTTACATTACAAGAATCCTGAATAGCACCCATAGACCAATATAGTCGATTTGTGTGCAAAATAGTATACACACTAAAGGCTGGTACACACCAGCAAATTTTTCTCCTGACCAACCGTTCGGGTCTTCTGACTGGTTGGCCAGGAGGAAGGACTGTCTTTCGCGGTAATAGTGGCCGAGGCTGACAGTTTACCGTGACCAATCGCACGGTCTTTCCACCATGTCCGATCTTCCTTCCATCCGATTCGACGAAAGGTCGTTTGGACGCGGCCGAAAGTGCATGTGATTATTTTGGCCTGATCGACTGATATACTTAACTATCGGTTGATCGGACCGAAATATTGCATCGTGTGTACCAGACTTAACAGGGAGATGTAATAAAAGTTCTTATTGTTTAAAATGGTGCTAATTTTGCCCTAGCCAATCAGATGTTAGCCTTCAAATGGTAGCTAACATCTGATTGGTTGTGGCAAAATTAGCACCATTTTTATTGATAAGAACTTTTATTACATCTCCCTGTATATGAAGTATCTACAGAAGGTTTTCTCCATGTTTGTAGAACAGTGCACATTATACATCAATTTGACGAGTCTCATTGGCTGAGAATTTTTAGCATCATTAGCATTTTGAAATTGTACAATTACGAATAATAACGATGTTTCAAATAAACTATCCACAGAGCTCTAGGTGATGACATGTTATTAATTTGAATGCCTTAATTACCTTACCTAGAAATTGTTTTATCAATATACAGTAACAAACTACTTCAGGACAGCTTTTCAAATGAACACCCATTAACTTTCTGGTCAGTTATTTCTTTATATCTTGGGCTGTGGAGCACGTAGAGATGTGGTTGATGGCTCGTTTTAAAGGTAGAAAACTGGCCTTTCATTTGTTTGGAGACCACAGTTCCCCTTTAAGTTATGATGGATGTCAGATTCATATGCTTAAGCCTTTACTGCCTAAGAACAACCCTTTTGTGGCAACACACTGAAGGAAATTAGTGGAGAAGGATTAAGGTTAATGATTTTTCCACTTGGGTTTTTACTTTGGAACCCAAAATTTTATAGTTAAACTTATTGATCAGCAGTTACAAAATAAAGTAATGATGTCATTTTAACGTTAGTGATGTGTGTCAAGAAGCTTTCCTCGTTGTACTTGTAAAGTGTACTTTATTTTACCCTGACAGACAAAGCAGATGGGTAGCTCTGTCATACAATCAATTGCTTGAAAAATACTGTAAAAAGACAGGTAGCAAACTTTGCGTTAATTATTTCTAGTGTTAAGCTACGTACACACATTAAAGGGAAGATTCCATCCGTTCTGACGGAATTACCCCATTATCGGCAAAGTATATACAGTGTAAATGATTGTTCATGGCCCCAGTGAACGCTTACCGTATAGCATAAAAGAGGAAAGCACAGATATTGTATTATATGGGGCCCTGGAATGTGCATTAATCATCCCTTTTTTTGTTTGTTCCAATGTTTTGATTAGATCAGTAGCACTTCCACTATATGTTATAGTAAATTTGCCTAAGGATATTTCCAACAGCCTCCCTTTTGTGTATGTCAAACTACTGTTGATTCAGAATAGAAGAATGTAATCATAGTCCTATTGTACCTAAAGGAGCCCACCAAATAAATATTGCTCTTGTCTTTTACATACAGTTAAAAATAACTCAGATGTTAAACAAAGAAGCAAATACTTTGGGAAAAGTACTATTTTTGAAAGGCAAAGAATGAATGATACAGCAAGACTGACAAGATGTCCTTTTCTGCCATTTTAAGTTCAAGAGAAGCTTGCAGGAATGCAATAAAATTGTAATTCACGCAGTGTAATTGCTGAAGATTAAAACATGTTGCAGTGTACCTAGGTTTGCTAGGCACCACTTTCTATATACTTTAGCAGTGCCCTGCTTCCACTGTCTATATAAGATGTTGCAGGTATATCAAATAATATTTTCATGATTGATGATTGGTCACTGTTAAACTTTTTCTTGAAATATACTGTTTTTGCAATAAATATAGACCGAAGCAGTTACCTATTATTGTATCTTCAGAAGTTTTAAATAAAAAATGACGGTAGCAAGGACAGTATAAAAAAAAAGCGGTAACATTATTCTTCTTTGTTACTTAAAGTCTAGTTCAAGGATGCTAAGGATCTCTTTCTCTTCATTATTAACTCTGAACACAGGATGTAGTAAGATTGGCACTTTAATAAAAAAGAATTTGCAATATGTGAGACTTCCAAACAATATCAATGACTCACATTGTTAAAAACATGACGATATTTTGTACATGTGTTGCTCTAATTATGCAATGGAAGGTAGGATCTTTCTTTTTCTTAAAAGGATAAAGGTTTGATAATTAACTAGTTGATTACACTGGACAGCTTTAAATGAACAGTTTTATATACACAGGTTTATCAATCTTTATATTGACACACCTGAGTTATCAAGTTTTTACATTAACATATGCATTGAATAGATTTATATTCCTGCGTGTAAACGTGTGCAAAACTGGCAGCTTATGTTTATCATCATTTTAGACAAGCGTCAGCAGACTAATTGTATCGTTTTATTAATGTGTGACACCTAGCTTGTAAATTTATTGTACTCCTGCAAATGTGGATGTTTGCAAATTTCTCATAAAGTCTTTTTTATAAAGCATTTCCTATGGAATAAAAAGGTCGGCAAAATCCAGACTATGGTGACAACAAACAATTGGAAGTACATTTAAACATTTTGTATATATTAGTTCACCTTTTCTTTCAAATGGCATGTTGACCTGACCCCCCCCCCCCACACACACACACGCTCAAATGCACACTTAAAAATCTAAACTCCACAAAACTTACATGAACATACAAACACAGAGATCTATCTTCTTCTCCTTGCTGTCAGCATCTGTCTTCTTCTGGTACTTCCCAGATGCATCACTGGTGGCTGCTTCCTTTGCATCTGTGTTAAGCTTCATTCATACGTGCGTGGGTGCCGTTCGTTACGGCCAATAATAGTGCCATATGTGGGCGAGTTGTTGAATGAAATGGACGTACGGTCGGCCCATGGTGCCCAATTCGCCAGGCACCCTTGATTGCATGTATGTATGAAGCTTAAGCTCATAAGGAGAACGCAGAGAAAGGTGACTTGCAAAGAAGAACATGGACATTATTTAAAAAATATTTGCTTGCATGTCATTTACAAACCAAGAATTGTGTCTGATGAAATGCTGCAAATGTATATGTTATCATATAAAATATGTTATATCTGCCTTGCAAGATGTAATATAGGTAAATTCAATTGTTTAAAAGGTTATTCTGGTTAAAATATTTTATTAATGCAAATTAACCATTGATCAGGATCTTAAGTTTCTGTTTTGTAGGTGCATAGTTATAAGGGTTATGCTTGTTTATCCCTATACACATCTGTAATCAAAAAAGGGAGAGCTAAAAACATAGGGGGAGATCCAATATAGCCGTTTTTCGTCTAAAACCCACGTTAACCCGAAAAAAATTTGGGTTAACGTGGGTTTTAGACGGAATTTAGAGCACCGCCGTTTCCAAATGTTTTTGGAAACAGCGCTGTGCTAACGATCCAAAACCTCTGCCGTTAAGGTTTGCACTACCTCGTAGCGCGAAACTTAATGGTAAAGGTTTGGGAGCGTTAATGTCGCGCTCCTTACCTTAGCCCGATCCCGCGATGCAATAACTGACGTAATCTCGTTTACGTCAGTTATTGTATCACGGGATCGGGCAAAGGTAAGTAACGCATATTCAATGTCAGTAATATGCCACCACCTACTTTATTCTATGGTCAGTTCAGATATCTTGCCCTTCTATATATACATATCATTTGTGTAGTGCTGAGGATGGGCCTACTTCCTTTCAAGGCACAGTAATCTGACCATCATTCTGACCTGTTTTATTTTTTTATCTGACCAAAAATAAAAATCTTCCAGTCCTTAAATATCAATATTCAATCATAGAACATTTCCAAATCACCAGCCAAAACATTAAAACATTTCAGCACGGACAAACATGTAAACATAGACCGCCAATTGTTCCTGCCATATACGGTATCTCCACTGAAGGCTGATATCTGTATGGGTCAATGGCTACTTATTAATTAGTAACACAAACTATGTACATGGCATTTTACCTTGAATCTCCCCATCTTAAGTGTTTATGCACGCATGCCAAATAACGTTATTGCCTTTCTGGGATGTCTCTGTCAGTAAAAGTGTACAGAAATAGCCACATACAGTGCCCAAACCAGACATCTGTAGATGTTCTGGGGCTAGAGTACAGCAAGTTCGAAGAGCCGAGACCATTAGAACCTCGCAGTGCTATGTTACGCGATGACGTCTGCGCGAACGTGCCGACGTCCGTTTTGTCACTCTCATGTGACTTCCACAAGGATAATTAGCTTATAATTTAGATGCATGAATTCTACCAATCCAGTGCACACTGCATTATATATATATATATACATATATATATATATATATATATATATATATTTATTTCATGAGGCTTGGTATACTTATGTTTAAGGACCTGGAAAAACGCATAGGCTACTTTACAACTTTTAAAAATGCTTTACTTCATTTTGTTCTGTTGTTGCTGTGATAGGAGGATAGAGCTATCGTTAGGAGCAGCAACACATGTGATGTCACAATGTCATGTGACCACACACTCTCCTCCTATCACTTGTGGTTCACCTAGAGTCAAGATTAATTGGTAAACTGGCCATTCAAAGATAAGTCACTTGTACTGGGGGTTGAGCAGGCAGCTACTCATGGAGATCACAGTTTGCAGCAGTCTGGTGCAGAGGTTGCAGAAAGCAGCTAAGGAATTGTGTAGTTTCCCGTTGCACATTCTTTTCACTCACCTTTCTTTTCCATGTGTCATTGTTTTTGCAAGCATAAATTGTATGTTAGTGTGGCATATGCATTGTGTTTTCTGGGGGACATTGTGTGTCAATAATTCAAACTGATCGGTTGCAGTACTTTTAAATGTAGGGATTATTGTCTAACATAGTCACAATTAAACAGGTATTGCTAAATGTCTACATTTATGTTCATTAATGTGAGATGTTGCACCCCATTGTTAAAGGGGACATTGATGCAATATGCCTTATTTGGTATGATACGCGTTAAAAGTTGGTGTGGTACGCGTTAAAGGGGAATTTGGTGTGGCATGCATTACAGGGTAAGTTGGTGTGAAACGGGTTAAAGGGGAAGTTGCTGTGGTACTCGTTACAGGGGAAGCTGGTGTGGTACTGGTTAAAGGGTAAGTTTGTGTGGTATGGGTTAAAGCGGAAGTTGGTGTGGTACGTGGTAAAAGGGAAGTTGGTGTGGTAAGATTTAAAGGGTAAGTTGATATGGTACGGATTACAGGGTGAGTTGGTGTGGCACACGTTACAGGGGAAATTGGCGTGGTACATGTTACAGGGAAATTGGTGTGGTATGGGTTAAAGGGTAAGTTGGTGTGGTACGGGTTAAAGGGTATGTTGGTGTGGTACGAGTTAGAGGGGAAGTTGGTGTGGTATGCGTTTCAGAGTACGTTAGTGTGACATGTGTTAAAGGGGAAATTGGTATGACACGGGTTACAGGGGAAGTTGGTGTGGTGTGGGTTAAAGTGTATGGTGGTGTGGTGTGGGTTAAAGTGTGAGGTGGTGTGGTACGGGTTAAAGGGTAAGTTGGTGTGGTACGGGTTAAAGGGTAAGTTGGTGTGGTACGGGTTAAAGGGTAAGTTGGTGTGGTACGGTTTAAAGGAGATGTTGGTGTGACACGCGTTAAAGGGGAAGTTGGTATGACACGGGTTACAGGGGAAGTTGGTGTGGTACGCATTACAGGGGAAGTTGGTGTGGTATGCATTAAATTGTTTCATATTAACTTCCCCTTTAACTTTAAAGTGCGTCATATCAACTTCCCCTTTAACATTGGGGTACATCTCACATTAATTTATCTTTTAGGGTAAATACGAAACATAATTTCCCCTAAAATTTGGACATTTTGCAATATCCCCTTAAAGGGCAAATCCAGCCCCAAAATTAAAACTTACATACAGGTAAATCACCCCCAAAACCCTAAACAGTAATAATTTAAAACCTGAAATATATAAATCTAACCTGAAATCCTGCACAATGTCCTGATGTCCCTGTTTCTGCTTCCTGGTTCTTCCAGTTAACAACTGTCAGTTATGGATTTGACAGTTGACATCACAGCCAATGACTGAATGTTAATCCCCTGTCTGCCTCTTCTGAGCATGCCCAGGCTCAGTGCAGGCTCAGTATAGGTTTCTAAACTGCTCGGTTTCCATGAGGCATCCAGAAGCATAGCAGGCATACAGTAATGAATTCATAGGACAAAGTATGATATATCAACATATAACAAGAGGCCATTCTTTCTAAAAGATGTTCTTATGAGGGTGGAGTTGTCCTTTAATAGTGACTAGGTTGCACAACAACAACCCCTACATTTAAAAGTGCTGCAACCAACCAAAATGAATAATTGACTCACAATGTCTTCCAGAAAACACAATTCAGATGCTTCACTCGCATAAAATGAATGCTTGCAAAACAAAATGACACATGCAAAAGAAAAACACTGCTAATCCAGTCCTCTTTCCAGTCCTCGTTTAAATTTAAGTATAATATACAGCTAACAGGGCAGCCCTGACTAACTGACTAAATGAGACTCATTGGTTAGCAAGTCTTCAGCCCTCCAGTTCATAGGGATGGCATAGAACTCGAATTTGAACCCGAGTTCGAGCCGAACTTTCGAGTTCCGGACGGACCCGGACTTCTCGAACTATCCCGGACGCAAACGGTCGAACATTCGAAAATCATCGAATTAAAAAAAAAAAGTGCCCACATGTCCAAAATCACCAAATTTTTGCATTTATTTTCATTGTTTCATTTTTGCATAGTCTTGAAGTATTAATGGTGTGTGATATGGCGCAGAATCCCAAGGTCCCCGCACGTCAAACTTTGGAAAACCATGTCATGGATGACAGTCATCTGCCCTGTGTTTCCTCCTTCCTTGCAAGCCCCCCCCCCTCTACAAGCCCACCTGGTCCCTACCACTATGGACCTATGGACACTCCATTTGCAGACCCCCCATGGCCAATGCCCTTACAGCCCCAAGTGGCCCACGGAATCACAGACTGACATGGCCCGCCTAGTGTTGACTGGACTGTTGGCGGTCTTCCACCAGGGAAATCAGAGACCAGGGACCCCTGGATGAGTTTAAGGTGCCCCCTGATACTTCATTTTCTTGTATCATGAATTTACAGACTATCTTCTCCTACTGAGCTCCTATTGTTTATTATACACAACGACTTACTGTCTTTGATCGGATTTAAGGGCATGTTCACCCCCAAAACCATAATCCCCACCACTAATGGCCCCCATGGTGTGTGTAGTTAATTTACCTCACATTCCTCAGCCCATCTGGTCCCTGTTAGTCCCCCCCAAAAGTTCCAAAAATGCCACCAGGGGAGGATAGACAGAGTCCATAAAGGACTCTGCTCATACCTGGCCTCCGAGAAGGTGGCATGCGTATGCCAGCCCTTTCCCCTCCCTCCCCCCCCCTCTCCCTCCCTCTCAGGATTCTCTCCCCTAGTGTAAAACCCTTACATATAATGATCCCCCTGTCTCCCGCGGCGCACATGATCCATTCTCCCTGGCATTCGATGTATTTTTTAAATAAATAACTCGGTGGTAGGGGTGGCAAGAGGGCGCATTACAACTATGCCAAAGCCGGTTTTACACTAGGGTGCAATGGCATGCCAAAGGATATATCTGGATGGTGGGAGGGAGGGGGGGAAAGGGCATCCCTGCGATGTCACTGTGCTTAGCAAGGTTAAGGAAGTAGTAGCGCCGGATGACTCTCAGACAGCTCTACTCTTCACTTTCTGAACAGACACAAGCGAGAACCATAAGGAGTTGAGCGAGAAAAGTGTAAAAAGGATTTTTTTAAACTACACAGTGGGCATGCCTTTTAAAGGGAAAGTCAGTGGAAAATATCATATTTTTAAAATCTTAGTGAATTGTACCCCTTGCTATCCTGCTGTGACATAGTGACACGTAGGTTCCTTTTTTCCCTTAGATCACACTAAAAATGGAAGTGCCTAACATAAAGGTGACATACATATGTCGAACCTATATTACATTGTGCCAACAGATCACATTGGTATCTGCCTTTTAAAGGGAAAGTTCAGTGGAAAATATCATTATTTTTAAAATTCTTAGTGAATTTATACCCCTTGCTATTCCCTGCTGTTGACATTAGTGACACGTTAGGTTCCTTTTTTTCCCTAGAATTCACACTAAAATGGAATGTTCCTAACATTAAAGGTGACCATACATATGCGAACCCTATTACATTGTGCCAACAGATCACATTGTATCTGTCAGCCACACTGCGGTGGGGACGTACACATGGACCCAAGGGATTGCCCTACGGGTTATGGGATTGGTCGGCTGTGTGGCCATACATGGGCTGAGAGTATGCCTCCATTAGTTGAGTAAAGGTCGATACCGACCCAATGGAAATTTTCCGTCTTTGACTGGGGCCGACTGTAATGCTGACTCATCTAATGTGTATGGCCAACTAGGGATGGCATAGAACTCGAATTGAACCGAGTTCGAGCGACTTTCGAGTCGCAACCAGGACTTCTCGAAATACTCTGACGCGGACTTTCGATCTTCCCGGACTTTCGACGATTTATGGATGTTCGAACGTTCGATGGTCGAACATTTTGAAAATCATCGAATTTAAAAAAAAAGGCCTACATGTCCAAAATCACCCAATGGCAGCTAATTTGAGCATTGCCAGTCCCCTGGGGTATAAAAGGCAATGCGACCAGCGGCATTTAGTCAGGGTGTTGGATGAGTGTTTGTGGAGACCTGACAGTGAGGTTTTAATTGGAGAGGGATTTTGCGCTTTTGAGCTTTCTGTGTGTGGATTTTAGTGTGGTGGTTTAGCACTGTTACCACCCCTGTTTACACATCTTGAGACCCAACAGTCCTTTAAGGACTAACCTTCCTTGTGAGACCCAAAAGTCCTTTTAAGGACTAAACCTGTGTGAGACCCAAAAGTCTTTAAGGGACTAACCCTATAAGTCCTTTGGACAAATTTTGTGTTAGACCTGTTAGAGGCAGGGGACCCGATATTATAAAAGATCGTTACGTTATCGAAAAAATCGATGATCGCTATCGTAAAAAAAGGACCGTTTTTTCCAAATACGCCGGTAATTCACGAGTATCGGAAATAATGGTCGTTATCAGAAAAAGCGGTCTGTTATTGGAAGATAATCGGTCGTTATCATAAATACTGGGCGTTATCAGGAAAAATAACGGTTTTCTACGATTGCCGACGTTATTTTCCGATAACGATCTTTTATAATAGGAGCCCTACGTGTCCTGTTTTTTGTTTGTTCTGTATCTGGTGTCAGTGTCTGTGTGTTTGTGTACTGACAGTGCTGCTTCAGCAGCAATCAGCAGCTTTTGCTGTCTGATCTGCTGTTTGCTGTCAGTCGGTCAGTTGTTGCTGTTTGCCGTTTGTTTGCGTCAGTTGTGTGCCTGCTGGCTCCGCAATAATGTTGTAAACTGAGTGAATCTACTTGCTACTCATGGTGCGGTTCCTACAAACCGTATCCCCTTCCAGCTTTCCCTTGCACGAAGCATACTCTGAGGAGAGAGAAGCCAATGGGGTATGGGGTCTGTCGGAGGTCCAAGCCTGCTGGCTCCGCAATAAATGTCAAACTGTTGTCAAACGAAGTGAATCACTGCTACTCAATGGTGCTGTTCCTACAATCTACCCCTCCCCGCTTTCCCTTGCAGAAGCATACTCTGAGAGAGAGAAGCCATGGGGTATAGGGTCCTGGTCTGGTGGGGCCAAGCCTCCTGCTCCGCAATGCAATGTGTCAAACTTTGTTCAAACGGAAGTGAATCAACTGCTAATCTCATGGTGGCTGTTCCCAAATCCGTCTCCCCGTTCCCCGCTTTCCCTGCACGAAGCATACTCTGAGAGAGAGAAGCCAATGTGGTATGGGGGTCTGTCGCGAGGGACCAAGCCTGCCTGGCTCCGCTCAATAATGTTTCAAACTGAAGGATTAGGACTGCTACTCAATGTGCTGTTCCTAACAAACCTATCCGCCTTCCCTGCTTGTCCTATTTGCACGAGCATACTTGAGGAGAGACAGCCAATGGTATGGGGTCTGTCCGGAGCGGCCCAGCTGTCTGCGCTCCGAATAAGGTTTGTGAATGCGCCCGCGATTTTCGCCTAAAGGGAAATCGACGGGAAAGGGAAATTCCTTCTGATTTACGATGTGCATCGATTGAGCGTCCTAAAACGCACAAGAAAAGCGCACACATCACGAGCTAACGCGCAGATTTTTGTGCACGATTCCTGGTGCGTTGCAGGGGCCTCAGACCTAACTTCGTATAGTGGGGATACTTAGACAGAGCTTGTCAGAAAGATCTGCGCGCAGAACCGCCTGATAGTGGTGCAAAGGTGGTTTTTTATACAAACTCAATCACAGATAAAATTTAATATTAATTGTGATACTTGCCTGGACATTCTGCTGGATGTCCTGGACTAGTTCCGTCTCTGCCTTTGAGGTCTGACCACCTCTTTTGGAGCTGAGAGGTGGTCAGATCAATGCGAAACTGCTCCGCAGTTTCCGCCTGCAGGTGGCGCATTGTGCACCGTTTGCGCTCCTTTAATATTGGCATGCCGATGGCATCCCGTATAGCCCCGGGTGAGATATTCACACATCAGACGATGCCATTGCATGGTGGCCAGCTTTCTGTGGGGAAAGAATGGTGGAATGACTACACCCACTTTCCAGCTCGATTTTAGATCCTGGATTGCAATAGAAGTCAGTGGGAAGAAGGGATTATAATTGAATGTCGAAATCGAATCCGGCGAGTAACAATGTCCATGGTAATCTAGGCGCAAACATCAATATACTACGGAGAAAGTGTCTTAGAACCTATACGCGAGTATCGAATCCGCGAGTAAAAATGTACATGGTATCTAGGCAGCAAACGGGAATGCCGCGAAGTAATCTCCATTACCGCCTAATACGCTAGCAATGCGAATACCGCCGAGTAAATGTACATGTATCTAGGCGCTAACGCAAATCGTGAGCTTACAGTCTCCATTACAGCTTTATACACGAGTATCAAATCGCGAGTAAAATGTCCATGTTAACCTCAAAAGTTCGAATGCAGAGCGCGAAAGTACAGCGTTGAGAGTAAAATCGATTTTACAAAGTCCTGGATATTGGAACATGCTCCTGAGCCATTTCCTAGGTCCCACGCCATTTAATTAAGTTTACCATTGATATTTAGTTTATTTGACTCGAACTTTTCAAACATATTGCCTCCCATAGACTTTAATGGTCCCTTTTTCGTAATCTAAAGTTCGAAAACGAACCGAACTTTCAATAGTTCGACATCTCTAAGTGCAATTAATTTCACTGATTGGATGTTGGATGGGTCAACCATGCCTCAGATCTCTTATGAGCAATGACAACACCAGGCGATGGCTATTAGGGGTCTGCAAAACAAGAGGTCAGTATTTCAGAGCATTTATTTATATACAGCCTAGCCCAGCCGGGTGAGAATATTCCACCATCAGACGTGCCATTGCATGGTGCCATGCTTTCTGGTGGGGAAAGTAATGGTGGAATGATACATTCCTTCCAGGCTCAAATTTAGATCCTGGATTGCAAATAGAAGTAAGTGGGAAGAAGGAATTATATTGAATGTTGAAATCGAATCCGCGAGTTAAAATGTCCCTGGTATCTAGGCGCAAACATAGATCTACGAGAAAGTGTCCATTAGAACCTATACGCGAGTATGCATCCGCGAGTAAAAGTACATGGTATCTAGGCGCGACGGGAATCCCGTAGGTAAAGTCTCCATTACAGCCTATACGTTAGGGATCGAATCGCGAGTAAATGTTACATGGTATTAGGCACTTTTTTAACGAATCCGTGAGTAAAGTCTCCATTAACAGCTATAAACGAGTATCAAATCCGCGAGGTAGTAAAATGCATGTTACCAAACGTATCGAATGTTGCAGAGAGCGAAAGTAGCACGCGTAAGAGTAAAATCGATTTTACGAAAGTCCTGGATATGGAACATGCTCCTGGACCATTTCCTGGTCCCACAGCCATTATATTAAGTTACCATTGATATTTTAGTGTATTGACTCGAACTTTCAAACTATTTGCCTCCCATAGACTTTAATGGGTCCGTGATTTTCGAACTTAAAGTTCGAAACGGACCGAACTTCAATAGTTCGCCATCTCTAATGGCCACTTATTTCTAACTGTTGGAGGTGGATGGGTCAACCATGCCTCAGATTCTCTACTGAGCAAACTGAATCAACCCAGACGCTGGTTATTAGGGGTCCTGCAAAAACAAGAGAGTCGTATCTTGAAGCATTTTTATATATACAGACCATAGCCCAGCCCGGTGAGATATTTCCACCATCAGGACGGATTGCCATGCAGGTGGCCATGCTTCTGGTGGGGAAAGTAATGGTGGAACTGACTACCCCACTTTCCAGGCTCGATTTTAGATCCTGGATTGCAAAATAGAAGTCAGTGGGAGAAGGGATATAATTGAATGTCGAAATCGAATCATCCGCAGTAAAATGTCCATGGTATCTAGGCGCAAAACATCGAATCTACGAGAAAGTGTCCATTAGAACCTATAAGCGAGTATCGAATCCCGCGAGTAAATGTACATGCGTATCTAGGCCGCGGAACGGGATCCGCGAGTAAAGTCTCCATTACAGCCTATACGCTAGCATCGAATCCGCCGAGTAAATGTACATGGTATCTAGCGCTAACGCAAATCCGTGATAAGTCTCATTACAGTGTATCCACGAGTATCAATCGTCGAGTAAAATGTCCAAGTTACCTCAAAAGTCCGAATGCAAGAGCGCGAAAGTAGCACGCGTGAGAGTAAAATCGATTTTACGAAAGTCCTGGATATTGGAACAGGTCCTGAGACCATTTCCTAGGTCCACAGCCATTTATATAAGTTACCATTGATATTTAGTTGTATTTGACTCGAACTGTTTCGAAACTATTTGCCTCCATAGCGACTTTAATGGGTCCGTTTTTCGAACTAAAGTTGAAACACGAACCTGAACTTTCCATAGTTCGACCATCTCAATGGCCACTTTAATTTCTACTGATGTGGATGTTCGTGATGGTCAACCATGCTCAGATCTCTACTGAGCACTGAATCAACCCAGGCGCTGGGCTATTAGGGGCCTGCAACAAGAGGCAGTATCTCGAGCATTTATTTATATCAGACTACCCCGGGGGTGAGATATTCCACCATCATCGAGGCCATTGCATGGTGGCCAATGCTTCGGTGGGAGAAAGTTAATGTGGAATGCTACACCCCACTTTCCAGGCTCGATTTTAGATCCGGGATTGCAAATTAGAGTCAGTGGGAAGAAGGGATTTATAATTGAAGTCGAAATCGAATCGCGAGAGTAGTAAAATGTCCATGGGGTATTAGGCGCAAACATCGAATCTACGAGAAAAGTGTCCATAGAACCTTACGGAGTATCGAATCCGCGCGTAAAAGGTACATGGTATCTAGGCGCGACGGGAACCGCGAGTAAAGTCTCCATTACAGCCTATACGCTAGATCGAATCCGCGAGAGTAAAAAGTAAAAATGTACATGGTATCTAAAGGGGGCGCGAACGCAAAATCCGGTGAGGTAAAGTCTCCATTACAGCTTATACCGAAGTAAAATCCGCGAGTAAAATGTCCACGTTACCTCAAAAGTTGAATGCAAGAGCTCGAAAGTAGCCGCGTGAGAGTAAGATAGATTTTACGAAAGTCCTGGATATTGGAACATGCGCTTGAGCACCATTTCAAATTTTTGCATTTATTTTCATTGTTTCATTTTGCATAGTCTTGAAGTATTTAACATGTTGTGTGTGATATGCGCAGAATCCCAAGGTCCCCTGCACGTCAACTCTTGAAACCATGTCATGGATGACAGTCAATCTGCCCTGTGTTTCCATCCTACTCCTCTGCAAGCCCCCCCCCCTCTACAAGCCCACCTGGTCCCTACCCTATGACCTCATGACTACTCTCATTTGCAGATCCCCCATGGCATGCCCTTACAGCCCCAAGTGGCCCCACGGATCACCGATACATGGCCCCGCCTAGTGTTGCTGGACTGTTGGCGGTCTCCACCAGGAAATCGAGACCAGGACCACCTCGATGAGTTTAGGTGCCCCCTTATACTTCATTTCTCTTTATCACTGAATTACAGTACTATCTTCTCCTACTGGCTCCTATTGTTTATTAAAAACGTACTTACTGTCTTTGATCGTGTATTTAAAGGGCATGTTCACCCCCAAAACCATAATCCCCCCACTATGCCCCCATTGTAGTGTAGTTATTCTACCTCACATTCCGCAGCCCATCTGGTCCCTGTAGCCCCCCCAAAAGTTCCAAAAACTGCCCACCAGGGAGGATAGCAGAGTCCATAAAGGACTCTGCCTCTACCTGGCCCTCCGGAGAAGGTTTGGCATGCGTACTGCCAGCCCTTCCCCCTCCCTCCCCCCCCCCTCTCCGCCCTCTCAGATTCCCTCCCCCTAGTGTAAAACCCTTACATATAATAGATCCCCCTGTCTCCCGCGCGCACATGATCCATCTCCTGGCATTCTGATGTATTTTTTAAATAAATAACTCGGTGGTTAGGGGTGGGCAGAGGGGCATCTACAATATGCCAAGCGGTTTTACACTAGGGTGCAATGGCATGCGCAAAGGAATATCTGGATGGGGGAGGGAGGGGGGAAAGGGCTCGCCCTGCGCATGTCACTGTGCTTAGCAAGGTTAGGAAGTATAGGCGCGGATGACTCTCAGACAGCTCCTACTCTGTCACTTTCTGAACAGACACAAGGAGAACCATAAGGAGTTGACTGAGAAAAGGTAACGGTATTTTTTTTAAACTAACATGGGCATGCCTTTAAAGGGAAGTCAGTGGAAAATATCATATTTTTAAAATCTAGTGATTTGTACCCCTTGCTATTCCTGCTGTGACATAGTGACACGTAGGTTCCTTTTTTTCCCTAGAATCTCACTAAAATGGAATGTTCCTAACATAAAGGTGACATACATATGCGAACCCTATTACATTGTGCCAACAGATCACATTGGTATCTGCTTTTAAAGGGAAGTTCATGAAAATATCATTATTTTTAAAATCTTAGTGAATTTATACCCCTTGCTGATTCCCTGCTGTTGACATTAGTGACACGTAGGTCCTTTTTTTCACATAGAATTCCACTAAAATGGAATGATCTCCAACATTAAGGTTGACATACATATGCGACCCTTTACACTGTGCCAACAGATCACACTTGGTATCTGTCAGCACACATGCGGTGGGGACGTCACATGGACCCAAGTGGATTTGCCCTACGGCGTATGGGATTGAGTCGCGCTGTGTGGCCATACATGGCTGAGAGTATGCCTCCCATTAGTTTAGTAAAGTCGATACCGACCCAATGAATTTTCCTCTTTGACTGGCCACTGTAATGCCTGACTCATTAATGTTGTATGGCCCTAGGGATGGCATAGAACTCGAATTTGAACCCGAGTTCGAGCCGAACTTTCGAGTTCGACGCCGGACTCGTACTCGACCGACTTTCGATCTTCCCGGACGACAAGACGTCGAAGTCAAGGTCGATCATTGAAAATCATCGAATTTTAAAAAAAAAGTGCCACATGTCAAAAGTCACCAATGGCAGCTAATTTGAGCATTGCCAGCCCCGGGGTATAAAAGGCAATGCGACCAGCCATTTAGTCAGTGGTGTTGGAGGTGTTTGTGGAGACCTGACAGTGAGAATTGGAGAGATTTTCTGAGCTTTCTGTGTGTGGATTTTAGTGTGGTGGTTTAGCACTTGTTAACCCACCCCTGTATTACAATCTTGAGACCCAACAGTCCTTTAAGGACTAACCTTCCTTGTGAGACCCAAAAGTCCTTTTAAGGACTAAACTTGTGAGACCCAAAAGTCTTTTAAGGGACTAACCCCTTAAGTCCTTTGAAAATTTTTGTGTTAGACCTTTAGAGGTCTAGGCGGCCCATTTATAAAAGATCGTTATCTGTATCGAAAAAAATACGACGCTATCGTAAAAAAAGGACCGTTTTTTCCAATAACGACCGGTAATTCCCGAGTATCGAGAAAATAATGGGTCGTTATCAGAAATAGCGGTCGTTATTGGAAAATAACGGTCGTTATCAGAAAATACTGGGCGTTATACGGAAATAACGGTTGTTATTCTACGATTAGCGATCGTTATTTTTCCGTCTAACGATCTTTATAAAGTAGAGCCTGACGTGTCCTGTTTTTTTGTTTGTCTGGATCTGTGTGTCAGTGTCTGTGTGTTTGTGTAACTGACAGTGCTGCGTCAGCAGCAATCAGCAGCTTTTGCGCTGATCTGCTGTTTGCTGTCAGTCGGGTCAGTTGTTGCTGTTTGCCGTTTGTTTGCTGTCAGTTGTTGCCTGTCTGGCTCCGCAATAATGTTGTAAACTGAAGTGAATCTATTGCTACTCAATGGTGCGTTCCTACAAACCGTATCCCCTCCACGCTTTCCCTGCACGAAGCATACTCTGAGAGAGAGGAAGCCAATGGGGGGTATGGGGTCTGTCTGGATGGGCCAAGCCTGCCTGGCTCCGCAATAATGTTGTCAAACTGTTGTCAAACGGAAGTGAATCAACTGCTACTCAATGGTGCTGTTCCTACAATCCGTATCCCCTTCCCCGCTTTCCCTTGCACGAAGCATACTCTGAGAGAGAGAAGCCATGGGGTATAGGGTCCTGGGTCGGGGGGCCAAGCCTGCCTGGCTCCGCAATAATGTGTCAAACTGTAGTGAATCTACTGCTAATCAATGGTGGCTGTTCCTACAAAACGTTTCCCTTCCCACGCTTCCCTTGCACGAAGCATACTCTGAGAGAGAGAAGCCAATGGGGTTGGGGTCTGTCGGAGGGCCAAGCCTGCCTGGCTCCACCAATAATGTTGTCAAACTGAAGTGAATCTAACTGCTACCCAATGGTGCTGTTCCTACAAACCTCTATCCCTTCCGCTTGCATGAGAGCATACTCTGAGGAAGAGAGCCAATGGGGTATGGGGTATGTCCGGAGCGCGGCCAAAGCTGTCTGCGCTCCGAATAAGGTGGTGAATGCGCCGCGATTTTCGCCTCTAAAAGGGAAATCCGGGAGGGAAAGGAAAATTCTGCGATTTACGATGTGCATCGATTTGAGCGTCCTAAAACGCACAAGAAAACGCACACACAATCGCGTGCGATAACGCTGCGATTTTGTGCGAGATTCCTGGTGCGTTGCAGTGGGCCTCAGACCTAACTTCGTATAGTGGTGAACTTAGACAGAGCTTGTCAGAAAGATCTGGCTGCAGAACCGCCTGATAGTGGTGCAAAGGGGGGTGTGGTTTTTTATACAAATCAATCACAGATAAAATTTAATATATAATGTGATACTTGCCTGGACACTGCTGGATGTCCTGGAGTAGTTCCTCTCTGCCGTTTGAGGTCTGACCACCTCTTTTGGGCTGAGAGGTGGTCAGATCAATGCGAAACTGCATCCGCGTTTCGCCCTGCAGGTGGCCATTATGCCCGTTTGCGCTCTTATTATGATTGGCATCCCGTTAATACCCAGCCGGGTGAGAGTATTTACCACCATCAGCGACTGCCATTGCATGGTGGCCATGCTTTCTGGTGGGAAAGTAATGTGGAATGACTACACCCACTTTCCAGTCTCGATTTTAGATCCTGGATTGCAATAGAAGTCATGGGAAGAAGGATTATAATTGAATTCGAAATCGAATCCGCTAAGTAAAATTACATGGTATCTAGGACGCAGCATCGAATACTACTACGGGAAGTATAAATGTCCATTAAAGCTATCGCGAGAATCGAATCGCACGAGTAAATGTACATGGTATCTAGGCACGAATCGGATCCGTAAGGTAAAGTGTCCATTAAAGCCTATACGCGAGCATCGAATCCGCCGAGTAAATGTCATGATCTAGGCTACGAAATCGTATAAAGTTCCATTAGCTTATAACGAGTATCAATCGCGAGTAAATGTCCATGTTACCTCAAACGTCCAATGCAGGCGCCGAAAGTAGCAGCGCGTGAGAGTAACATCGATTTTACAAAGTCCTGGATATTGTGAACATGCTCCTCAGACCATTTCCCAGGTCCCACGCCATTTACATTAAGTTTACCATTATATTTTAGTTGTGTATTTGACTCGAACTTTTCGAACTATTTGCCTCCATATAGACTTTAATGGGTCGTTTTTACTGAATTTCAAAGTTCAAAAGTCAAAACGGACCGAACTTTCAAATAGTTGACCATCTCTAAGGGCAATTAATTTCACTGATTGGATGTTGGATGGGTCCAACATGACCTCAGATCTCTTATGAGCAAATGATCAAACCAGGCGATGGGCTATTAGGGGTCATGAAACAAAGGAGGTCAGTATTCAGAGCATTATTTATATACAGACATAGCCCAGCCGGGTGAGAAATATTCCACCATCAGACGCTGCCATTGCATGGTGGCCATGCTTTCTGGTGGGAAAGTAATGGTGGAATGATACACCCACTTTCCAGGCTCGAATTTAGATCCTGGATTGCATATAGAAGTCAATGGGAAGAAGGGAATTATATTGAATTTCGAAATCGAATCCGCCAGTTAAAATGTCCTGGTATCTAGACGCGAGCATCAGACCACGAGTAAAGTGTCCATTCAGCCTATCGCGAGCATCAGATCCACGAGTAAAATGGTACATGGTATCTAGGCGCGACGGGAATCCCGAGGTAAAGTTCCATTAAGCCTATACGCGAGCGATCGGAATCCGCGAGTAAAATGTCATGGTATCTAGGCCAACGCAAATCTACGAGTAAAGTGTCCATTAGAACGCTATAGACGAGTATCGAAATCCGTGAGGTAGTAAAATGTCCATGTTACCCTAACGTATCGAATGTGCGATGAGCGCGAAAGTAGCGCGCGTGAGAGTAACAATCGATTTTACGAAAGTCCTGGATATTGGAACATGCTCCTAGAGACCATTTCCCAGGTCCCACAGCCATTACATTAAGTTACCATTATATTTTAGTTGTATTGACTCAAACTTTCGAAATATTGCCTCCCATTAGACTTTAATGGGTCCGTGAACTTTCGAATTTCCATAGTTAAAAGTTCGAAACGGACCCCAACTTTCAATAGTTCGCCATCTCTAATGGCCACTTAATTTCTAACTGTTGGAGGTGGTGGTCAACCATGCCTCAGATTATCTACTGAGCAAACTGAATCAACCCAGACGCTGGGTATTAGGGGTCCTGCAAAAACAAGAGAGTCGTATTCTTAGAAGCATTTATTATATAAAGACCTAGCCAGCCGGGTGAGATATTCCACCATCAGACGCGATTGCATTGCATGGTGGCCATGCTTTCTGGTGGGGAAAGTAATGTGGAATGACTACACCCATTTCCAGTCTCGATTTAGATCCTGGATTGCAATAGAAGTCAATGGGAAGAAGGGATTATAATTGAATTTCGAAATCGAAATCCGCAAGTAAAATGTACATGGTATCTAGACGCGAGCATCGAATCACGAGTAAAAAGTGTCCATTAAAGCCTATCCGCGAGCATCGAATCCACCGAGTAAAATGTACATGGTATCTAGGCGCGAGATCGAATCCACGAGTAAAGTATCCATTAAGCCTATACGCAGCATCGAATCCGCGAGTAAAATGTCCATGGTATCTAGGCACGCAAATCTGAAAGTCTCATTACAGTTATCACGAGTATCGAATCCGTGAGTAAAATGTCCATGTTACCTCGAACGTCAAGCGAGAGCGCGAAAGTAGCGCGCGTGAGAGTAACAATCGATTTTACGAAAGTCCTGGATATTGGAACATGCTCCTCAGACCTTTCCCAGGCCACAGCCATTTATTAAGTTACCATTAATATTTTAGTTGTATTTGACTCAACTTTTCGAACTATTTGCCTCCATAGGACTTTAATGGGTCCGTTTTCGAAACGTAATTCGAACTGTACCTGAACTTTCAATAGTTCGACCATCTCTAATGGCCACTTTAATTTCTACTGATTGGATGTTGGATGGGTCAACCATGCTCAGATCTCTACTGAGCAACTGAATCAACCCAGGCGCTGGGCTATTAGGGGTCCTGCAACAAGAGGCAGTATTCTCAGAAGCATTTTATTTATATCCAGACTAGCCCAGCCGGGTGAGATATTCCACCATCATGAGTGCATTGGCAATGGGGCCAATCTTCGGTGGGGAGAAGTAATGGTGGAATGCCTACACCCCATTTCCAGTGTCGATTTTAGATCCGGGATTGCATATAGAAGTCAGTGGGAAGACGGGATTAAATTGGAATGTCGAAATCGATATCGCGAGAGTAGTAAAATGTCATGGTATTAGGCGCAAGCATACGAATCTGCGAGAAAAGTGTCCATAGACCTTACGGAGCTATCGAATCCACGACGTAAAAGGTACATGTGTATCTAGGCGCAGCATCGGAATCCACGAGTAAGTGCTCCTATAAGCCTTACGCAGATCGGAATCCGCGGAGTAAAGTAAAAATGTCCATGGCTCTCAAGGGGGCGACGAACATCCGAATTACGAGTAAAGTTCCATTACAGCTATATACTGCGAAGTATCGAAATCGTCGAGTAAAATGTCCAGTTACCTCGAAAGTTGATGCAGAGCCGAAAGTAGCCGGCGTGAGAGTAAGATAGATTTTACGAAAGTCCGGGATATTGGAACATGCGCTTGAGCACCATTTCTGTTTGTAGTCATTTGTAAAGATAAAACACAGAGATTTGTTTAGTTTAACTTTTTTAGTAAATGTAAGCACCTTGCTTACATATTAATAATAATTATAACAATAATAAAATAATAAAAAAATATATAAATAATAATAATAACAAACATGGTGCTAAAAAAAACCCACCTATTTATTTTTTAAAATTTTGCGCTTAATGCGCAAAATGTCTCTGTGCATGGTGAGCAAGCGCCCCTCCATGCGCCTCTGCCTGCTCTCCAAGCGCCTCAGACGCCTGTCCATTTTCTCCAGCCGGCGCCGGAAACTGGAGGCTGTACCTGTGGCCTTGGTGGGGGTGCTGGTGGAGGTGACCCTCCCTCCTCTGTATCACTGGCAAAAATAGATCCCACATCTGCAAATTTATATATTAAAAAAGTAAATAAGTAAAATAATAATAATAAAAAATAATGTAAATATTGTGGATATTTTTCATGTGTACTAACATTAACTAACAGTTACATTTACTAATACTAACACTAACTAACATTAAGGGCTAGGCCACACTAGCGTGTTTTTCGTGCGTTTGCGCAAGCGTTTCGCATTCATGTTTGCGCCCGCGATTTTTGCTAAAATGGAAATCGCAGGAACGCGAAAAATCCCACGATTTCCGATGCGCATGTGATTGCGCGTCCGTTCGTGTTTTGGTAGCGCATGCGTTCACCATTTCTGGTGCGTTAAAGCATGCGTTTCCATAACGCAAAAAGGCAAAAACGCATGCGCAAAACGTGAATGCAAAACGCACAAGAATCGCGCACACAATCGCGTGCGATAACGCTCGCAATTTGGTGCACGATTCCTGTGCGTTGCAGTGTGGCCTCACCCTTACTAACATTAAAAAAAATTTACTTTGAGTCGTTTATGAAAAAAGAGCTTTCAAATCTGTATTATAATTAAATATTGTAAAAAATTTTCGTGTGTACTTGTCCTTTAACTAACATCTACTAACATTGTTACATTAAAATTTGCTAACACTAATGAACACTAACATATGCACTTTGAGTCCTTAAGGAGAAAAGCACTAAAGGCCCCGCAATCGTTTGTGGCAGTTTGCAAAATTTCAAAGCGCTATCGCCAATCACAAGTGCTATAAAAGTAACAAGAAAAGTGCAGTTAGGGCTAGGCCACACTGGCGCGTTTTTCGCGCATTTGCGCATGCGATTTTCGCTAAAATGGAAATTTCCGATGTGCATGCGATTGAGCGTCCGTTCATGTTTTGGTAACGCAAAACGCGAACGCACAAGAAAAGCACACACAATCGCGTGCGATAACGCTCGCGATTTTGTGCGAGATTCCTGTGCGTTGCAGTGTAGCCTCAGCCTAACTTCGTATAGTGGTGATACTTAGACAGAGCTTGTCAGAAAGATCTGCTGCAGAACCGCCTGATTAGTGGTGCAATAGGTGGTGTTTTATACAACTCAATCACAGATAAAATTTCATATATAAATGTGATACTTGCCCTGGACACACTGCTGGATGTCCTGGATGTAGTTCCATCTCTGCCGTTTGAGGTCTGACCACCTCTTTTGGAGCTGAGAGGTGGTCAGATCAATGCGAAACTGCATCCGCCGGTTTCGCCTGCAGGAGGCTCATTATGCGCCGTTTGCGCTCTTTAATGATTGGCATCCCGTCATAACCCAGCCGGGTGAGATATTCCACCATCAGACGCTGCCATTGCATGGTGGCCATGCTTTCTGGTGGGGAAAGTAATGGTGGAATGACTACACCCACTTTCCAGTCTCGATTTTAGATCCTGGATTGCATATAGAAGTCAATGGGAAGAAGGGATTATAATTGAATTTCGAAATCGAATCCGCAAGTAAAATGTACATGGTATCTAGACGCGAGCATCGAATCCACGAGTAAAGTGTCCATTAAAGCCTATCCGCGAGCATCGAATCCACGAGTAAAATGTACATGGTATCTAGGCGCGAGCATCGAATCCACGAGTAAAGTGTCCATTAAAGCCTATACGCGAGCATCGAATCCGCGAGTAAAATGTCCATGGTATCTAGGCACGAACATCGAATCTACGAGTAAAGTGTCCATTAGAACCTATACGCGAGTATCGAATCCGTGAGTAAAATGTCCATGTTACCTCGAACGTTCTAACGCGAGAGCGCGAAAGTAGCGCGCGTGAGAGTAACATCGATTTTACGAAAGTCCTGGATATTGGAACATGCTCCTCAGACCATTTCCCAGGTCCCACAGCCATTTACATTAAGTTACCATTAATATTTTAGTTGTATTTGACTCGAACTTTTCGAACTATTTGCCTCCCATAGACTTTAATGGGTCCGTTTTCGAACTTTCGAACTTTTGAACTTTCCCAATAGTTCAAAAGTTCGAAAACGGACCGAACTTTAAATAGTTTGACCATCTCTACCAGTTCATTACCCATTGTAGTCAGACCTCCACTGCAGTAGTCAGTGTTAGTTAGCCATCCAGTTCATTAGCCAGTCTTGTATGCCTTCCAGTTTATTAACCAGTGTTGTCAGCCCTCCAGTTCATTAGCCAGTGTTGTAAACCCCCCAGTTCATTAGCCAGTATTGTTAGCCCACCAATTTATTAGTCTGTTACTGTAATCCTAAAGGAATGGGAGGCAAGGGAGCTATGCCATACCTCCCGTTCTTCAACATGAGCCAGTGGTGGATGACACCGGTGAGTAAGTTTTCTATCTTGATTCCTGGCTCCTGTTACTTTAATTGAAGAATGGGAGGTAAGACATAGCTCCTTTACCTCCCATTCTTCAATTAACGTAAAAATGGAATAGTTCACTTTCTGACTCAACTAATCCTTTAACTACATACACTTGAAAATATTGCAGGTAACAATGTAAAATGCAAATAATGGTCTTTAAATAAATGGGTGTAACCTAAACAAAATAGGTGTGGTCTTCCACACTTTGCCTCCCAGTGTGTCCCTCTTTTGCATTTTAAAATGTTTGGAGGTATGTTTCCAAATGTTGTGAAGTAGGTTACTTGGGGATGAGATTCCCTGTCCTCCCTGCATCCAATTGTTTTGTTGCTGTGTTCAAGATTATGGTTTGAATTGATTTAATATGTGTTTTTAGGATTTACCACGTGCAGCCTGCTCCATCTCTCTTCTGTTCAACTACTTGGGGATGAGATCTGGCCTAGAATCTTGCATCTTGTTGGGCACCCAAGGTTTCCCAGATTTATGCCTCAGCTAACCCACAGTGAGTTTGAATGGGCCAGGTTTGGTTTGAAAGCTGCTGGTCTGTTGAATTTTGGATGCTGGTTTGGGTCAGATCTTTAAAAAAAAAACAGGCAACTCTGGGTACTCTGGTAGTCCGTCTATAAAAAAAATGAGCGGAGTTTAACTGGATGGATGTCTTTGTAACATGAATATCAGTTAAAGGGTCACTATACTCACCGAAACAACTTTACATTTTCTGAAACTACAATTTGAGACAAGTACAATGATGGTGCTCACATGTTTATCTGTGCTTGCTTTGTCATTAAATTAATAATGTTTGGTGAGTACTCCTAATTCCCCCCACCCTCCCTTACTCACTGCCTTCTTTTAGTGTCTGCGACACTTATGTGTTCTTCACAGCCTCACCATGGACACTGCTCTGCTTACACATCTCCCCCTCTCTCCCCAATGCTGTCTTTTCTCTGCTGATTCTCTTAAATGTTGCAGAAAGTGTGCTGGCAGGCACAGAGGTCAAGCATGGGTTACATATTATAATATCTGCTTCTGGAGTGACAGGTCTTTCCCTGTAAATGATGTGATTAAAATGATGATTTCTCAGAATCTACTGCTCAGATTTAAAATCTGAAAAACGTTTTGGAGAAGTGGAATCTTGCTGTATCTAAATTTACGAGTAAAGATACCCTTTAACAAAGGCATGACATCTTTTTTCTTTTAAAGATCTTTCAGTTCAGTTAAATGGGTAATGTGATCATTCTCCTATGAAATACTCATACAAGGTCAGTTGGCCTCCAATAACCATATGGTATGTAGATTAACTAATTATTGATCAGCCATGCAGGATATGCATAAGTTATAAATGTCCAATTTGAAAGCAAATTTATTTAAACACATTTAAAGCACTTACAGTATAAAATCAAATTGCAGTAGGGCAGAGATGTATAGAAACAATATTGATTTATGCCGAATAGGAAATTAAAGTTAAAAGATATTTGCAGCAAAATATAATCCTATAGATGGGAGGCCTGTTAAATAGCAACATTGAAAGAGAGCGATGAAGCACCAGAAAGAAAAATGTTAATATTATTTAAAGTGCATTTTGGAATACCGTATATACTCGAGTATAAACCGAGTTTTTCAGGCTGTAAAATCAGCCTGAAAACTTGGACTCGGTTTATACTCGAGTCACTACTTACCTTAGCACTCCAGCAGCCGCACGATCATTCCCTGTACTGGCGCGCCGGCCTGACGTCACTGCCCGGCGCCAATTAGTGACGTCAGCCGGCGCGCCAGTACAGGAATGAGCGCGCGGATGCCGGAATGGAGAGGACGCTTACCATCAATGGCACACAGTCCCAACAGGAAGCCCTTGGATGGAGGAGAGCCCACAGGTACAAACTGAACTGGGTGGGAGGGTGAGGGTGGCATTCAAGATGTTTGGAAACTACAACTCCCAGCATGCTTTATTAGCTGGGAGTTGTAGTTTCCAAACATCTTGAATGCCAAGTGAGGATGGCATTCAAGATGTTTAGAACTACAACTCCCAGCTAATAAAGCATGCTGGGAGTTGTAGTTTCCAAACATCTCGAATGCCAAGTAAGGGGGCACAAGATGTTTGGAAACTAAAACTCCCAGCATGCTTTATTAGCTGGGAATTGTAGTTTCCAAACATCTTGAATGCCAAGTTTCTACCCTCGGTTTATACTCGAGTCAACAACTTTTATTAGGATTTTTAAGTGAAATTGGATACCTCGGTTTTTACTCGGGTCGTTTTATATTCGAGTATATATGGTAATATTAATATTATATGGCGTTGAAAACACAAAGCCACTTTTAGAAATTATAAAGATTTCGTAATAAAAATAATTATATTCATCTTTGATAATGAAAACAATCAATTAAATATCAATAAGAATAAAGTTGCCATCTTTATTTTCAAGAATAGAGACTATCAGGGAGATTCAATAAAAGTTCTTATCGTTTAAAATGGTGCTAATTTTGCCCCAACCAATCAGAACTTATGTAACATTTGAAAGCTAACATCTGATTGGTTGGGGCAAAATTAGCACCATTTTAAACGATAAGAACTTTTATTGAATAACCCCCAAGGTTATTATTAATTTAATATTTTTACAGGGTGTGGCTATAGAGGGCAATTGAAAAACCATCAATATGTCGATGGGGAAATAACTTGGTGTTGAAACTTTTCCTCATTTCATATAATTTCCGTCTTAAAACGGACAAAACATGACAAAACAGAGGTATATGTTTATTTTCTTGGCATTTGTGGACTTTTGTTTGCTGATAACAGTTTTTCGTAATAAATTCAGAAATATTATTTAATAATAGATTGAATTACCGTATCCTAATTTAGTATTAATATGGATGGCCTTGTGAAATCCCAGTGGTTATCCATCTAAAAGGCCTGCAAGCAAAATCATCCAATAACATATCTTGGATACTTTAACTTCTTTGTCTCCGGATGTATTTGTAATATATTTTAGCAAGCCTAGATTTATAAAAATAAAAACATTGTTTTAATTGTTGCACTAGTTACAGGCCTGTGCATTAGGCTGAATTCTTATCTGGAATGTTTAAAACCCTCCAGTGCACTGGAACAATTCTTCTGTGACTTTCAGCTTCTTGCTGTTTCTCCTCCCACACAGCATCCGCTTTCCACAAACTGTTATAAAGAACATTTATCTCAACAACCTACTTTTAGTTCTCCCTGCCCCGCCAACTCCATCTGTTTCTTTTGCAACAATTGTTTGTATACTGTGTGCGGCATACAGATGAACACTGGGTCTTTGTTGTATTTTCTTGCACTGTGCTAAAGGTCTAGTCTTGAAGAAAAGAATGTGTAATGTCAAACAGGAGGGAGTTTCAGCATGGTCCTACAGGGATTCCAGCATCTCGTAATAGTTCTCTCTATGCAATTAGATGTGAAATGAACTGGTATATCTATAACAGAAAGTCAGCTATAAAACTCTAACCCTTCATTATGATATAGCTGTCATTTCATTGTGAACTATGCTTTATATTAAATTAACTAGATTACAGAAAGTCATAGACGCAGTTGAAAATCCGATACCTAAAGCTGGGTACACACAGTAATGATAAACAGCACTTTAATGTTATTGTGTGTAGTGCATTTTCTGAATGGCAGCGAGGCTGACGAACATTCCTACCTGCCTAGCAACTATTTGGAAAAAAACTAAAATTTCCCTCAGCTGTGGTTGTCATCTAAAAGATGGCATACGGAATCTGCAAGATCCTGTTGGTCATTTCTTAATCAGGGTACACACAGTCCTGGGAGTTCTCCCTATACACAGCATAGGGAGAATGTTCAGGTCCTGAATGTTCCCTGTGTGCACTTAAGACTTTTTACCAGCACTTGTCTTTTCTGGGTAAATATCTTCTGTATAATCTGCAGTTCACACGGGATCTTTTATTAATTTCTTGTTGAAAAGTCCATTACGTTCTCTGCCACTTCACATGGCTCACTTTTACATAGAACAGATCACTGCAAAAATATGGAACGCTTCTCAAATTTGATGATGCGCAAATTCCTGAAGCGTTTCATATTTTTTCAGTGATCTGTTTTAAGAGTGTGTCTCCTGCGTTAACTGTACCCGGGTGCACCCTGATGTTTGAGAAATGACAGACAGAATCTTGTAGATCCTGTCTGTTATCTTTCAAAGATCTGTGCAGTGTGTTCCCACCATTATACATTGGCTTCTACGGGCGATACCGGGAAGTATCAAAATACAGGGCAGTAGTGGCTTTTTGACCATAGCAATCATTTTCACTGCATTTGAAAATGAACACATTGGTCAAAAGCAATACTAATGCTAATTTGGACATTACCAATAGTTTTCCTTTACAAATATGTCCCTTTTTCTTTGAATTATAGACATAAGGGGTGATTGTGGTCTTTCAAATGCAGCAGTTTCTTAAAAGCCATGCAGGCATCTACTGCAAGCAATGTACCAACTAAATTTTTGGCACTGTTTTTGACTTTTTAATGCCACCGTATAGGTTGTGTTAAAGGGTAACTGGTCTCCATACAAGTGTCATTTTTTGACACCTTTCAAACAAGCCTAACATGATGTCTCTAACTTCTCTGGTTTTGTAAATTTATACTTCTCCCCTCTCCAGACGATCCTAAAATCAGCAGTTCAGATAATTTATTTCTCCTCCAAGAGAGAATCTGCAACCCCGATGCTGCAACTTCCGATACTGCAGTCTTTGGAGTGGAGTGAATAATATTTAACACCCTTTTTGTGAAATTTAAATCTCTTCACTATGCTGACCCATATCTTCCTGGCCATGCCCTCCATTCCTCAAAAGGCAATCTTCTCCACAAGAGTTAACCAACCTGAGCCACGCTGAGGTTCGCACTATTGGCCCCCCATGATATTACCCCGTTCCTGATCCACACAAACCCGACCCCTATGTGCCTAAGTCCTGCCCCTTTCCCCCCGCTTGTGGCCCATTGGATGCGTGTTGGACATCACTGCTTTATACTGAATAGAATTGAATAGACTGCAGCTAGAAGCATGATCCTGTTGTTATTTTAAAGGATTGAGTATGTATGTATAATTTTATTTATATAGAGCCACTTGGGTACGTAGCACTGTGCATTATAGAATACAGAGTATGCAAGCCATTAACCCTTTCAGTGCCAGCAGTGAGTGTACTTTAACATGATAACATAATTTCTTTTACTTTGCTGGAGATTTTACTGGATTTTTGGGTAAAATATGCAAAAATAATATATATATATATATATATATATATATATATATATACCGTATATACTCGAGTATAAGCCGACTCGAGTATAAGCCGAGGCACCCATTTTTGCCTCAAAAAATTAGAAAAGAAAAGAGATTGACCCGAGTATAAGCCGAGGGTATACAGTAACCCTAATACCTTTCCACTGTAGTGTTTGGAAACTACAACTCCCAGCATGCTTGGTTGCTGGGAGTTGTAGTTTCCAACCACCTATAGTAGAAAGGTATTGGGGATTACTGTATGGCATACTGTCCCCCACCCTAATACCTTCCACTGTAGATGTTTGGAAACTACAACTCCCAGCATGCTGGTTGTGGGGGTTGTAGTTTCCAACCACCTATAGTAAAAAGGTAATGTGGGTGTCTGCATGGCATACTGTCCCCCAGCCCTCCCCCCAGTACCCCCAGCCCTCCCCCCAGTCCCCCCCCAGCTCACTTACCCGACCTGGTCTTCAGTCTTCCTCTCTCTGCAATCCAGAAGCCGCCGCGAGTCCGGCCTGCATTCCCATTACTGCTTCGCTGTTTGCTGAGCGATGACGTCATCGCGCAACCGCGAAGAACTACTGGGAACTGCCGGCCGGACTCGCGGCTGCCTCTGGATTGAAGGTAAGTTCCTTGTGACTCGAGTATAAGCCGATGCAGATAACTGAGCATAGCTCTTCATCCAATTGTTAGTCATTTTCTCATATTTTCCTTTTCTCCCTCAACTGTAAAGGGGAAAACTGTACCTGTAAAAATCAAATGAAAATTGCATCTAAAAACTGTAGAGGAAAGTTCAAAAGCATCTAAATTATGAAAGCCTAACCCCTGCTGAATAGAACGGTATGCCACATTCATGGGTGTACTCGGAGAGATGGCTACCAACTAACCCAAAGCGGGACAAATGTCAAATGGCAGTAAGGGCACCGCCACACTGCGCCGCAAACCCAATCGCATACGGAATAGCATGCGATTTCATGTGCGATTTTGTGCAGTTTTTTCAATAGAAATTGAAAACCGCATGCGGAACGCAAATCCCAATCACATGAGTAATCATAACTCACCAGAAAACACACGTTTTCGGCGCGTTACTGCATTTTCAATGATCGGAAAAAACACACTCGCAAACGCAGAAAAAACTATGCAGTGTGGCCTAGGCCTAGCCTAGTTCTTTCATTTATACCATCAATAGGGTGGGTGCAGTTCTTCGTAGAAATTCGGCAAAACCTCATGTAATGTAAAAAAAAAAAGTGACCAAATATCAATATTCCAAATGTTCTAAATCAAACGGTATGTCATATGCATGGTTACACACAAGGACATAGAAGCGACTGGCCACGAAGTTAGAAAATGAACGATGGTTCAAAAACAGCAAAAATATTCAGCTAACTTCAAATTTGAACAGTCTGCAGTTTTTCCCACACAAAACCCCCCTAACTCAGAAATATCCACCACAAACTATATAAAAATATATTATTGGAATCTTCTTACCTTCAGCTATATAATGATGTAGTTTGTTCATTCATACCATCAAACGGTATGCCATATGCGTGGTTACACACACGTACGTGGAATTGACTAGCCACAAAGTGAACGAATACACAGTGGCCCAATTACAGCAACTTTTCAGATATTTCACAATCCCATTTATTAAAAATACCCCCAAAACTATATATTCTTGGAATTTACACACCTTGAGACACACAGCGGTGCCATTCTTTCATGCATACCATCAATAGTGTGGACGCAGTCGATCAATCAGTGGTGCCTTGATTTCTCCTCTTGCCTCCCTTATATACCTGATTGAGATTGGTGATACCTGCCTTTAAGAACCTTTGAAATGACTGTCCATGTGATTGTTGGAAGAAGGGGCAGGCTAAATGGGAGGGGTATATATGGGATATACCAGTAGTGTGTATTATATACTGTTTGTATTATGTCATGGCCGTAACGCTGTGGGCTTGACAAAGGGGACGTGTAGTTCCCGAAACGTAGCCCTGTAATGCAGCGAGCCACATAATAAAGGATACTTGCATGAACTTTGGAAGTGCGGTGTCTTTACATTATTCTATATATGTATATATATATAAATAAAAAAGAACGTCCGGATCTTTGGCCGAAATGCGTTGACTAGTTTTGTCACATTAAAGTACTTGTCACTAAGACCCAGGAGTGCTCCGATATTTCAGTTACTTTTGTATCGCTAAGGGAAGCACACGGGAGGATGTGTCAGCAGTCGTAGGAGTGCCGCTCTGCTTGGTTACTATATATATATATGTCTTTAGTTGCACTCACGTAACTACGATCGATTGCCCAGGTGCTATGTCCAAAAGGAAATACATGAGCAGGAAAGCACTCACAGGACTTGTAAACCACATCAACTTCAACGAATGAACATCTACGCGTTTCAACCGCTACCCATGGCCGTCATGAGCATAAAAGTGTTACACAATAGCAAACTATTTAAAACAATAGCCCCACCCCTCACCTGTGCACCCTAATTATACCTATTGCACAATACCACTCACGCTGTGTAAACACACGGAAGAAGCAGGAACACCGGGCCTCCCTCACCACGTCACAGACCGCCCGCACGCCCACAACGACTATAAGGTGACATAGTGCATTCAATAAATATCTCATAAAAGTGAAATCGTGCACAGCATATACAATTTAGGTAAATGACAGTAACCCATACATAAGATATGCAAACTTTACAAAAATGTGCATATTAAAATCATATAAAACACTATAAAAAACAGTATGAAAACCAGTACAGTGTCTCCTATAATCCTACTCTGATTCATAATTATATGAAGGGCATTCACAATATTACATTAATCTCCCAACCCCCCACACTGTCATTTTCCAATGATCGATCTTAAACAGTATTTTTTAAAGAATTTTATTAGAATACATCAGAGAACCCTCACTCAGCCCACTTAAGTGCTGGTATAACCATCTTATAACCCCCTGGTCTGCGGAGGCCATTCACATTTCTGGTATTTGACGTTGTCCAGCAGCAGAATAGGTAAGTTATGGTGTGCATAGTTGGGAACAAATACGAGCACAAAAAGAGGACCCTGCCTCAAAGCCCAGGTCCAATGGGAAGTTCGACAACAAAATATCCTTCTTTGTACCTAGCCTTAGTGATCATAGCTACTGTTGTCCCTCTAAGCTGTTCGCTTTTGCATGTTCTGGTCAAAGTAGGAGCGCACAAAATCTACAGAAATATAAGAAATATAATTTAGTATGTGCCTTGATATTGATAAATTAAAGGAAATATACAGTATCTTAAAATATTTTTGCCAGTTTATCTTTGCTTAATTACCTCATATTTTAATAAAGATTTAATATTTTTCATCAAATGGATTTCACAATGGATTCCGTCTGAATCTGGATGGATCGTCTCGATTTTGGGACTTTGGAACCTATTTTCTATAATTATCGAAAGTTCGAGGTTTATCGAAAATAGCCCCGAACGTTCAATAATCCTTGAAAATACGATTGGAACCTCGAAAGTAGTCTCTGATCGTATTTTCAAGGATTATTAAACGTTCAAGGCTATTTCAATAATCCTCGAAAATAACCTTGAACATTCGATAATAATCGAAAATTTGTTCCGTTATGGATCTCCAGGAATTATCCAAGATCCGGGAATCCGAAAACGGATTACAAGCTGTCCTGTTTAATGTGTTAGTAATCTGGTGTTTGACATGCACATTCTAGAGTTTGTTTTGTTTGCCTTACAGTTTGTAGAGGTCACATTTATGTAAACTTGGATCCCAAATAATAATGTCCATTATTATTTTTTAAGCATTGAAATTGTTGTCGGTATTTATATTAATAATAGAATTATAGTTTCTCTAGGGAGGGGCATATTGCCACCATGCTGTTTAGGGGACTGTATTGATCTAATGCTAACCAATTGAACTTCTACTAACAAATGTTAAAAAGGTTAATGGTGGCTGCTTTGCAAACCTCAAGTGATTTAATATTCCAATACCAGCAGGTATTTGTGTAATTAATATTTTTATATAGTCATTAGGCCTTATATATATATGTGTGTATATAACGTAATGCATGATCTTAGGGGGAATAATTGGAAATTGTAATCCATTTCAAAACCATTTTGCTTTACCTTAATCATTGAAGTGTTCTTATTCAAGTGGATCTGGATTCAAGTGGATCCTTTGAACTCTATATAAGATTTAACATCAATGAAAAGCTAGTGACATTAAGAATTAATGAAGTGTGTTATGTTCCCTTAAACATGTAATTGAAAGGCAGCTACCATAACAGACTGAGAGAAATTTGAAGGCGAAGTAACAAAACAATGCTATAAAGAGATTTGTTATGTTTTACAGAAGTGACCCCAGCTAAACGCTCCAAGCCATAGATGTCCTGTAGTAATTAGCTCTTCCAGTTCATTCCCATAGCTCATCCAAAATAATCTGAACATGTATGCCCAACATACTTCCTGTATGGTGTGTGGCCAAATTGTCCATGCACTACTTTTGCTGATTTGTACAATAATTACCAATATTAACAATATCACCATTTTTAAAAAAGAATTCTGTTAAGTGTGGAAATATGCAGATAAAAAACATGTATGGTATTTTAAAGGGGAACTAAAGCCTCAAACCCATCTCCTCCCTTTTAAAATACCCATGATAAAGAGCCCTTTAAGGGCACGGCCACAATGCAACGCAAACGCAATCGCACATGGAATCGCATGCGATTTCATTGCGTTTGCGCATGTGTTTTTTCATTAAGTATTGGAAAACGCATGCGATTGCGATTTAAAATGTGGAACGCAAATCGCATTGCACCCGAAAACGCGCTTTTTCGATGCGTTGCCGTGATTCCAATGATTTGAAAAATCTCAGCAGTGTGGCCTAGCCCTAATAGTTACACTTATAGAAATATTCCTTTATTGTATTGATTGAAGCCCGGGAGGTTAAGAATCTATGTCTTACCTTCCATTCTTCAATCAATTGACCAGGAGCCATGGACGAAGTTAGAAGATATTTACCTTACATGCGATCCTCTGCAACAGCATTGAAAATTCCTGACCACTTCCTGGTTTAGATTAACTATAGTGCGCATTGTCGTAGTTGTTCTTGAACGACTATGACAAAGTTACAGGGTAACTACAACTTGAACCAGGAAGCGGTTGAGACCTATCAGTGCTGCTGCAGATATATCTTCTATCTTCGTCCGTGGCTCCAGGTCAATTAATTGAAGAACGGGGGGTAAAGCAAACCTCCTTAACCTCCCGGGCTTCAATCAATACATTAAAGGAATAGTTTACTGTTCCTTTAAAGAAGGGAAGGGGTTGGTTTAGGGCTTTATTTCTGTTTAATACAAAGAATCTTTGTGGAGATAATGGGTAATGCATCAACTATTTCAACATGACAGTTCTGAAAACATGTAGAATTGTTTTTCATTTCATTAAACTTACAATTTAAAAAAATCCATATTTTAACAGAAATATTGGATTTTCCTGGTAAAACACATTATTGGTTCTCCAAGGTGTTGCATGTTTAGTTAGTTGTTATTGAAAACTGTGAAACTTAGATGCGGGGGCGTGTGGTTAGTAATAGACAGTCTGTTTATAATGGTTTCTTTGGAATATGATTTATTTTTCTGTGGAGGATGCACACACCTTATGCTTAGTTTGCACTACGGTTTTACTTGCAAAAGGCTATCACCTTATAATTGTTAAACATGTGAATTTAGACCGTTCTTTGCTCTAACTTTCATTTATCAGAACAGAGGAAGATATGCTAGGCACACTCTAACATATGCAATAAAAGACACCTTTATTTAAATTCACAGGGTATATAGAATATAAAAACAATAAAAAAACCCACATGTGGACCCTCACTGAAGGATAATCGACTGAGGGAATATAAAGTGCAAATCTATACAGTATGCAGTATAGTCACATAATAGCAGGTAGAAAGCATCATGGAGATATATGCAGTAAGTATGCCCATAGTAGGTACATAGCTACCATCCCAAGTGTCCAAATCAGTCATTCGGCATTATCCTGTGAGGGTCCAGCAGGCAGGACACTTGGGATGGTAGCTATGTACCTCTTACACTTTGGGCATACTTACTGCATATACCTCCATGATGGATTCCAGCTGCTATTATGTGACTATACTCCATACGATAGTATAGATTTGCACTTTATATTCCCTATGTATTTTTAATTGTTTTTATATTTTATAAACCCTGTGAATTTAAATAAAGGTGTATTTTATTGCATATGTTAGAGTGTGCCTAGCATATCTTCCTTTGGTTCTGATTATCTATATTTGATTGCTATAGTGCACCTCCCCGACAGAAGCATTTATTAGCTTGTGCTTGGTTACTAGCTTTCATTTGTAACATTTAAGAATGATTTTTACAGTCTATCAGGGTTATTCAATAAAAGATCTTATCGATATAAATGGTGCTAATTTTGCCCCAACCAATCAGATGCTAGCTTTCAAATGTTAAATAATATCTGATTGGTTGGTGCAAATTTAGCACCATTTTTGATGATAAGAACTTTTATTGAATCTCCCTGTTTGTGTCTGTAATACAATGCAGGTAAAATTATTAGAAATGTAAATTATTATAGGCTAAGACAGCAGGGAAAGTTGCTGAGGGATTTAGTTTTGTAAGTGGCCCATGAAAGGTTGATTAGGCACAGAATACTTTTAAAACAATTCCGTTGTTCAGCTATGAACAAATGTGCATGATTTATGTCCAAACTGTCCAGGCAGTTCAGAAAGATTTCATCAACAGCAGCATGGAGCCATCTTTAAAGAGGTTAGAATGGGAGGTATTAGGGGGAGAAAAATCCTTCCTGATTCCAAAAAGCAATCAGAAAGTATTGCCTGTTTTGGAGCCATAAATTACCACAATCACTTTCGGCCTCCTGTTTGTTTGGCATTTTCTAAAGAGGGTTCTTCACTTCACTTCACTTCTCTTTTCCTCCAGGAGACTATGCTATGAGTGTTATTTATTTACAAGGAATAGATCTTAAAGGGCATGTCCACCCCCAAAACTAAAATTTAACCCCTTACTGGCCACATCAAGTAGTTTAAAACAATCCTTACCTTACATTCCTGCTCAAAATAGTTCCCCTGCTATGCCCCTCCAAAGTCCAGGAAACTGCTTTGTAGGAGCAGTGTGTGACTCATGCTGTGCCTGCTCAGTGTAGCCCTCCCTGCCTCTCAGCCAATCACGGACGCGGCTGCCGGTCCCGCCCCCTACTTTCAATTCCATGCAAGCAGAGGGCCTGAACACTGCAGCGGAGGAGAGAGGGCAGATAAGTAAGAATCGGGGGACTTTCTAACAATTATATTAATGCGGTTGGGGCTGGGGGAGCATGCCCTACCACATATCAAAAGTTAAATTTCAGGGTGGACATGCCCTTTAAAGGTCATCTATACCGAAAAATAGGTTATTTTAAATTGACCATAACTGGACACTATAATTCTTCCCAACTACCACTGTACCATTTTTTTTGTTGATATGCCCCCTATTTCTTTAGATATCCAATCTAAAACTTATTATATTTCAGCTGTCAATCAAGTTCCTTGCTCTATTCTTCTGTGAGTAGTTTTACTGTAGCTGGAATGGTGACAGAGTTTTGACAGTTGGAATTCTGTGTGCAGGCTTGACAGTTGGTTTGTGGGGAAAAAGTAAGGTCGGATGGAAGTGGGAGTGGTTAAAAGAAGGAGGGGGGATACTGAACTAAACAAAATGTGTGCTGGATTGAAGGCATGCAGCAACACACGCAAATCAGAGTAAGTGCTACTTACATGTATTCATTTACAGATTAAAGGGACAGTTCAGTAGAAATTATCAATATTTGTTAAATTGTTAGTTTGTGCAATGCCTTAGTTATTCTACATATTCTCTCCCATTTTGAAAAATCAGTTGATTTCATACCCTTGCTGTTCCCTGCTGTTGACATTAGTAAGCTGACATTTCAGGTTCTAACGGTCCTTTTTCTTCCCAGGATGCACCACTTCCTTGGAATGTTCCTAACAGTAATTTGTACTGATTGGCTGTTGGATGGGTCAAAGATGCTCAGATCTCTACTGAGCAACTGAATCAACCCAGGCACTGGGTCACGGGCAAGATCATAATGGTCTCTATTAGGGGTCCTGCAAACAGGAAGTCAGTATTTCGGTTGCAGTTATTTATATACACAGACACAATGCTGAATGGGCAGGTTAAGGTAATTGGGATGAAAAAATACTGCTCTTTTTTCTGAAAAGCATATGGATTTGCACTGAACTTCCCCTTTAAAATGAGGCAAAGTCATTTTTTCAGTATAGTGTCCCTTTAAATGAAATATGTTGTTCTTTATAATATTTAAAAAGATGAAACAATAACATTATTGGTACCCTCAAGGATCTGTTACTCTCAACCAGTTCTAGAATCCTGTTTACAAGATGCTGCACTATTAACAATGTGTATATAAGTCTAGGACTAGAATGCATTTACCTGATTAAAAGAAGAGACAGATTTAGAGATATGGTTGAAGGCAGGTTTAAATACCGTAGTGAAGGATCAGGGCATATATAAACTCACTTGTACATAGAAATAGCACAAGTTGTTACTTTAGAGACCAATTAACTGCATTTCCATATGTGCATGCGTTTATATGTGCTTTCCGTCCTCCTAACAACTGTTCTACAAATTCTAAAAATAGGACACATACCTTCCTTCAAATAATTCACATTTTGCTGAAGTTGCCTATTTTATCAATGTTCATTTTTAGTACTTTATTATTCATATTTATTTTAGAAGAAGTTTTAATATTTAGAGATATTTTTTCCACTTCTGTCACATCGACCAATGATTTATCATCATGTTCAACACTTAATTATATATGTCTGATATTAATTTTGACAAAGATCCCAAGACATCACCAACTTGATTTAAAATTTCAGCCACAGTGTCTCTGAATAGCCATGATTAATGTGCTTAAAAATGTCACGAGACATTTATGAGACAGATTATGAGATGAAATGACAGGAATGGTAATGTGTCTTAGAAATTGTGTTTGTTTTATTAGCCTTTTTTCTATCATGTAGATATTTAAAAAAAAATAGTAGATTCATTTTGGTGATGTTAAATGAATTGTTAATGACTGCCATAAAGCATGTTTTTTTATATTGTTTCTGGTGAACACTGTTCTAAAGTGAACAAAGTTATTAATTGCATGCCATCACATGGGGCTGAAGTTCTTTTTAATTATCTAATGAAAACTGTTAGTGAATGTCTCTAGTGACACTCAGTATTGGGCCTTGTGGTTACTGTTACCCTATACTATTTTCTTCCTATGAGAATAGGATGTAGAACCCCATGACTTATTGTTAAGTCTCACAAAGTTTTAATCATCCAGGAAGATTGTTGATTCTAAAAACTGGTTTTATTCCTCCACAGGAATCAACCTAAATATAACTAAATAATTCACTAACATTTCTGGGTTTTTTTGTGGGTGGGTGGGTGGAGAATTCTTTACTTAGATAATGAGCATTAAAAGGCCATCTTTTCAGTGCAGAGAAGTTCTATTTGGTTTCTAAATGAATGGTGTTTCCTCCTGCCTACAAAATGACTTTGTATTGTGTGTTATATCGAGTCATAAAAGTCCACATGTGCCATTGAATTTTTTTTTTTAACTTTCCTTTTTGTTCCTGCAAGCTTCCCAATGTCAATACCTTTTTACATTTTGAGAAATACATGGAATATACAGAATGTCCATTGTGTGAGCTGACTACCACAAAAATAATTGAATCATTATTTATATGATCAAATACAAAACAAGATCTTGAAAAGTGTCTTTAAAGTACATTTGATCGTTTCCTTTATAGGTGTTACAATGCGAGAGCAAGTCAATGTCATGCTGTCTCTTCCTGTCTAATGCTGGTTTGATCTAATTCTTTTTTTGCAGGTAAATGAAACAATCTGGAGTTTAACCAAGTAGTCTCTTCAAAGCTAAAAAGATAAAAGTGTATTCTTTGTAAAGTAAAAAAGGGGAGTAGCTGTTGCACCCATTTCTAATTGGCACTGCTGTAATAATTATTACTTACTGTACACTTCCTTTTTTATTTTTATTATGAAAACCATATTTGTAATGAAATGATGGTTATCACTTTTTGAACAATACTTGTCTTGTGAACTTTTTGGTAATTTAATGATGTTGCATTGAGATTGTCTGTACATGTGGGTGGCTACAGTGCATTAAACTAATATGTTTAATTATATCATATGTTTAAATAGACTATTTATATTTACACTGTTGCCTAAATATACATTCTGTTGTTGCATAAACAACAAACGTTTGCAAATGTAATTACATAGACGTTGTTTTATCACTGAGGTGGACAATGTTTAGATACCAGAATATGTTTTAGACCTACTTGTTAGCTGTAAAAGCTATATAGCTTATTTTCTATTGGTTGATTGTGAAGGATCTCATTCATCCAGGTCATGGTATATCTGTTGTATTCAGTTAGATCAGCTGGACTTAAAATTTAGTTTTGCTAGTCATCTGTCTTTCTCAATTCAGAATGACTTGTACAAGAATCTGTTGTCAATTAAGTACCCTGGAAAGTCCCAATTAGCATATAACAGCCTGGTGTTAGGGACCTTCTGATGCAAGGTGTGATTGCATTGTGGCTACATGTGGTTATCGAAACTGCCCAGGGTAAGGTGTCCAAGCCACATTGTAGATGGCAGACAGTTGGTATCAAACCCCCTCATCTCTATTCGGACTTGGTTTCTTTATTTTCACATAAATGGCTTCATTGACACCCCTCCTGAACCAGTCCTGTTCCTTTGCCAAGATGTTGACATTATAATTTTCAAATTTATATTCTTTTTCCTTAAGATGCAAGTACAAGGTTGAGTCCTGACCTGAGGAATTGGGTTTTCTGTGCTGGGCCATACGTTGATGCAGATGCTGTTTGGTCTCTCCCACATACTTTTCACTGCACTGCACTGCGTATATGATATCACTTTTCTTGTGTTTCAGTATTGGGTCTTTCAGATGTACCAATTGCTGCCTCAGTGTGTTGTTTGGTTAAAAGCAGACATGGATATGGTGTTTTTTGAATTGAGAAAGCCAGTCAGATGACTAGAGAAACGTCTTCAAGAACTAAATTTAAGTCCAGTTGATCTAACTGAATACAACAGATATTTTCAATTGGTTGATTTACACAAAAATTATTTAAAAGGAATGAATATTTACATCTACAAATCTAGTCTCTATTGTTTTTTTCTATTATTAATAGTCATGTATCTATTATTAATAGTATAGTTACATTTGAGAGGATATAAAATAATTTACCTGCAGGTACATCCTCTTGTGCTATTTCATTTGTTTAAAATTTGTAATGATGAAACTGTTTACTTTCAGGTTTCTGACAGATGTGATTCAATTTTTGTCAATGGCAAGGAAATGAAGAGCAAAGTGGACACAATTGTTAACTTCACTTACCAGCACTTCACCACTGAGTTAGAAGTAACTGTCTGGGCACCTCGCCTTCCCCTGCAGATTGAAATTTCAGACACTGAGCTTAGTCAAATCAAGGGCTGGAGGATCCCAGTCAATATCAATAAAAGGTAAGCCAAATTTAAATTACAGCTTTCTCTGCATAGGGAGAACGCTCGGGACTGTGTGTATGCAGATCTTTGAAAGATGGCAGAAAGGATCTTGCAGAAATCTGTAGTGTGTGTACCCTGCTTAAAGGTGAAAAGAACTGAAAGATTAAAACAGGCCTAGAAGGTGTCAGTCCATCCCAGACTGCACACTTGCAGTCTTTAATCATATAGACTAAAAATCCCATGATACATGTATCCACAGAATATTAACAATAAACATGCAACCATAAAAAGAATCCCTTAGATATCATATTGCATGACTTGAAAACTGCCATTAATTTTTAAACGTTTCCTTAGTGCAACCCAGCCATTTCAATAGTTTGTTAAATTACTAATTAAAACTTGAGTTCAGCAAACACATTGGTCTTTGGATGTTGAAATCAAATATTAGTGTGACTAAAGAAGGATTGTTAATAGTCTATGCTGACAAATATTGACAGACATATAATCATAGGGAATAGCCAAAGAGCATATGCTCATCAAATTGGATTTTTAATCTGGTTTTCAAGCTGTCATAAATAAATTAAAGGTAACAATGCTTAGTAGACAACTAAAGGCTCGTACACACTTACACATACGGTCGTTCGTTCGGAGATCCGCCAAGTCGGTCGTTCAATGATCCCCGAACGAACAACCGTTTTGCCCAATAAAGCACCTACACCTGGGCCGCTTATCGGCCGAAACGTCTGTTCGCACACATCGTGTGTCGCGGGTCGGAACCTGCGATCGCACATGTGTACGAGCCTTTACACAGCCAGTTTCAATAACCAGAAGGCCATAAAAATAAAGCAAAAAAATTGCAGAGGGATTTTGAAGCAGTTAATTGAAATATTTAATGTTTAATCCAGCAAGATGTCTGTATGACAGAAAATGTATTGATTGGACATTTATGCCTGTCTGCAGTCGTATGTAAAGTATGGAGTTGACTCATTATCTTTGGTGTATTTCATCAGACTGGGTAAGGGAGCTGGACAAAACGGATGGAACAAATCATTTTGATCATGTTGTGCCTCCAGGAAAATAGCTGATTCGTAAATTCTTAATATTCCAACATAATAATGACCTACTTGGAGAAGAAACTAGCAGATGAGACTTTTACAACTGCAAGAAGAAAAGAATGATAAGGAAGCAGCTAAAGTTATGAAAGGAATATATATGGCATACACTTGGAAAAATATACCACAAAACATTTTGGCCTTTTCTCTAAATCTCTGAACATTTAAATATAATTATTACTGCAATTGCCTTTTTACAATGCAGAATGGAAATAATTTTGGCTTTAATGTAATTTAGGTATACTGTTTTTCCGAATAAATTACAGACTATAATGTGTTTTTTAGACCAACTAGAGACAGCGAGGATGAAGAAGATGATGAGAAAAAAGGTCGAGGGTGTTCCCTCCAGTACCAGCATGCTTTGGTTCGAGTCTTCACACAGTTTGTGGCAGAGTCATCTGATGGCAGTCAGCTAATTTACATGCTAGGCTCTGATTGGCAGCTTGATATTACAGACCTTGTGAGTGACTTCATGAAGGTAGAAGAACCAAGAATAGCTACTATAGAAGCTGGGAGAGTTTTGGTTGGACATGAACAAGGAATTACCACAGTACAGGTAATGATATTGCTTTTTAGTGCAACTTAAATCAAGTAAGATATAAAATCTTTCCACAACTTTCTCCTTGTGTTTTTATATGGTTACATATGAAACCTTATGAAGGCTTTGTGACTCATTTTATCCTTTTTCACTATCTGCTGAAAAAAATAAAATCTCTTGATAGGCAGTTGAGAAAAAAATTCTGACTGTAGACCAGTAGGAAATAACTGGGTGATTTACATTATGGTCTTCAGGTCTTTTAGGCATTTATTGTCACCGCTTATTCAAAGAAAATTTGCAGTAGACCATTTTTCTAAAAATGCCTTAATGGCATAACAAATAGAATTTAAAAGATAAAATGTCACATAGTTTGTATATTTAAAAATCCAAATTTTGTGTTTTCTGTTTTATGCCTTACTGTCCCTTGACAGCTGTGAGGAGTAATTTGTGAATGCCTATGAAACAGACATAATAAATCGCTTGTGGTACCATATGCTTGATAATGACTGCTTTGGGGCAGTTCAATAAATACATTTAAGATTAATGTCTGTATTACCCTTCAGTAATCAATATTTCTCAGTATCCTTTTCTTATGTCCAGTTGCAGCTGTTTTTCTTCTCCATCCATGATGCAGTTACACGGTGTGGAAAGATGAAAAATAACACAACACAAAAGAACACTGTATGTGATCAGAGAACCTTAAACTGTCAGATCTAGGGCAAAGTAACTTTATATATAACTCTTTATTTATTCAGCAGAACCAGTGAATGTAAAAGGTCACAGTAAGGTTGGAGAAGGTGCAGAATGAATCATGGTGTCAGTACTGCATCACTGATTTGGTATCGGTTTAGAAAAATCACTTACATTTTAGATAATCTGTTCTCAAAAACACGACAACATTTAGAATATGGTTCCTTGTAAAATATCTTTGGTTAAAGCGTTAATCTAAATATTATAATTTATGTACAATAATGGATATTTAATACTTGTATGGGCAGCCTCAGTTCTTCTGTTTAGTTCTCTTAAAAAAAATCTCACCAAAAGCCAAAGCTAGCCCAGCAAACGTGTGAATTGCAGCAATGGAGATTTGAAGGTTGAACTTGTAGATGATTTTGTTATCAGTCTAAGGGCTCTGGCCCCCCTTTTTTTCTAAAGCTGTTTAAGTTTGAAAAATGATCAGAATTCACCACCTTGTATCATTCATGTTAGCAAGCGAGACTAACAGAGAGTAATTGGAATGGAATATGTTCAGAATTGCAGGATTCAGTGTGATAATAACATTCAGTGCAGAAGATTTCAGTCAATCAGAACAGAATGAGAATGATGGGATGCCACCTACATCTCACAGACATGCCATGAAATGACATTATTTTCTTTCAGCTCCTGCTAACTCTAGTAAAGTTCAAATAAATTAAAAAAATAATTTGAAAAAACTATTTTAGAGTCCAAAAGTATATATAAACTAGCCAAAATAAACGCCCCTTTACTGGATACCAATCATACATGCAATACATTTATATGTAAATACTATAGAGCACCACACATTTAAAATGGAAAAGATGACCAGCGTATATCCAACTGCATACCAACCTCATACCAGTATTATTTTTCTGCTTGAATAAGAACATTGACATCTTATCATTTAAATAAACATGAATTTGCAGTCTTCAGTCTCAAGAAATCTGATTTGATCTGTTCAATGTGATGTAGTTTACCCAGCTTCACAAATGAGAAGTCTTGGGTGTGGATGGTAGGACCCTTGCATTAATGTATCTCTGACTAGAGAATGGTTGGCATAATGTAGCATAATAGTTTTTGAGCCTTAAGGCTGGGTACACACAATGGCGATTTTCTGTCCAAACCGACCGATATTTTCATATAGCGGTTGGTCGGGCCGAAAAATCGTTGGCGAAGGGGCAATCAGAAACAGCGGCAAATCATGGCCAATCGTGCGGTCTGTTATGGACTTCGATTTTGGCAGCAACCAACAGTGATTACCGTATATACTCGAGAATAAACCAAGGTTTTCAGGCTTTAAAAAAAGCCTGAAAATCTTACCTCGGTTTATACTCGAGTCAATCTTCCGCTTACCTTGCCCGCCGGCCGCGCGATCCGCATCCTCGGTGCGCATCCGTATGATGTCACCACCCAGCGCCTCTCACTTTGCGGCGCTGAGTAGTGACATCATCCGGATGCGCACCGAGGATGTGGAGCGAGGAGCGAGCTGCTGCCGGACAAGGTAGGAGACAATACTATACCTAATACAGGGACACCACTGGCAAATACTTACAAATAAGGGTAAAACCTTCTTTATTTGTGCATATGTATGCACAAATAAAGGAGGATTTACCCCTATTTGCAAGTATTTGCCACTTAAGATGTTTGAAAACTACAACTCCAGCAAGAAAGCATGCTGGGAGTTGTAGTTTTCAAACATCTTAAGTGGCAAATACTTGCAAATAGGGGTAAATCCTCCTTTATTTGTGCATACATATGCACAAATAAAGAAGGTTTTACTCTTATTTGTAAGTCTTTGCCACTTAAGATGTTTTAAAACTACAACTCCCAGCAATAAAGCATGCTGGGAGTTGTAGTTTCCAAACATCTTAAGTGGCAGATACTACCCCCTCGGTTTATACTCGAGTCAATGTATTTTTCTTCCTTTTTACCTAAAACTAGGTGCCTCGGTTTATACTCGAGACGGTTTATACTCGAGTATATACGGTAGTCCCTGATGACCACTCAAACGGTAGGTCCGGGCGGAAAATTCGCCCATGTGTACCCAGCCTAAGGTCAGTTATGCTTCTACCCTATTTACTGATTGACTGGTAATCTGTTGGTTAGGTAAAAAGGGTAAACAATCAATGTTTTGTATGACAAATTGTTTAGTACATAGAAATATACACTATTATTGTTCATGGTTTAGTAACCAGTCTGATTATCCCAAAACTACCAATTTTGTCAAAAGTGTAATGTATGGTCAGAGAGCAGGCAATCAAATTACTGGATTAATTATTGACTAGAGTGTATCATGCCATGGCATATGTTTTGCAGCATATTGTTAAAAGGTGTGTGTTAAATGGCTCCATCAAAAGCATCTGAGCATATTTCCAATATTTAATAGCCAAATTATATACGGTTGCTAAGTACTGATGGTGTTTACATTAGTAAAATCTGATTTTATAAATAAGCCCAGAAGAGTCATTCAAGGTAGTTATTTTGCTGCTAAAATAAAGCATCTATTGGATCAGGAATTATTTCTGATTTTAATGGGCATGTCAAGCCTAAAATAAACCTTTAAAAGCCTGGTAGACCCTCCCAAACCCCATTTTCGCATTATTTAGAAATCTCAAAGATGCCTCTGAATGGACTTATCTGACCTGGCCCCTTGATACTCTGCCGGCTTTTCTTCCTGTCCGCGGCTGTCATTCAAGAGACCATAAAGTAGAGTGGCTGTCAGCACAGAGTGTCTCTGCTCCTGTTTTTGCTCTAAACAAGAGCAAGGGGCAGCGAGGGACCGGGTCAGGTAAGTCCTTTCAGAGGCATCTCTGAGATTTCTAAATAATGCAAAAATGGGGGTTGGGGGGTTCCTCTACCAGACTATAAAAAGTTTTTTAGGCTGGACATGCCTAAATTTAAACGTAATCTATTATTACACTGTAACTAATAGAACCCTGTGGAGCATAATACCAGACAGTTAGTCCCACTTCCTCTCAATCTTTTTTTGCTAGTGCCTTGTTTACAGTGTGAATTTGTCGTCAACATTGGATTTTTATTTTTAGGTCCTCTCACCACTGTCTGATTCAATTTTGGCTGAGAAAACAGTGACCGTGCTTGATGATCGTGTAGGAATTGTGGAGCTGGGTGTTCAAGTCATCTCAGGACTATCTTTGTCTGTTCAAGCAAGCAAAGTAAACAAAAGAGCCATTATAACAACAACATCAGCAAGTGATATACTGCATGACCATAAACAGGTACTGCTTTAACAAACACTTAAAGGGGGAGATGCAGTTATGGTCAGTACCACCCATGTAATATCAGGTCAGCACGTGTTTTACTCCTAAATGGCACTTCTTATAAAGGCAGCAATATAATGCATCTCACTTTTACACCCTAATGCTGCCCCCAAAGATCTTATTTCTTAAATTCATCAACTTTAAAATAAGGCCTTAATGTTTATCTTATTCTGTTTGAAATTGATTAAAGGGGATGTGTAGCAACTTATGAGAACACAATGTATCAGATTTGATGGTGAAATACAGTACATGGACTGGGCCTTCTGTTGTTGTCAGATGATTAATTCCTATATAATATCACCCTTGTATGTTAGGATTTGTTCTTCGAATTAAATGTTCCAAGACAATATGATTTTAAAAGAAACTTTATTGAAAGTCTTATTAATAGGACCACTTACTAGTTAAATAAAAGTAATTAATAGAATATTGAGACAGATTATTATTTTGGAGGTAATGATCTAGGTTATCTTGTTTATTTTTATTTGCAGGAAGCTGTCCTGAGTGTGTGGACACTGTTTAGTGATGGCTCAGTAACACCACTGGACATTTATGAAAGCAAAGATTTTTCAATTCTCGTCTCCTCATTGGATGAGATGGTTGTATCCACCTTCCAAAATCCTTTATCGAATTGGCCTGTTGTGGTTGCAGAAGGGGAAGGGCAAGGCCCTCTCATAAAGTTAGAGCTGGGAATTAGTGAAACCTGCCAAAAGTCCAAACGGAAAAGTAATCTAGCAGTTGGGAGCGGAAACGTTAAAGTTAAGTTTGGCCAAAAGGATTCTGATCAAAAAGCAAATATTAATGAAATTCACAACATAGATGATGGTTTTAAGAAATACGCAAGTAAAACAACTGAAAAAGTTACAGAGCAAGAAAGAACTGCAAATGAGTGGCCCAAACATGGAACATCAGCAGGCAATATTGAAGATAACACTAACAAAAATGTTACCTCTGAATCTCCTTCAAACTACCAAAAGAACTATTATGATGGGCATATACAAATTATTCCAATCACTTATACTGTTTTCCCTACCCGAATAGTATCTTCAGGTCACAGTCGGGAGAGTGAACTCACTCAGGCACATAGGGGTCTGACAGACTTGGAAATTGGCATGTATGCTCTTCTTTGTGTCTTCTGTCTTGCAATTCTAGTATTTTTGATTAACTGTGTGGCTTTTGCTTGGAAGTACAGACACAAAAGATTCCCTGTAGCTGATCAAACCAATATTCCTCACTCTCATGACTGGGTATGGCTTGGAAATGAAGTAGAACTGCTAGAGAACCAAGCGGACATGTCACTTCCAGCAGAGGAATGCACTACTATGATCGACAGAAGGCCTCAATTTGAAGAAAGTAATTTTCTTCTTAATGGAGGCTCTCAAAAAAACCCTTATAACCAAATTCTTCCATCATCTGATTACACGTATGAAAAAGATGCTGAAATCCAATCAATAAATCCTGGGGGAGCTAAAAGGAAACGAGTAAAATTCACTTCATTCACTACTGTTTTACCCGAGGAGGGGGGACCTTACACTAACGCAGTCATTTTTGGAAATGAAGAAAACATAAAATGGGTTTGCAAAGATATGAACCTTGGGGATTCTCGTCAGCTTAAAGACTATATGGATAGTCTCCAGGACAATTTGTAAAATACTTTTTCAGTGTTTATATTCACCTTTATGCCTTCTGTGTTCTTTTTTTCTTTCATTTTTTTAAAGGTGGCACTAACTATTCAATCAGCAATAGAGATCAACAAAATCTGAAAGGTGAAAGTCATTTTACTTTGTCAATACTGCCAACGCATTTTTTGGCACTTAAAGTGCAAGAACGCCTAGGAAAAATGTCAATGTGTAATTCATCTCAAGAGTCAGAGTAATGTGTTACTGAACATGTTGCAATAATAAGGTAGAAAAACAACACTTTTAATACATTGAACAAAAAAATGGGGTTTAATCACTACAACTACATGCTCTTTACAGTTCATTGAATGCATGGTAGATAGAGCTGTTATTAGTTATAAAGAATAACTACCTGTCTTTAGTATATTTGGAGGACACATCCAAACATTATTACATGGAATAATCACTTTTAAAGCACAGTGGACTTTTCTGGCTATATCCACTCGCATTATTACCATTACTTGGGTGAACAGCAGGTCTCAACTAACATCAAATAAAGAAACTGATACTTTTTATACCTATGATGGATAAATTGTCGCCACAAACTCCTAGTTATCTGTCAAGTGGAGAGCTTATTGGATAGTATAAAGGTACTTTAGTGACATTTCCTACATTTGTATCCAATGTTATCTGCTCGTGAGTGCAGATTTGTCACCATACCATGAGATCACTCCTAAAACACAATAACTAAATCAAACATACACATGTTTTATGTAATTATGTTGTAACATATGTAACATTATATTATTGTACATGTTCAGTGGGAAAAAAATATTTTTAAAATTCTTCTTTTATATTATGCATACCTACTGTAGTTATTCTACATATTCTTTTCTTTTTTGAAAAATCGTTTGAATTTATACCTATTGCCATTCCCTGCTGCTGACATTAGTGAGCTAACATTTCAGGCTCTGTAACAGTCCTTCTTCCCAGAATGCACACTACCTTAGAATGTTGCTAACAGTAATTTCTGCTGATTGGCTGTTGGGATCAGTCAAACATGCTCAGATCTCTCCTGAGCAACTGATCAACCCAGGCACTGGGTCACGGGCAAGATCATAATGGTCTCTATTACGGGTCCTGCAAACAGGAAGCCAGTATTTCAGAAACATTTATTTATACACAGACAAAATGCTGAATGGGCAGGTAAAGGTCTCTTTTTCCTTAAAAGTATATTTGCATTGAACTTCCCCTTTAAAATATATGGTAATTATGCCAGCTCACCTTGGACTTACTTAACTTGCATGCTGTAATTGGTTAGAGACCTCTGTGGAAACTTCTAATATCGTTTCATTTCATAGCAAAAGAGAGAAAGGAATATAAAACTGTAAGCCAATAAACCATGCATTATGTTGGCAATTTATTACAGTGTTTATTATTATTATTATTATTATTTTTGTATTGTTGTATTGAAATCACCAGTTGATTCAATATTGCACCCAAAAGTTGTCTCCTGTAGTTACTTGATTGATGAAGTAACTTCCTGCAGGTAAAGGGCATGTCAACAAAAACTGTTCAGTTGTGTTATCTGCCCCCAAACTAATATACTTTATTACGTGCATTACTAACCAGAAATGTAAGGATAAATATTTTCCTCATTCTGGCAGAGTAAGGTGGCCCCTCCTTCCATGCAGTCAATTAAGGCTGTGATTGCTGACATCACAGCCAATGATTGACTGCTGTTTCAACTGTGGCTTCCTGTGCACATGCTCAAGCTTATAAAAAGCTCATTGGGTAGATTGAGGAGGCAGATACCTTGCTAGAAAAGGAATAGAACTTAAACTATCTGGTTACAATAATATGTAAAAATAGCAGTTGGGGTTGCGAGCAGATAACTTAAAAGTCACCAGTTTTTGTTTCAAGGGTGGACATGGCCTTTAACTCCAGTGTCCAGTAACCTAAAATACTTCTGAATTATTTAGGATTCCCCTCCAATAGAAACATAATTATATATTTTATATATATATATATATTTCCCTTAGTTTAAATGGTATCACATTTTACCTCTATCATAGTAGACACTCTGCATTTGATAGATAATTAGTAAATGTATTTTTATTAATATATTTTACCATTAATATTCCTTTATCTCAACTATGCACATTCTATTTAATGTTATTTTTTCTGCCCACCATTTACATTATAAAATAATGGCTGCAATACCCTGCAACAACCTGTTATTTGTAGTACCAGGAGCAATTACAAAAAGAAATGTGACGTCTCAATGAGTAATATTTCCATTTAATTTAATTGGTTATATCAGAGGACATCAGAGTAGTTTATATCATAAATAAGCCTGAAATGTTTCCACTAAATTAATATTTCTTTACATTGCCCAATAGAAAGCTGCCTCAGCATTTAGTTTTTTCTAATGTGTAGAGTGCAGATGTGTCATTCAGTTTTCCCCGTGTTTGTGTACAGTATCTCACATAACAGCCTCCTTTTAAGGCACCTTTTATTTTTGTAATTGTAACTGAAAACAATCTAACAGAAAACGGTTTAGAAAAGGGTGAACACAGATAGTTGTACCTTTATCCTTAAGGGAACTTGTGTGTTTAATTAGACATTTATTTAGTAAGCTTTCAACTAATTCATTTTTGTTGGCGTACAGGGTTTGTTTTGGTTTTTTGGTTTTCTTCTCAGTGAGAATTTTATAGTAGGTTATGGTAAGCAGTCAAGTAAAATGATTTTAAACAATATATAAGTATCAACGTATCTGTTATAATAAAGAACTTATTGGTATGGCACAGCATAAGGGACATTAGCTAGAATAATTAAAAAAAAAATTTTATTACACATCTCACTAATTCTACATCTTCTTTTCAATTGATTTTATTTCGTTTTCTGTACCCTGCTGTTGTTGGTAGTGAAATGCCAGTTTTCTATCCTTCTTCTCAGGATGCCAACTTCTTTGGAATGTCCCCATCAGTTTTTTCTGCTGATTAGTCTTTGGGTGATATACATGCTCAGATTCCTACCGAGCAACCACAAGTGGCAAGACCATAGCCTACACTATTAGTTTGTGTAGAGGAAGTCAGTCAGCATTTAATTATGCACAGACAACTAGTATGCAACTTCCCTTTAAAAATCACTAAAGCAGTAAGATTTAAAATCTTTTGAGGGTATACATCTAGAAGTTATATTTTCATACCATTTTCATGCCATTTTTATAGAACACAATCTAATCTAATCTAACCTATTAGCAGTCCTTATTCCTCCTTACACACTACCATAGCCTATGTTTTTGACATGGGGTCAGTTAGATAATTAGTGATTTTTTAAACATAGGATCTTCCTGATGATGAGAGAAATACATTTTCTGTAATAGTATCAGTCACTGCATGACAAGTTATCCTCTTGAGTTAGTCAGTGCTTCACCGTGCTTTAGATTTCCGAATGAGTATGATCATTTTTAATTGAGAAGTAATGAACACGTAGAGGAAACCCTAAGATTTGATTTATAGGTTGGCAGCTAATAAAACTAATGTAAACTAAAAAAGAGCAATGTTAATATCTCCACACAGAACCACAAAACAACAAATGCATTTTGAATAAACCCCACATGGATCTACCACGTGACTGTGCAGTGACAAATATATAGAAATGTTAATAGGAGTGGGTCTGTCCTTTGCCAGTGATTGTGTCCACTTCCCCAGGTCACACAGCTCAGAAACATTCCAGCACGCCCCTGTTGGCTGTTTGCCAGACAATAGATAGGTGCAATCCTCCAGACTACTCTACGGGCTTAAGTAATAAAATGAAAAAGCGAATGGAGGAGCGCACTATGCATGTAATTTCAACAATTTATTGTGAACAGCAAACAACATTTCAGGAACGCTATGTCCCTTCTTCAGGTATAGGAAAGGACATAGTGTTCCCGAAACATTGTTTGCTGTTCACAATAAATTGTTGAAATTACATCAATAGTGTGCTTCTCCCTTCGCTTTTTTCTTGGACCACTTGCCCAGTCACACACCCCAATCTGCCTCCCATAATTCCTTTTGTCTGGGGTAGCATTGCCAGAAATTGTGGTATTGTGGCTTGGGTGCCAGAGATCACCCCATAAGCTAAAGCCTGTACTTTAACTACAACAACAACCTCAGACATGACTGGTGATCAGAGGTAACAGCTTTTGTGAGGAGAACCCAACATTTGTGCAGGCTAGAGGAGTGGGTTTGAAAGGAAATATTAAGGCAATTGGGGCTTATTTAAAGAGTCAAAAAAATTGGGTGGATTTTTTACTTGAGTGGGGTTGAGTGCCCTTTAAGCACAAAATCCTAAAAAAAAGTACTGAGATATAAAAATACTGATATAGCATTCTAGGGAAAAGGTTAAACATCTAACAGGGTTATTATGGTTCTTATGGTTTAAAATAGTGCTAATTTTTCCCCAACCAATCAGATGTTAGCTTTCAAATGTTAAATAAGATCTGATTGGTTGGGGCAAAATTAGCACCATTTTAAACAATAAGAACTTTTATTGAATCTCCCTGTAAATGTTTTAAAATGCATTCAGTTCATTAAATTAGGCATCATTCTACTCTGCCTTTTTAACTACAGGAATCTGAAAATAAATTACTGGCATCTCATTTTACTGTATACACACAAGCCAGCCCTGGCCCGATATTTCCTTCAGACAGACAATGAAACTGTAGTACTACCAATATTTCGGCCCTGACAAATGACATGGCCTATTATAGACCACATGAAACTTACATATATATATATGCATTTTTTGGATAATAATGTCATTCTTGGTAGAAAATTTATTTGGATACATTGACCTGATCAACTACTGATGATGATATTTTAGTTGATTTGTTCTAAATATTGGGCCATTTATACACAGCCTTAGAAACCAGCTGCTGTGACAGGTCCCAACCACTTCCAGCTTCACTTTAACTATAGCGCACATGCACACTAATGCGCGTCATAGTTAAAGTGAAGCAGGAAGTGGTTAGAACCTGCCACTGCAGCCGGCGGTGGATCGCAAGAAAATTAAATTTACTCACTTTCGTTCCTGGCTCTTGTAAAATTGATTGAACAGAAGGTAAGGCATAGCTCCTTTTCCTCCTGTTCTTCAATCAATGCATTAAAGGAATAGTTCACTTTTTTAGTGAACTATTCCTTTAAAATAATTTTTCAAGAGGAAACAAATTACCCAAGTGCCTACAGGTTTAGTTAAACTAAGGCTCCTGCAAGCCTGTGTACTAAATGTACATGGACAGGAATTTAGTAGATTTAATAGATGCTTTCAATGTTATTGATACTTGACTATTCCACTTTTCATAGGGAACTTATTTACTTGATTGTATTTGCTTCCTGGTATTTAGTACCGAACAATACCTACAAGTGCATATTTAATCTTAAGAGATTGTTTCTGCTCTCCCCAATCTTGGCCTGATTCCTACCCAGCAACTAGGCCTCCACCATAAATAATTTTCTTTTGCTAGGAGTTTTAAAGCTGACAGAAAAAGAAAGTAAAAAGACAACAATGTTTAGAGCTGTGGTCCCCAGAAGTGGCCTTTACATGTCTGAGGTCACATGGAATAATTTAATTTCTGTTTCATCTTAGCTTTTAAATGTGACCATACAGCCTAATTACTAAAACCTTAGTAGCCAAGCAATTCGCACCTGGTTTTCCTGTGGTTTCTCTCATTTCTGAGATGAATGCCACGTGCAAAAGGATAGTCTGTTGGGCTGAATAATTGAGTTTCTTTTCTCTCTATTATGATTGTTATTTGTGCAATTATCATTTATCTAGCATACAATATGTCTACTATACTGGTATACTGTAGGTATCGGAGAGGTAGAAAGGAACAAACAAAATGTACACGCTAAAAGATTCATATCAAGAAACCATAATGAAGAAAAATGGAAATAAAATGGATATTATTGTGTATTTATGGGATGTCACTGGTAGAGTAAGGAAGAGGCTGATAATGCTAAAAAAGTTTGGCCACCCCTGGATTAGAGTAACTAATATACAAACCGTACAAAGCATACACATGCCTGAATTAGAGGTAAAAGGAGTCTTCTTGATATTCACATTTAAAATAGAAAGAAACGACCTTTAAACAAATCATAATTTATTCTATATTATGCTTGTGATGGTTCTCATTCATCCAGGTCATGGCATATCTGTTGTATTCAATTAGATCAACTGGACTTGAAGTTTAGTTCTTGAAGATGTTTCGCTTGCCACAATTCAGAATGACTTGTACAAGAATCTTTGGCAATTATGTACCCTGGAAACCCCAACTAGCATATCACAGCCAGGTGTTAAGGGTGTGATTGGATAGTGGCTAAGAGGTGTTATAGGAACGCCCCGGGTTAAGGTGTCAAAACAGCATTGTACATGGCAGACAGTTGGAGCCTAATAGAGGTGGGGGTGTTCGACACCAACTGTCTGCCATGTACAATGCTGTTTTGACACCTTACCCTGGGTGTTCCTATAACACCTCTTAGCCACAATGCAATCACGCCCTTAACACCTTGGCTGTGATATGCTAATTGGGATTTTCCAGTGTACATAATTGTACATCAAGAAACGTCTTCAAACCTAAACTTCAAGTCCAGTTGATCTAATTGAATACAACAGATATTTATTCTACATTATAAATATTTAGATTTTAAGATATTACAAGTTAATTTGCTAGATGATTATCATTACTATATGGGTAGCAACTAATACATTTGGGGGAGGGTGTCACACTGAAAATTACGATTAAATGAAGGTTGTCACATGTAGATAATATAGAATTATGAAAAGGCATGGGGATAGGCATGGGGTAAGGATATCCTTACTGCAGTTATCTGTTTATCTAGCAGGTGGTAATTCTGTATAACAATTGGAAGGACAGATTTCTTGAGTTCCTAGCATATTTTTTGCATTTAAATGCTTTATACACATGATTTATCTGATAAAAAAATAATCTTGTGAATATTGAACAAGCTTGGCTTATATGTCTTTTGATTGAACTTGCATGTAAACATAGCCACGATAGTGTGAAGAGGGTCTATTGGGTTTTCAATGCCACCCATTGCTCTAAAGGGATTAATTTGCATGTGTGTATTGATCTGTCTTATTTTTATCATGTCTAAATCACATTAATTATGGGACAGTATTCCTATCTTTCCATAACATTTCATTCTGTATTTTTTATATAAGAAGCCTCCCACCCTATGACTCAGGTGAATTTCTGCATTGTAAGTTGGATAAAAGAAAATATTTATTTGTAAATATTCTGCAGTGCAAATTGTAAAGTGACAATCTCCTAGCTTTATCTTCTGGATTGCAAAGTCAACCCAGTAACATGCTGTTCCATAAAGCATTTATTACCACCCTCTGCCACCAGAAACCTGTACACCTTTTGTTGCATTGAATTAGCACTGGAATAGTTATTTTCTAAGAATCAATATTGATGGGTTTCATTTGCAAGGGAACCCACTAATGACGCTCAATTTCCTCATTTACAGCAAAAGCTTTTCTTGTCAAATAAGTATTTTTCTTTTTTACATTTATACTGTATAAAATCTGTACCATATCTCAGAATAATGTTAAGATATTTTCCCCCCTTTTAACCACAAAGCAAACAGATTGTATTTGTAAGTGTGTAAAATTGTAATACAGTGTTTGTTTTCAAAGAAATATGTCACCAGCTGGGATTCTGGTGAAACTGTGAAAAAGGATATATATATTTTTTTTTTGCTAAAGGACAATAAAAAGGAAAATTATATTCACCCTTGAAATGAGGTTTTGTGGATTTAAGACAGCTGCTGAGTCCAGCAAAGGAGGTGATTTGAATCATCAATCTGGAATGAACAATAGCCATTGATAAAGCTGATCTGGGCATCTATCCTGTGAACTGTGTGATACAACGCAGTGTTAGGACACAAAAACAATCTGGGATACAAAACTGAATAAAACACAATGTTTTTAAAATCAATGCTAATTTTGGGAGGACCATCATATGGCGATACAGACTTTCAAATTTTGATCGGCAAGGATAACGTGCAAGGTATCTTCTAAAAAAGGATACATTCTGGCATTTGGAAGTCATTGTAAATGTACAGTACCTTATTGTGTATATCTTGTAATTTATGGAAAAATAAAGTGATCAAGTATTACATATGGTAGCATCAGCTTCCTACCTCTTATATTAATATTCATGGTAATGTATGCTGAAGGATATAGTGCTGTACATAAATATATATTTAAAAAAACTGTCAATGACTGATGGCAAATATTTCTGTCCACATTTTAGTTCCTGTATTCTTTAATAATAAAACATCAGTTATTTACATGTCAACATTTAAAAGCTTTGCTATTTTTGGAAAAAGATATAAATGAAGGAAAAATAGACTTTGTTTTCTTTTTTGAATACACCTGCATTTGATGACCCTAATTCATTTGCTGCATTTGTAGCCCTGATTTCCATAAAAATACCATTAAAGAAAATTCTGATACTGTAAACATCCAGAATTTACTTAAGGGCAATTAATATGCCAAGCAATATATTTTCATGCTTCTTAGGGGCATATTTTTACACAATCGATGTTTTCGCCTTTTCACTATCGCAATGACAAAGAACGCTATTTGCACCGTATTTGTAAAAACGCTTGTTTTCGCTTTTCTCGAAAAGTATTGATGAGGCGATGTGTGACTTTAGTCTTTACCTTATTCGTTGCGTTAAGTGTGGTATCGCAGCGAAAAGAGAGATTGCTCTCTAGTGTTGGCCATTACCAGACCAGAGAGGTTTCAATTTCAGAGCTATTTTTGTAATTTTTTTTATTTTAAGCTATTTAAAGAGCTTTTCTCCCTTTTGTTGCATTTTTTGCAGTTTTACCAGAATTTTCACCGAACATCATTACTGTAATGTTCCCTTAACATGACTATTTCTTACACAGCACTATGGTATGTTCCCATATTAATGTAACTGGTTTGATAATTAGCTGCAGTTTGCTGAAAATAAGCAATACTATAAAATTAGCCCTATTAATAAAATAGAAAAAATTCGCCTGGGTGAGTTTTACACTATTTATTATAATTTTTGTGTTAGGCTATTTTTAAATAACAAAAATGGATGTTCAGTGTGTATTAACCAATTTGACACTATTTTGAAAATCCACCAGAGATTATTATATATTTACCCTCATATGTGCTGAACCTGCCACATTTTCAGCATTATACTTTTTGCTACATAATGTTCACCTTTGATGAAAATGCTCCTTTTTATTAACTTTATAAGAAAAGTTGAAAGTTTAAAAAACTGGGGTGAAATCTGGTGAAAAAAAAAATAATAATAATGCCGTTTATAAATATGTCCCTTAGCCTCCCTTTTGACTTTATTGGTAAATAAAGAAAATCAGAAACTTAAATAAAAGCTATCTTAGAGTGAGGGAAAAAAAACCAAAATGAAATCTCAGATCGTATTACAGTAAATGTTAGAAAATAGTCTAACACCCCCCTGAGTACTTATTATGATTGAGAAACACTCCAAAATGAACTGACACCTCCCATGGACCCATTGGTAGGCTAAATAAATGGGAACTTATGCGTTTTCCCCACCTCAGACTTGGCAAATTTGAGTGGCTGAACTTAACGCAACAAAACACTTTTCACCATTTTATAAATATGCTTGAGCGGTTACCGCAACTATGTTTGGCGAAAAGCAAAAATTAGCAGAAATGCCTTTTCACCACTGGTTATCATTTCTTTATAAATTGTGAAAACTCCAAATTTGACGAAAAATGTAACAAACCTTTATAAATATGCCCTTATTGAATCCGGTGCTAGGGCTAATAAATTTGCCCCAGGTTAAAAGGTACGTATACTGAAAAAGTGCCTCATTTTAATTCTTAAATAAATACATGTGAGTAGCACTTACACTAAGGTGTGTCTGCCTTCAATCCAGTAATTGTTTTTTTCAGGCTCAGTATCCCCACTTCTCTTAACCAACTTCTCCTTTCTTCTGACCTGACTTTTTAAAACTGAGCATGCTTAGTAATCACTATCTTTCCGCACTGAGGCCGAGGCCCCACTAGGATGCACGGAAGAACAGTCACAACGCATGCAATACACATCAAAAATGGTGATTGCATGCACTCCGAAAACGTTGGAGCGTATGTAGTGGGACCACTCCCATAGAGTTACACAGGTCAGCGCAATTGCTAGCATGATTGGAATCACACTAGTGGGACCTAGCCCTGAGAGTTGGTATGCAATTCACACATACCAACTGTTGCCCTTTCAGTTACAGCTTTACTCTTACTGTTACAGCAGTTTATAATAATATGGTACTTGAATGACAGCTGATGCTTCAGCTGAAATATCATAAATCATTGATGCCCAACCCACGGCCAAATTAGTGAAATCCACGGTCTACAGAGGACCCCCTGGTTACTGGCTGAGGTGCCGCTAGTGCAAAAGCCCAGTTGTTGGGAACACCGGGGACAGTTTAAAAAAATGTTTCAGTGATAGTTGGAAACATTTTTGCAACGGTGTGATATTGCTAATAGATTTTGGGACGACAATAATGGTGCTTCTGTAAACGGATAATGTTCAGTCCTAGAATGCCCTGTTACTCCCTGGGGAATTGGGAAATAACTAATACATCATGTTTATAAATAGACCCCATAGGTTAAATTGTGAAAGCTTTCCTCACCAGAACACCTATGCATGGGGTGCAGCAAATTTCAGGGGCTGATACCTGGAAAAAGAAACATTGTGTTAAATGCTACAGTAATGTTTTAGTATTTTTGGACTGTAATGTGAAAGCCTCTCCAGAACACCCATAAACTGTTAGATACTACTCCAGTATGTTGCATTTTTGCTCAAGAAGTGGATTCTGTAACTAATAAGTCTTCAATACAGCTTTGTGAGCATGTGCACCAATTGGTCACACCCCCTTACCCCACTAATCATGTCTCTATGCACTGAGTATTTTCTGTACAGATGTCTCCTCTTCAATATAAAACCCCATGATAAGACTTTAAAGCTGCTATTACCCTGCAGTTTATTTTCCAGCCAGCAAAATGGCACAAAGAATAGCCTACCAGGAAGAATACTAATTAGTCTGTTACTTTTACTGTTTTTTGGGGGTTTTTTTTCCTTCCATTCTTTTTTTTGCAAAAGATAACGTTTCTAAATGAACTTTTTATCTCTGGTGGGTTAGTTTTCTTGACATCCATGCTGACTAGGAAATAAACTAAATTACTTTTCTGTGTAAAATGCAAAAGAATGTGTAATTGTTAAGTGTGTTTAAAGGATAAGTGCACTGTAAAATCAAGTTATGTTCATTTGGAAGCTGCAGCTTTAAAAATACCGTTTCCATATTTTTTTTTTTACCTCCAGAGCCTAGCTTTGTGCCTTGGAATTTGCTGACATCTTGTTACTAGTTTGCTGAATGTCAAGCTCCGCCCCTCTGAGATTTTATCTGCTTTCTCCTGCTTGAGCCTCAAACAGTAATGCTTGTGAGTTCCGTGCACGTGCTCACAGGCATTACTGTTTGAGGCTTAAGCAGGAGAGTGCACGGAACTCACAGGCATTACTGTTTGAGGCTTAAGCTGGAGAGTGCACGGAACTCACAAGCATTACTATTTGAGGCTCAAGCAGGAGAAAGAGGAAATTTCAGAGGGACGGAGCTTAACATTCAGCAAACCAGTAACAAGATGTCGGCAACTTTCAAGGCACAAAGCTAGGCTCTGGAGGGGCATAGGGACAAAAAAAAAATATGGCAACGGTATTTTTAAAGCTGCAGCTTCCAAATGAACATAACTTAATTTTACAGTGCACTTATCCTTAAAGAATTTTTGCAAACATGCTACATTTTAAAATGTAAAATTAGTGTCTGAAAGAGGCCAGAATTCTGTGCTGTAAAATGATTGGCTGTTATCATCTATGGGCCAGCCAACAGCCATATCAAAAGGGGAGGTGAAACACAGCTTGATGTGAATGTGCTGTCTATTGGGACAATGATGTCTGGAGGCTTTAGCTTCCTTTTAAAATAAAAGTAGAAAGAAAGTGTAAACACTGGTATTAAAATTACAAATGTTTACTAGTGGTATTATTTTGTAGCAATCAATCAGATATATCTGTAGTATTTAATTAGCAACTGGACTTGGAGTTTACCAATGTATGGCACAGCACAGAAGAGTCCACTCATTGGCACAGGACTCAGCCATGTACCTGCATCTTAAGGGCAAAGACACATGTTTGAAGACTGTAATGTCAACTTTTGAAAAAAAGAAGGTATAAAAGAGTAATTCAGTCAAAATAAAGAAAACTAAATAGCTGTTTTGACACGTTACTTTGGGCAGCTTTGATCATTCCTCTTAGCTACAATGCAATCAACACCTTGCATTCAGGAAGTCCCCGATCCCTTGCTGTTATATGCTGATTGGGACACATTCCAAAGTACTTATTGCCAACACATTCTTGTACAATTCATTCTGAAGTCAGATGACTTCAACTTGCAGTTGCAGTTGATCTAAATGAATACCACAGCTAAACCATGACCTAGATGAATGATAACCTTTAACCAATCAGATATTATCTAAGTACAGTAACCCAGTAAAAAGCTAACATCTGATTGATTGCTGCAAATTCGGTAACCCTCAGATTGGCCATAACCCTCAAATGTAGCATTGATACTGAAACCCGACAATTGCCTGATTGTGGGGAAAGGCAGTGAAAGGGAAACTTGTTTAAACAAGTTAAGGTGATGTGGATATGTACCCAGACCATTTCCCAGGTGCCACAACCATTTACAGTAAGTAGTAAGTAACCAGTAACTATTTTATCTGTATTTTATCCAAACTTTTTGAACTCATTCTCCCCTTTGACTTCAATGGGTTCATTTTCGAACTACAAAACTTAGTTCAAAAACTAACCGAACTTCAGAAAGTTAGACCATCTCTAGTAAGCAATGATTTAATGTGTTTACTGCTCTAAATCATTCTATTTTAAATGAAACCATGTTTTCCCATCATCATCTTATCTCTTCAGAACTACTCAATGACAGATGGTTTTCATCTGCCTGCAGCTCATACAGTGTTTGGTGTGTTTAAGTCCTGCCAATAAGGCTGGAGGCAGATTTGGTACAAAATGAGTTTAACTTGTATATAGCTTTTCTGCAAAACAACCACTGAAGTGATTCTGTTGGCTGTTGGTGAATCTTTGTTACTTTTCCTTTTGAACTTTTATTTGTAAAGAGTTGAAAGTGTAAACTTGTTTAATTAATGTTAGTTAAAGGTTAGGTACAGGAATAAAGCCTGCAATTACCCACAGATAAAGAATTCTATGCAAAATAGTCTGCAGGATTTCTAATACTGAATTGTGTCAGCTCTGAAAATAGGTAAAAAAAATAGGGCAGAGGAGATCATAGAGTTTTGTGTTACTCTTCTGGCACAAGATAAATGCTGATGACACTTAAGTACAAACGATGTGTCATTCTACTATGGTTTATTATACTGAAGGTCAGTAGAAAGATTCAGGGAGAGAAAAAATGAGTAAGGAAGGATCTTTTTCATCCTAAACAAAATTGGTTTTGCTTTGCAAGTTTCTGGTATCTGTACTGAAAGAAAGGTCTATTGAGTTTAAGTTAATCATGGTAAACTGTAATTTAAAGCGCATGTCCACCCTTAAAGGATATGTACACTGGGAAATCTGTTTTTTTTTAAATTGCCCATTACTGGAAACCATAATACTTCTTGCTGTCCCATTTTTTTGTTGATCTGTCCCCTATTTCTTTAGATACCCAGTCTGAAACATCTTACCGGTACATTTCAGCTGTCAATCAAATGCCTTAGTATCATAAACTCTTCTGCAATGTATAGTTTTGCTGTAGATGGAATGTTGACAGTTGGTACGTGAACTGCATTGTGGGGAATTTCCTCTTACAGTACTGCCTCATGGAGATTACTGAGCATACGTGCCCTCACAGATAGTCTGGTATGGGGCTGGGGGACTGAAAAACTGAGCTTGAGCAAAACAAGTAGCAAAACAAACATATCAGAGTACAGTAAGTGTATTCATGTATTCATTCATAGATAAAAATGAGGCCAAGTAATTTTTTCAGTGTACAATTTTTTAAAATAAAAAACTGGTCACTTGTCAGTTATCTGCCCGCAACCCCAACTGCTATTTTTACCTCTTTATTATATGCATTTGTAACCAGATATTTAATGATAAGTTATAGTCTGTTTGTGCAAAGGTATCTGCCTCCTCCTTCTGCTCAGTGAGCTTTTTATAAGCATAAGCATATGTAGAGGGGGCAGCAGGTAAAAGAGCAGTCAATCATTGGTTGTTATGTCAGTTGCCACAGCCTTGATTGACTGCATGGAGGGAGGGACCAGCTTAAAAGGTATGTCTGCCCCCCAAACAAAAATTTGACATCTTGCATAACACCACCCCACATACCTAGACCTTTCGAGGTTAAAATCACTCAAATCAGCTCCTAAATACCAGCCCTCATTCCCTCAGCTGCATTTTGCTGCTGTTCTGTGCCCTTTCCATGCTTGGAAGCAGCAGAAGGGACCAGATTGGCATCCGTGTCAGTGATTGGCTGAGGGAGTTGAGGGAATGAGGGCTAGTTAGTATATTTAGGAGCCAATTTGGGTATATATATTAATATATATATAGTAACCCGGGTTACCTTGACGTGGTTGGAAGGCTTTTCATTCATGTGATCACAGTAATGAATACTAAAACCCCTTTGTTTATAAAGTATGCCAGTGTGCAGATAATATGGTATTGTATGGGGCCTAGGAATGTGCATTGATTATCTTTTCTGTTATATATATATATATAATAATATATATATATATAATATGAAAATTAATAAATTATGTTTTTTTAAACAATGTCTGGAATTCATTCTGTTTAACAGTTATTTTCCTTTAATGGGAAACTCTACCTCAGAAAAGGGGCACTGCCATGGGATCCACATGTTGCCCCACCATATGCCAATGCCTATGTCTATGTGTCTCTCCTTTTGCTAGAAAATGTCTGGCATGGTGGAATTACATAGACAATGTCTTTCTATTGTGGTGGGGTGGAACAGTTCTTAATGACATTGAATGCAATGCACCCTGGAAATTGCCTCATTTCCTGTTAAGCTGTTTAAAGATATATATACCTGTATCTTTTTTACGGATAGTTCCGCTACTACAACAGAACATATATAGTGCGCCCGATATAATGTTACGCAATATCGGGCACACTCACGGGTCTTCAAAAAACAAAAAACGGTGTTTATTCACACAAACTAGTTGACATATATAAAATCACGAACAGCCGAACTTCTAGTCTGCCAGTAAATAACTAATTAAAGCTTGTCGGCTGACTAGTATGTGAGCTGTATTATCCAAATATATTTCTATGAAGGCCTCCATATAGAGGTTAGCCACCGACGGTGCTACGTTAGAGCCATAGTACTGCCGGCTATCTGTTTGTAATAGGAGGAGCCAAATCTAATAAAGTAATTGTTAGTCAAGATGAGCTCAAGAAGTTCCATCAGACTTTCAATCGGTGGACTTTCTTAATGTCGTCTGCATACTTAATACCATCAAACTGAGGTATGACAGCAATAAGCTAGTAACATCAACACCATGTGAGGAAGATTCAATATGTTGGATAACTTCATGTAATTGTGTGCCATCCCTTATGTAGGAAGACATATTTGAAACTAAAGGTTATTAAAACGTATGGCATATATTGCTATGCCTGGAACAGAGATCCCTGAGCCGAATGATTGGACGTCCGGGTAGTTGGGTAACAGATTTATGGATTTTTGGCAAAGTGTATATTATAGGGAACTTTGGGAAAGGGTTACTTAAACATTCCAACTCTATCGGACTAATACAATTAGCCTCCAACATGTTTTTTTTAAAATACGTTCACTCCTTTTTAAAGGCCCAGTGGGGTCGGGAGGTAGTAATGATACATGCTCTCATCAGACAACTGTTGTTCAAGTGCATGAATGTAGAGTCCAATAAAACAATTGCCCGCCTTTATTGCCATCTGTTAACCTTTTGGGGCATTTCTCTCCTCACAGATAAGTTAGAAGTTTGTTTAAATGATGTATCTTTCGCAAGGAGGTGATGGAATCAGACACTAAATTATTGAACACTTTTAGAGAGGCGGGGGTGTTCAGAAGATACTTTTTTTCTCAAATTTTTTCCATGGTACCATGGTTGATTTGTATGAGGATTGTGTGTCTAAAATGGTTTCAAACTTAAGATTGCGTTGTAGTTTGAATAAGTCAACCCTTAAATTAAAAGGATTCATCTTATTCGATGGCACAAACATAGTAACATAGTAACATAGTTAATTAGGTTGAATAAAGACATAAGTCCATCAAGTCCAACCTTCCACCCATTTTTTTTTTTTTTAACCACCTACCAGTTGATGAGAGGAAGGCAAAAAAAAAAAAACAGCTAAAAAGGGGAAAAAGTTCCCTCCTGACTCCAAACGGCAATCGGAAAGTATCCCTGGATCAACCAGATCTATATGCTTAATACCAGTAATTCCAATATTTTTTAGTTTTTAGAAACTTATCCAGGCCTTTTTTTAAAGCTATTCAATGAACTTGCCATTACCACATCTGCTGGAAGACAGTTCCACAGTTTCAACCGTTCTCACTGTAAAGAAACCCTTCCTAACCTGAAGATGAAACTTCTTTTCTTCCAACCTTAAAGGAAGTCCATGAGTCCTCTGATATGACCTATTAGTAAACAATGCACCAGAGAGTTCATTGTATGGGCCATTAATATATTTGTATAAGGTTATCATGTCCCCACGCAAAACTCGCTTCTCAATGTAAACAGCCTTAACTTGTCTAATCTGCCTGCATATCAAGCCCCTCCATTCCCCTATTAATTTAGTTGCCCTTCTCTGAACTGCCTCAATTTCAAGATGTCCCTTTTGTATATGGGATTCCAAAACTGACACGCCATATCCAAATGAGGCCTTACCAGTGCCTTGTAAAGAGGGAGAATAATATTTTCTCTCTGAAATCTATTCCCCTTTTTTATACAAGACAATATCTTGCTAGCTCTAGCCGTTGCTACCTGGCATTGTTTACTATAGCAAGTCTGTTATCTACCAGAACACCAAATCTTTTTCCATTACAGATGCACTTAACACAGAGTTATTTATGGTGTAGGTGGCACAGGGATTATAAATCCCAAATGCATCCACTTACATTTACAACATTGAATCTCATCTGCCATTCTGCTGCCCATTTGATAATCTATCTAGGTCTGCTTGCAGCACTTGCACATCATTGGAAGTTTCAAAGCTCTGCATAGTTTAGTGTCATCAGAAAACACTGAGACCTTGCTTCAATGCCCCCTTCTAAGTCATTTATAAACAGAAAAAAAAAAAAAGAAGCGCCCCAGTACAGAACCCTGAGGCACTCCGCTTAGAACTTTAGCCCACATAGATGTAGCTCCCTTAACCACCACTCTCTGTTTGCGGTCCAATAACCAGTTCTCTATCCATGAACAAATGTTTTCTTCAAGGCCAACAGTCCTCAGTTTATACATTAGTCGCCTATGGGGCACAGTATCAAAGCTTTTGCAAAATCCAAATATACCACATCCACCGCTGTGCCTGGTCTAACTTCTTACTCACTCTTATAAAAACCATTAAATTTGTCTGGCATGATCTATTTCTCATAAATCCATGCTGACTACTACAATAAGATGATCTCTGGAGACAAAGTCAAGGATGATCCCTTAACAAAGTTTCCACTACCTTCCCTACCACTGATGTTAGGCTTACAGGTCTATAGTTTCCAGGCTGTAAACGACTACTTTTTTGAATATTGCTATTACATTGGTTTTCCAATCCAGCGGCACATCCCCAGACCAAAGCGAATCTGAGAAGATGGAAACAGTGGTCTAGATAGAACTGAAATAAGCCTTTTAAAATCCGAGGATGCAATCCATCTGGTCCTGGCGCTTTATTGATATTAACTTTGTCTAATTGTTTCTGTACCATCCTCTGTTAGCCAAGTGAATACTCTTCATTTCTTCCCTGCATATTATTCAATCCCTATGTAAGGACAAGGATTCTCAACAGTAAAAAACGATGTAAAAAAACGGTTTAGCAGATTAGCCTTTTTGGCATCCTCTACAACCACCTCAGCTCCATTATTTAATGGTCCCACATTCTCAGTCCTCATCTTTTTACCATTATTACTTATAAAACAATTTTTTAAGACGAAAACCATTTATGTAGCAGTTGGTTTCAGCATTGTTAATTTATGTTGACTCAGGTTATAAACTATCGTTTCCGGAATGGTTTCGGAGGTTTTCCTGTGGTTGTGCTGACCCCTCCTAATTTGTCGCTTTGTTTTTTGTGCCAGCTCTTGTACTCATACCATGAGCAATGGGTGTCACTGAGCTCAGAGAGAGTCGGGTTGGGGGATATTCTCCCCTTCTGAGGAGTCTCCCGAACTATCGACTGTATAGCGCTCTAGGTTTGAAACTTCTAGTATGATTCCTAGTGCATGTAGGTTGTTTTCAATTATTAAGCCAATTATTAGCTTTATCAGCCATGAGGGTCTGTAAATGTATGTTTCAAATGCTTGAATTTCCTGCTTGATCTGTTCGATTACTGTTCGATGTACAAGTAGCATCAAATCCATGGAACACTTATTGTGTATTCTGCAACATAGCGTGCAGAAGTCCTTGTCGGGTCTACCAATAGTTGGTGTTGGTCACCCAAAACCCTCTGTATCTTTTATACCTGTAAAAGTCAAAGAGATAGATGCCATGAAGTAAAACATCCATCTCCTTCTCTTTAAGTCTTACTAGCTGATAAAAGAGGTCCTTAAAATTTTGTAGAAGTCTCATTAAATAATATTTGGGTTGCATCTTCCTGCGTGAAGTAGAATTCTGGTCCATATCTACATCAAACACTGCAATATTAGCCTCTGCCATATTGGACGCTGAGTTGTGTACACTCAGTCAGCGTGGTGACAAGGAGCATTCTTGTGCCTTGTAGTTTAGTTATCAGTTTATGTTCTATCCTTAGGACAGTCACCCACCCATTATGAATTTCTCCTTTGGTGGATGTGAATTAGACTGCCTTTACCACATTGTACTTTAGCAGTACATATATCTCCCCCTGCATACTTAGTTTCTATACTTACTAGTCAGCCGACGAGCTTTAATTAGTTATTTACCGGCAGACATAGAACTTCGGCTGTTCGTGATTTTATACATACGGCAGATCGGGCTTACTTTAATATGGCAGTTGTCAATTCTTCTGCCTTAGATTTGGCTGGATACTATATAGCTGACCGTCCAGTTATTCATATTTATGCCTAGAGTTTTGCACAAATTAGGACTTTAATAGTTGCTCACGTAGTCCTGTTTTAAAGTTTTATTATTATATATATTTGCACTTGCCACTTTGCATACACTTTGCCCCTTTTATTTATTGATATCTATGTTTCTGTATGATGATGTCACAGGACCACGCCCCCTCACCTCAGCGGATTGGTGTTAGATGTGAATTAAACCTGCACTTTGTGATGTTTCAGGGTTCTGAATACGGCCCCTCGTTAGGGGCGGAAACAGTCAACTATGTTTATGTGAATAAACACTGTTTTTTGTTTTTGAAGAACGTGAGTGCGCCCGATATTGTGTAACATTATATATCTGCTGTGGGAACAGCACGCCGCGCAGTCAGTTAAATGAAACATTTTTTAAGACGAAACCATTTATGTAGCAGTTGGTTACTTTATCTAATAAATATATTGTCCCAGACCTAGGAGTGCTCTGTATCTCACGGGTGTTTTTACTTTACGGACAGCACCCAGGCACTTTGTTAGGATGGAGTGCGGTGGACTTTGATATTCTGGATTATTATCATAGCTCTCTAGTTGCCGGTGTTCACGCAGGGGTGTAGTGTCCACCCCCATATATATAAAAGAAGAAAAACTACCCGCACCCCAATCTGCATCATCAATATTTATTCAGGCCAATGCATTATACCGTATATATATATAAGAGACGTTTCGGGGTAGCACATCCCCTTTCTCAAGCCATACAGTTATTCAGCCATTATGAAAGTGAAACATTACATCATTCTGACATAATCTTTAATAGCCTCCCTGTCCGCCCCTATTTATCTCTTAAGGGGTGGTTACCATTAACATTTATTTTTACAGTTATACAAACTTTAAAACAAAAGATTATATGCAATATGATAACGCCATGAGGAAACGCAGGGACATGGTAACATATTATTTAAAAATATATGTGGAGATCATAGACCCTGTTGAGACCAAGTAGATACAGAGATTTCAGTCGGTAATTCCACCAAACCTCCCTTTTACGTAACGCAGCAGTTCTCGATTAACACCTCGTCTCAACCGTGGTGGCTTCCTCCAACACCATAAACTGTAAATCAGACTCTTTGTGTCCCATTTCTACAAAATGGGATGACAGGTAACTTAAATTACTAGACGAATACTGTGTTGAGAGATTCTCCTTTATGGGCTGTATTGTCTCTCCTATATAAATATCCACATGGACAGATAACGCATACACAAACATAACAATTATTGCATGTGAATAGCCTCTTCAGTGGAAAAACTCCCCTGTTTTGGGATGTACAAAGGTTTTTGTTTTTATAACATTAGCACATTGATTACACGATCTGCATGGAAACATTCCTACAATGCCTGTCTCCCTATTTTGTTTACTAGTAAAATCTGAGTGTACAAGATGGCTTGATATAGTTTTGTTTCTCTTATACGAGGTAAGTGAAGAAAGACAGAAAATTCTCTCTACCAGGGGATACCCATCTTTCAAGATATACCATGTTGTCTCAAAATACGATTGATATCAGTACTTTGTACAGAATATTGGGTTACAAACGGTATCCTTTTCGATTTCTCAAGGGCTCATTGGGTTTCTTTCTATAAGATTCTGAAATATTACTCAATACATAAGGGAGATATCCCCTCTGTTGAAACTTTCTCTGCATATTGGTATTTGAGTTTTTTACGGACAGGATCACTTACAATACGTCAACTCTTTTAAATTGAACACGGGTATGGACCTCTTTACATTTGGGGGGTGAAAGGATTGATACATCAACCGCTGATTACGATCAGTAGGTTTTGAATATAAATCCGTGATAAACCCATTATCCTGCAACACCAACACATCCAAAAATGGTACATTAGTATTACTATGTACCCTGGTGTACTGAATATTTGGATGCAACATATTAAGTTGTTCGTGGAATTCTCCAGGGAGTCCAAGATCCCGCCAAAGCACAAAGATGTCGTCTAGTATCTCTATGTATCGACTTGGTCTCAACCGGGACTATGATCTCCACATTATTTGTAAATAATGTTACCATGTTCTGCGTTCCTCATGAGCATATCATATTGCATATATATCTTTTGTTATAAAGTTTGTATAACTGTAATAAAAAAATAAATGATATATATATATATATTATATTATATATATATATATATAGTACACACGTATTATGGAGATTCCTCAGGATCGTGCACACCGGAATTCTGGAGTCCACACTCGTTAGTTAAATAAAAACACGGCTTTATTGAGGCATATCACGCCTACAAACTACAAACATAGTAAAAATAATAGGCGGGTTTTTACTATGTTTGTAGTTTGTAAGGCGTGATATGCCTCAATAAAGCCGTGTTTTATTTAACTAACGAGTGTGGACTCCAAGAATTCCGGTGTGCGCCGATCCGTGAGGAATCTCATAATACTGTGTTACTAAACAGAACCAAAGCGAAGGTTGGGGCAGGCGGCACCGGACCACCAGAAGGGACTGGGGAGTACCATGATCCTTGAGTCATTGAATGATTAAGTTTCAACAATTGGGAAGAAATTCACACTACAGGCACAGGGTTTGTTACACCTGTGCCTAATATTAGAACAAGTGAGTTCGATTTACGTGAATACTCGCTGTACTGGATACAGATGCTTGATAGCATGCTAATTAGAATATATATAATATATATATATATTATTTATTTTTTAATAATGAATGACCCAGGAGACCAGAACTTTATAATATGACCTTGAAAAAATTCCAAGGTGAGTTTTTAAATAATTAAAAGGAAGGGTCCTTTTGGAGGAGATGCATAAAACTCCTTTCCCCTAAAATGAGTGTATCAACGCTACCGATGCAATATATGTAGCAGGATTAATCATTCGTTTTACGGGGGCTGCGCACTAAAATAGTTTGGAAGTAGCGCAGCTTGTACGATGCAATAGAAAAAATGCTTAGATTGCACAAGTCTAACATCTTTTCATGGGAGTGTGTGGGGTAAGTAGCAGGGCTGATCACCACTAAGATTTATAGCATCTTTTATGTCTTCTGCCCTAAGAGGAGGTGGAACTTTAAGTGTGGGGATTTAATGTGTATTTTTGCGTACAAACTACGTAAAAACTTTTTTCTATAAGTATAGACAAATGCCTCTTTTCTATTAAATAATTAACTGCAGAAATTTTTTGTGCCAGCTCCATATTTTGAGAGAATGACATCACCTGCAGCAGGGGACCAGGAAGAGATGAGTATCAATTAGATTAGACCATCATTTTATTGTACTATACACAAGAGATGGACACTACTTAAGATACATGTCATCGTTATCTGAACTGAAGACCTGAAGTACAGGCAGTTTTAAAGTATGCAAGGTAGCATTACATTAAAAATGAAAAGTGAAATAACACTTGATAAAGGATCGGTAATATCCAAAAACTGTTGTGTGTAGTAGTACATAAAAAAGACGGGCAGACATTTTGTGTTTCGTTTAGTCCAACAGGACTTATACCTTTTACTATTTTGATATATTTAAGGATGCTGTCGGTGAGAGTAGAGCTCTGAAGTTGTCCTGGTGGCAGCAAGTAAGTACGTTAGTGTTCTTATATTTATTAATTGGTTTTCAATACATGTTTGTAGGTGCGCTTAATGGGAAAGTTCAATGAAAAATACTATTTTTAAAAATCTTACAGGGAGATCAATAAAAATTCTTATCGTTAAATTTTGCTCCAACCAATCAGATATTATGTAACATTTTAAATAGTTAACATCTGATTGATTAGGGCAAAATTAGACACCTTTTTAACAATAAGAACTTTTATGAAAACCCTGTATGTTTATAGTATGTACCTAGATATACTACAAATACTCTTCCATCTTGAAAAATCAGTAGAATTTATACCCTTGCTATGCCCTGCTGATGACATTTAAGGTTCTATAACGATAAATTTAAATTGTCCATCACTAGAAACTATCATTTCCAACTACACTGTATCATTTTTGTTTATTTGTCCCTATTTCTTTAGATATCCAATCTGAATTTTACATTCACGATGTCATTTAAGTGCCTTATATCATAAACTCATTGTGTTAGTGGAATTTTGCTGTAATACGAAGGGTGACAGTTAATATGTGTGAATGCCTTATTGGAAATTCCCTCAGTGCTGTATAATAGTAATTACTGAGCATGCTTAGTTAAAAGTCAGGTCAAAGGAAAAGCGAAGTTGGTTAAGAGGGGAGAGGGATACTGACAAAAACAAGTATAATCAGTATGTATACATACCTTTTAAAGGCAAATGTTTAACAGGTTACAAGTCGGCAGGGGAGCAAGGTGACAGGTGTTAGTGATAAAGCAAAACCTTGAAAGCAAATAACTTTGAATTAAAAAAAGGAGGTAGAAATACTTGTCCCATCTCCCTATGGAATGCTAAATTAAGGGAGGAATAAAGTGGTTTTAAAGAACAACAATATAAATAAAACAACATCACCCCATCACATGTCCACACTTCCAGCAGCTGAAATCACATACTCACATTACAGCCAGCGTACCTCCCTTAGATATCACACAGAAAGTGAGTGCTTAAAGCCTGCCCTAGACGGCCCAGGCCATGGGAACATAGACTTGTCATTGGGTGGTTGGAATGTCTGTTACCACTCTCTCCCTCTCATGCCAGTTAAACAACTTGAAAGTCCTGTTGCTAGGATACAGCCTACAAAATCAAGCTGATCAATGGTGGGTGGAGGAGGTTTTCTCACATCTAGCACTGAGTGACAGTTGTGGCAGGCAGAAGTAAGTGATCCTGTCCGTAGAAAAAACTCAAATACCAATATGCAGAGAAAGTTTCAACAGAGGGGATATCTCCCTTATGTATTGAGTAATATTTCAGAATCTTATAGAAAGAAACCCAATAGCCCGTGAGAAATCGAAAAGGATACCGTTTGTAACCCAATATTCTGTACAAAGTACTGATATCAATCGTATTTTGAGACAACATGGTATATCTTGAAAGATGGGTATCCCCTGGTAGAGAGAAATTTTCTGTCTTTCTTCACTTACCTCGTATAAGAGAAACAAAACTATATCAAGCCATCTTGTACACTCAGATTTTACTAGTAAACAAAATAGGGAGACAGGCATTGTAGGAATGTTTCCATGCAGATCGTGTAATCAATGTGCTAATGTTATAAAAACAAAAACCTTTGTACATCCCAAAACAGGGGAGGTTTTTCCACTGAAGAGGCTATTCACATGCAATAATTGTTATGTTGTGTATGCGTTTCTGTCCATGTGGATTAATTTATATAGGAGAGACAATACAGCCCTAAAGGGAATCTCTCAACACAGTATTCGTCTAGTAATGTTAAGTTACCTGTTCATCCCATTTTGTAGAAATGGGACACAAAGAGTCTGATTTACAGTTTATGGTGTTGGAGGAAGCACCCACGGTTGAGACGAGGTGTTAATCGAGACTGTGGCGTTACGTAAAAGGGAGGTTTGGTGGAATTACCGACTGAAATCTCTGTATCTACTTGGTCTCAACAGGGTCTATGATCTCCACATATATTTGTAAATAATATGTTACCATGTCCCTGCGTTTCCTCATGAGCGTTATCATATTGCATATAATCTTTTGTTTTAAAGTTTGTATAACTGTAAAATAAATGTTAAGGTAACCACCCCTTAAGAGATAAATAGGGGCGGAACAGGGAGGCTATTAAAGATTATGTCAAGAATGATGTAATGTTTCACTTTCATAATGGCTGAATAACTGTATGGCTTGAGAAAGGGGATGTGCTACCCCGAAACGTCTCTTATATATATATACGGTATAATGCATTGGCCTGAATAAATATTGATGATGCAGATTGGGGTGCGGGTGTTTTTCTTCTTTTATATATATGGGGGTGGACACTACACCCCTGCGTGACACCGGCAACTAGAGAGACTATGATAATAGATCCAGAATATCAAGTCCACCGCACTCCATCCTAACAAAGTGCCTGGGTGCTGTCCGTAAAGTAAAAACACCCGTGAGATACAGAGCACTCCTAGGTCTGGGACAATATATTTATTAGATAAAGTAACCAACTGCTACATAAATGGTTGTCGTCTTAAAAAATGTTTCATTTAACTGACTGCGCGGCGTGCTGTTCCCACAGCAGATATATAATGTTACACAATATCGGGCGCACTCACGTTCTTCAAAAAACAAAAAACAGTGTTTTTCACATAAACATAGTTGACTGTTTCCGCCCCTAACGAGGGGCCGTATTCAGAACCCTGAAACATCACAAAGTGCAGGTTTAATTCACATCTAACACCAATCCGCTGAGGTGAGGGGGCGTGGTCCTGTGACATCATCATACAGAAACATAGATATCAATAAATAAAAGGGGCAAAGTGTATGCAAAGTGGCAAGTGCAAATATATATAATAATAAAACTTTAAAACAGGACTACGTGAGCAACTATTAAAGTCCTAATTTGTGCAAAACTCTAGGCATAAATATGAATAACTGGACGGTCAGCTATATAGTATCCAGCCAATCTAAGGCAGAAGAATTGACAACTGCCATATTAAAGTAAGCCCGATCTGCCGTATGTATAAAATCACGAACAGCCGAAGTTCTATGTCTGCCGGTAAATAACTAATTAAAGCTCGTCGGCTGACTAGTAAGTATAGAAACTAAGTATGCAGGGGGAGATGATATGTACTGCTAAAGTACAATGTGGTAAAGGCAGTCTAATTCACATCCACCAAAGGAGAAATTCATAATGGGTGGGTGACTGTCTAAGGATAGAACATAAATCTGATAACTAAACTACAAGGCACAAGAATGCTCCTTGTCACCACGCTGACTGAGTGTACACAACTCAGCGTCCAATATGGCAGAGGCTAATATTGCAGTGTTTGATGTAGATATGGACCAGAATTCTACTTCACGCAGGAAGATGCAACCCAAATATTATTTAATGAGACTTCTACAAAATTTTAAGGACCTCTTTTATCAGCTAGTAAGACTTAAAGAGAAGGAGATGGATGTTTTACTTCATGGCATCTATCTCTTTGACTTTTACAGGATAAAAGATACAGAGGGTTTTGGGTGACCAACACCAACTATTGTAGACGACAAGGACTTCTGCACGCTATGTTGCAGAATACACAATAAGTGTTCCATGGATTTGATGCTACTTGTACATCGAACAGTAATCGAACAGATCAAGCAGGAAATTCAAGCATTTGAAACATACATTTACAGACCCTCATGGCTGATAAAGCTAATAATTGGCTTAATAATTGAAAACAACCTACATGCACTAGGAATCATACTAGAAGTTTCAAACCTAGAGCGCTATACAGTCGATAGTTCGGGAGACTCCTCAGAAGGGGAGAATATCCCCCAACCCGACTCTCTCTGAGCTCAGTGACACCCATTGCTCATGGTATGAGTACAAGAGCTGGCACAAAAAACAAAGCGACAAATTAGGAGGGGTCAGCACAACCACAGGAAAACCTCCGAAACCATTCCGGAAACGATAGTTTATAACCTGAGTCAACATAAATTAACAATGCTGAAACCAACTGCTACATAAATGGTTTTCGTCTTAAAAAATGTTTTATAAGTAATAATGGTAAAAGATGAGGACTGAGAATGTGGGACCATTAAATAATGGAGCTGAGGTGGTTGTAGAGGATGCCAAAAGGCTAATCTGCTAAACCGTTTTTTTACATCGTTTTTTACTGTTGAGAATCCTTGTCCTTACATAGGGATTGAATAATTGCAGGGAAGAAATGAAGAGTATTCACATTGGCTAACAGAGGATGGTACAGAAACAATTAGACAAAGTTAATATCAATAAAGCGCCAGGACCAGATGGATTGCATCCTCGGATTTTAAAAGGCTTATTTCAGTTCTATCTAGACCACTGTTTCCATCTTCTCAGATTCGCTTTGGTCTGGGGATGTGCCGCTGGATTGGAAAACCAATGTAATAGCAATATTCAAAAAAGTAGTCGTTTACAGCCTGGAAACTATAGACCTGTAAGCCTAACATCAGTGGTAGGGAAGGTAATGGAAACTTTGTTAAGGGATCATCCTTGACTTTGTCTCCAGAGATCATCTTATTGTAGTAGTCAGCATGGATTTATGAAAATAGATCATGCCAGACAAATTTAATGGTTTTTATAAGAGTGAGTAAGAAGTTAGACCAGGCACAGCGGTGGATGTGGTATATTTGGATTTTGCAAAAGCTTTGATACTGTGCCCCATAGGCGACTAATGTATAAACTGAGGACTGTTGGCCTTGAAGAAAACATTTGTTCATGGATAGAGAACTGGTTATTGGACCGCAAACAGAGAGTGGTGGTTAAGGGAGCTACATCTATGTGGGCTAAAGTTCTAAGCGGAGTGCCTCAGGGTTCTGTACTGGGGCGGCTTCTTTTTTTTTTTTTCTGTTTATAAATGACTTAGAAGGGGGCATTGAAGCAAGGTCTCAGTGTTTTCTGATGACACTAAACTATCAGAGCTTTGAAACTTCCAATGATGTGCAAGTGCTGCAAGCAGACCTAGATAGATTATCAATGGGCAGCAGAATGGCAGATGAGATTCAATGTTGTAAATGTAAGTGGATGCATTTGGGATTTATAATCCCTGTGCCACCTACACCATAAATAACTCTGTGTTAAGTGCATCTTAATGGAAAAAGATTTGGGGTTCTGGTAGATAACAGACTTGCTATAGTAAACAATGCCAGGTAGCAACGGCTAGAGCTAGCAAGATATTGTCTTGTATAAAAAAGGGGAATAGTTTCAGAGAGAAAATATTATTCTCCCTCTTAACAAGGCACTGGTAAGGCCTCATTTGGATATGGCGGTCAGTTTTGGAATCCCATATACAAAAGGGACATCTTGAAATTGAGGCAGTTCAGAGAAGGGCAACTAAATTAATAAGGGGAATGGAGGGGCTTGATATGCAGGCAGATTAGACAAGTTAAGGCTGTTTACATTGGAGAAGCGATTTTGCGTGGGACATGATAACCTTATACAAATATATTAAGGCCCATACAATGAACTCTCTGGTGCATTGTTTACTAATAGGTCATATCAGAGGACTCATGGACTTCCTTTAAGGTTGGAAGAAAAGAAGTTTCATCTTCAGGTTAGGAAGGGTTTCTTTACAGTGAGAACGGTTGAAACTGTGGAACTGTCTTCCAGCAGATGTGGTAATGGCAAGTTCATTGAATAGCTTTAAAAAAAGGCCTGGATAAGTTTCTAAAACTAAAAAATATTGGAATTACTGGTATTAAGCATATAGATCTGGTTGATCCAGGGATACTTTCCGATTGCCGTTTGGAGTCAGGAGGGACTTTTTCCCCTTTTTAGCTGTTTTTTTTTTTTTGCCTTCCTCTCATCAACTGGTAGGTGGTTAAAAAAAAAAAAAAATGGGTGGAAGGTTGGACTTGATGGACTTATGTCTTTATTCAACCTAATTAACTATGTTACTATGTTACTATGTTTGTGCCATCGAATAAGATGAATCCTTTTAATTTAAGGGTTGACTTATTCAAACTACAACGCAATCTTAAGTTTGAAACCATTTTAGAACACAATCCTCATACAAATCAACCATGGTACCATGGAAAAAATTTGAGAAAAAAAGTATCTTCTGAACACCCCCGCCTCTCTAAAAGTGTTCAATAATTTAGTGTCTGATTCCATCACCCCTTGCGAAAGATACATCATTTAAACAAACTTCTAACTATCTGTGAGGAGAGAAATGCCCCAAAAGGTTAACAGATGGCAATAAAGGCGGGCAATTGTTTATTGGACTCTACATTCATGCACTTGAACAACAGTTGTCTGATGAGAGCATGTATCATTACTACCCCCGACCCACTGGGCCTTTAAAAAGGAGTGAACGTATTTTAAAAAAAACATGTTGGAGGCTAATTGTATTAGTCCGATAGAGTTGGAATGTTTAAGTAACCCTTTCCCAAAGTTCCCTATAATATACACTTTGCCAAAAATCCATAAATCTGTTACCCAACTACCCGGACGTCCAATCATTCGGCTCAGGATCTCTGTTCCAGGCATAGCAATATATGCCATACGTTTTAATAACCTTTATTTCAAATATGTCTTCCTACATAAGGGATGGCACACAATTACATGAAGTTATCCAACATATTGAATCTTCTCACATGGTGTTGAGGTTACTAGCTTATTGCGTCATACCTCAGTTTGATGGTATTAAGTATGCAGACGACATTAAGAAAGTCCACCGTTGAAAGTCTGATGGAACTTCTTGAGCTCATCTTGACTAACAATTACTTTATTAGATTTGGCTCCTCCTATTACAAACAGATAGCCGGCAGTACTATGGGCTCTAACGTAGCACCGTCGGTGGCTAACCTCTATATGGAGGCCTTCAATAGAAATATATTTGGATAATACAGCTCACATACTAGTCAGCCGACAAGCTTTAATTAGTTATTTACTGGCAGACTAGAAGTTCGGCTGTTCGTGATTTTATATATGTCAACTAGTTTGTGTGAATAAACACCGTTTTTTGTTTTTTTGGAAGACCCGTGAGTGTGCCCGATATTGCGTAACATTATATCGGGCGCACTATATATGTTCTGTTTGAGTAGCGGAACTATCCGTAAAAAAGATACAGGTATATATATCTTTAAACAGCTTAACGGAAATGAGGCAATTTCCAGGTGCATTGCATTCAATGTCATTAAGAACTGTTCCACCCCACCACAATAGAAAGACATTGTCTATGTAATTCCACCATGCCAGACATTTTCTAGCAAAAGGAGGACACATAGACATAAGGCATTGGCATATGGTGGGGCAACATGGATCCCATGGCAGTGCCCCTTTTCTGAGGTAGAGTTTCCCATTAAAGGAAAATAACTGTTAAACAGAATGAATTCCAGACATTGTTTAAAAAAACATAATTTATTAATTTTCATATTATATATATATATATTATTATATATATATATATAACAGAAAAGATAATCAATGCACATTCCTAGGCCCCATACAATACCATATTATCTGCACACTGGCATACTTTATAAACAAGGGGTTTTAGTATTCATTACTGTGATCACATGAATGAAAAGCCTTCCAACCACGTCAAGGTAACCCGGGTTACTATATATATATTAATAATATACCAAATTGGCCCTAAATATACTAACTAGCCCTCATTCCTCAACTCCCTCAGCCAATCACCTGACACGGATGCAATCTGGTCCCTTCTGCTGCTTCCAAGCATGGAAAGGGCACAGAACAGCAGCAAAATGCAGCTGAGGGAATGAGGGCTGGTATTTAGGAGCTGATTTGAGTGATTTTAACCTCGAAAAGTCTAGGTATGTGGGGTGGTGTTAAGCAAGATGTCAAATTTTTGTTTGGGGGGCAGCCATACCCTTTAAGCTGGTCCCTCCCTCCATGCAGTCAATCAAGGCTTGTCAACTGACATAACAACCAATGATTGACTGCTCTTTACCTGCTGCCCCCTCTACATATGCTTTATGCTTATAAAAAGCTCACTGAGCAGAAGGAGGAGGCAGATACCTTTGCACAAACAACTATACTTATCATTAAATATCTGGTTACAAATGCTATATAAATAAGGTAAAAATAGCAGTTGGGGTTGCGGGCAGATAACTGACAAGTGACCAGTTTTTTATTTAAAAAATTGTACACTGAAAAAATTACTTGGCCTCATTTTATCTATGAATGATACATGAATACACTACTGTACCTGATATGTTTGTTTGCTACTTGTTTGCTCAACTCAGTTCTTCAGTCCCCCCAGCCCCATACCAGACTATCTGACTCTCTGTGAGGGCACTATGCTCAGTAATCTCTATGAGGCGTACGTAAGAGGAAATCCCCCACAATGCAGTTCACGTACCAACTGTCAACATTCCATCTATGCTAATACAGCAAAACTATTCATTCAGAAGAGTTCATGATACTAAGGCATTTGATTGACAGCTGAAATGTACCGGTAAGATGTTTCAGACTGGGTATCTAAAGAAATAGGGGATAATCAACAAAAAAATGGGACAGCAAGAAGTATTATGGTTTCCAGTATGGGCAATTTAAAAAAACAGATTTCCCATGTACATATCCTTTGGGGACATGCGCTTTAAATTACAGTTTACCATGATATAACTTAAACTCAATAGACCTTTCTTTCAGTACAGATACCAGAAACTTGCAAAGCAAAACCAATTTTTGTTTAGGATGAAAAAGATCCTTCCTTACTCATTTTTTCTCTCCCTGAATCTTTCTACTGACCTTCAGTTAATAACCATAGTAGAATGACACATCGTTTGTACTTAAGTGTCATCAGCATTTATCTTGTGCCAGAAAGTAACACAAAACTCATTATCTCCTCTGCCCTATTTTTTTAACCTATTTTCAGTAGACTGACACATTCAGTATTAGAAATCCTGCAGACTATTTTGCATAGAATTCTTATCTGTGGGCAATTGCAGGCTTTATTCCGTACCTAACCTTTAACTAACATTAATTAAACAAGTTTACACTTTCACTCTTTACAAATAAAAGTTCAAAGGAAAAGTAACAAAGATTCACACACAGCCAACAGAATCACTTCAGTGGTTTGTTTGCAGAAAAGCTATTACAAGTTAAACTCATTTTGTACCAAATCTGCCTCCAGCCTTATTGGCAGGACTTAAACACACCAAACACTGTATGAGCTGCAGGCAGATGAAACCATCTGTCATTGAGTAGTTCTGAAGAGATAAGATGATGAGGGGAAAACATGGTTTCATTTAAAAAGAATGATTTAAGCAGTAAACACATTAAATCATTGCTTACTAGAGATGGTCTAACTTTCTGAAGTTCGGTTTAGTTTTTGAACTAAGTTTTGTAGTTCGAAAATGAACCCATTGAAGTCAAAGGGGAGAATGATTTCAAAAAGTTTGGATAAAATACAGATAAATAGTTACTGGTTCTTACTACTTACTGTAATGGTTGTGGCACCTGGAAATGGTCTGGGGTACAATCCACATCACCTTAACTTGTTTTAAAACAAGTTTCCCTTTCACTACCTTTCCCCCACAATCAGCAATTGTCGGGTTTCAGTATCATGCTACATTTGAGGGTTATGGCCAATCTGAGGGTTACCGAATTTGCAGCAATCAATCAGATGTTAGCTTTTTACTGGGTTACTGTACTTAGATAATATCTGATTGGTTAAAGTTATCATTCATCTAGGTCATGGTTTAGCTGTGGTATTCATTTAGATCAACTGCAACTGCAAGTTGAAGTCATCTGACTTCAGAATGAATTGTCCAAGAATGTGTTGGCAATAATACTTTGGAATGTCCCAATCAGCATATAACAGCAAGGGATCGGGGACTTCCTGAATGCAGGTGTTATTGCATTGTAGCTAAGAGGAATGATCAAAGCTGCCCAAGTAACGTGTCAAAACAGCTATTTAGTTTTCTTTATTTTGACTGAATTACTCTTTTATACCTTCTTTTTTTCAAATGTTGACATTACAGTCTTCAAACATGTGTCTTTGCCCTTAAGATGCAGGTACATGGCTGAGTCCTGTGCCAATGAGTGGACTCTTCTGTGCTGTGCCATCCATTGGTAAACTCCAAGTCCAGTTGCTAATTAAATACTACAGATATATCTGATTGATTGCTACAAAATAATACCACTAGAAAACATTTGTAATTTTAATATCCAGTGTTTACACTTTCTTTCTACTTTTATTTTAAAGGAAGCTAAGCCTCCAGACATCATTGTCCCAATAGACAGCACATTCACATCAAGCTGTGTTTCACCTCCCCTTTTGATATGGCTGTTGGCTGGCCCATAGATGATAACAGCCAATCATTTTACAGCACAGAATTCTGGCCTCTTTCGAACACTAATTTTACATTTTAAAATAGCATGTTTGCAAAAATTCTTTAGGATAATGCACTGTAAAATTAATTATGTTCATTTGGAAGCGGCAGCTTTAAAAATACCGTTGCCATATTTTTTTTTTGTCCCTATGCCCCTCCAGAGCCTAGCTTTGTGCCTTGAAAGTTGCGCCATCTTGTTACTGGTTTGCTGAATGTTAACTCCGTCCCTCTGAAATTTCCTCTTTCTCCTGCTTGGCCTCAAATAGTAATGCTGTGAGTTCCGTGCACTCTCCAGCTTAAGCCTCAACACGTAATGCCTGTGAGTTCCGTGCACTCTCCTGCTTAGCCTCAAACAGTAATCCTGTGAGCACGTGCACGGAACTCACAGCATTACTGTTTGAGGCTCAAGCAGGAGAAAGCAGATAAAATCTCAGAGGGGCGGAGCTTGACATTCAGCAAACTAGTAACAAGATGTCAGCAACTTCCAAGGCACAAAGCTAGGCTCTGGAGGTAAAAAAAAATATGGAAACGGTATTTTTAAAGCTGCAGCTTCCAAATGAACATAACTTGATTTTACGTTCACTTATCCTTTAAACACACTTAACAATTACACATTCTTTTGCATTTTACACAGAAAAGTAATTTAGTTTATTTCCTAGTCAGCATGGATGTCAAGAAAACTACACCCACCAAGATAAAAAGTTCATTTAGAAACGTTATCTTTTGCAAAAAAAGAATGGAAGGAAAAAAAACCCCCAAAAACAGTAAAAGTAACAGACTAATTAGTATTCTTCCTGGTAGGCTATCCTTTGTGCCATTTTGCTGGCTGGAAAATAAACTGCAGGGTAATAGCAGCTTTAAAGTCTTATCATGGGGTTTTATATTGAAGAGGAGACATCTGTACAGAAAATACTCAGTGCATAGAGACATGATTAGTGGGGGTAAGGGGTGTGACCAATTGGTGCACATGCTCACAAGCGTATTGAGACTTATTAGTTACAGAATCCACTTCTTGAGCAAAAATGCAACATACTGGAGTGTATCTAACAGTTTATGGGTGTTCTGAAGAGGCTTTCACATTACAGTCCAAATACTAAAACATTGCTGTAGCATTTACACAATGTTTCTTTTTCCAGGTATCAGCCCCTGAAATTTGCTGCACCCCATGCATAGGTGTTCTGGTGAGGAAAGCTTTCACAATTTAACCTATGGGGTCTATTTTATAAACATATGTATTAGTTATTTCCCAATTCCCCAGGGAGTAACAGGGCATTCTAGGACTGAACATTATCCTTTACAGAAGCACCATTATTGTCGTCCCAAATCTATTAGCAATATCACACCGTTGCAAAAATGTTTCCAACTATCACTGAAACATTTTTTAAACTGTCCCCGTGTTCCCAACAACTGGGCTTTTGCACTAGCGCACCTCAGCCAGTAACCAGGGGGTCCTCTGTAGACCGTGGATTTCACTAATTTGGCCGTGGGTTGGGCATCAATATTTATGATATTTCAGCTGAAGCATCAGCTGTCATTCAGTACCATATTATAAACGGCTGTAACAGTAAGATAAAGCTGTAACTGAAAGGGAAACATTGTTGTATGTGAATTGCATACCAACTCTCAGGGCTAGGTCCCACTGTGTGATTCCAATCATGCTAGCAATTGCGCTGACCTGTTGTAACTCTAGGGAGTGGTCCCACTACATACGCTCCAACGTTTCGGAGTGCATGGCAATCACCATTTTTGATGTGTATTGCATGCGTTGTGACTGTTCTTCCGTGCATCCTAGGGGGGCCTCGGCCTCAGTGCGGAAAGATAGTGATTACTAAGCATGCTCAGTTTTAAAAAGTCAGGTCAGAAGAAGGAGAATTGTGTTAAGAGAGTGGGATACTGAGCCTGAAAAAAACAATTACTGGATTGAAGGCAGACACACCTTAGTGTAAGTGCTACTCACATGTATTTATTTAAGAATTAAAATGAGGCACTTTTTCAGTATACGAACCTTTTAACCTGGGGCAAATTTATTCCCTAGCACGGATTCAATAAGGGCATATTATAAAGGTTTGTTACATTTTTCGTCAAATTTGGAGTTTTCACAATTTATAAAGAAATGATAACCATGGTGAAAAGGCATTTCTGCTAATTTTTCTTTTCGCCAAACATAGTTGCGGTAACCGCTCAAGCATATTTTAAAAATGGGTGAAAGTGTTTTGTTGCGTTAAGTTCACCACTCAAATTTGCCAAGTCTGAGGTGGGGAAAACGCATAAGTTCCCATTTATTAGCCTACCAATGGGTCCATGGGAGGTGTCAGTTCATTTTGAGTGTTTCTCAATCATAATAAGTACTCAGGGGGGTGTTAGACTATTTTCTAACATTTACTGTATACGATCTGAGATTTCATTTTGGTTTTTTTCCCTCACTCTAAGATAGCTTTTATTAAATTTCTGATTTTCTTTATTTACCAATAAAGTCAAAAGGGAGGCTAAGGGACATATTTATAAACGGCATATTATTATTTTTTTTTTCACCAGATTTCACCCCAGTTTTTTAAAACTTTCACTTTTCTTATAAAGTTATAAAAAGGAGCATTTTCATCAAAGGTGAACATTATGTAGCAAAAAGTATAATGCTGAAAATGTGGCGGTTCAGCACATATGAGGTAAATATAATAATCTCTGGTGGATTTTCAAATAGTTCAAATTGGTTAATACACACTGAACATCCATTTTTGTTATTTAAAAATAGCCTAACACAAAAATTATAATAAATAGTGTAAAACTCACCCAGGCGAATTTTTTCTATTTATTAATAGGGCTAATTTTATAGTATTGCTTATTTTCAGCAAACTGCAGCTAATTATCAAACCAGTTACATTAAAGGGCAACTATAGTGAAAAAAAACTTTGTCTGTATACAATGTATGATCACTTAGTATAAGCTGCCTTACTTTCATGTTTCTGTGTGCTTCGTTCTTCACACTGGCAGAAGTTTGTACCAAGCTGGTGGTCCCCCTCCCCTCTCTGTCTACTCCCCCTCAGCAGTGACGGGCTGTATACAGAGTCCGAGCATTGTCAGTTGAAAGGACTTTAAAGAAGTGCTGACATCCTGTTGACCCCTCCCTTCCAGAGTCTAGACTGCAAGCAAAGTGTGGATAAAGTAGCAATATGCTGAAGGGAGGGGCAGAGGGGGAGAGAGGAGGACAATGGTGTCTGAGATCTTTACAAGTAAGTTACTGAACTCTGCCTGTTCTCTAACTTTGCTAATTGTTATTTACTTTTTACCTAAAGTTCATATCTCTCCCCTGCTTAGCTGAGATCATAATCACTGAAGAGAGAGTCAGTTGTAACAGCAGCTTGTAGTGAGACCTTCACAAACACAGTGACACTGCTTGTTGTTCCTGTTACATTTCAGTTGCTTTAGTCTATATTTCATAATTGCACTGTGTGTCTTGTTTGGTATTAGTCTGTATTACTGTATTATATTACTGTATTAGTGTTCCATTTGAGTCCTGTTTTGTATGTATATAAGATTTTTTTTGGGGGGAGGGGCTTTTTATAGTGTGTTATGCTCATATTGCGGGTTAATGGTTTATTGATTGTGTTTAGCACTACAGCATTTGACTATATGTTGCACATGGTACATAAGTGTGGTGAAGAGTGTGTGACAGTACTGCAGGGGAGCTTTGGATTGTGTGGTGTGTGCCTTTGAGTGACAGATAGGGGGTGTAGCAGCTCCTACAAATCACAGCATATTCAAAGGCTTATATCTCGGGGACTATGAAGAATTTAAAGAAACTAAAGGTACCCTGGTGTTGGGATGACTTATATGATACATTAGAAGAAATTAAAAAAAAAAATTTTCTCACTATAATTGCCCTTTAATATGGGAACATACCATAGTGCTGTGTAAGAAATAGTCATGTTAATGGAACATTCCAGTAATGATGTTCGGTGAAAATTCTGGTAAAACTGCAAAAAAATGCAACAAAAGGGAGAAAAAGCTCTTTAAATAGCTTAAAATAAAAAAAATTACAAAAATAGCTCTGAAATTGAAACCTCTCTGGTCTGGTAATGGCCAACACTAGAGAGCAATCTCTCTTTTCGCTGCGATACCACACTTAACGCAATGAATAAGGTAAAGACTAAAGTCACACATCGCTTCATCAATACTTTTCGAAAAAGCAAACAAGCGTTTTTACAAATACGGTGCAAATAGCGTTCTTTGTCATTGCGATAGTTGAAAAGGCGAAAACATCGATTGTGTAAAAATATGCCCTAAGAAGCATGAAAATATATTGCTTGGCATATTAATTGCCCTTAAGTAAATTCTGGATGTTACAGTATCAGAATTTTCTTTAATGGTATTTTTATGGAAATCAGGGCAAATGCAGCAAATGAATTAGGGTCATCAAATGCAGGTGTATTCAAAAAAGAAAACAAAGTCTATTTTTCCTTCATTTATATCTTTTTCCAAATAGCAAAGCTTTTAAATGTTGACATGTAAATAACTGATGTTTTATTATTAATAAAGAATACAGGACTAAAATGTGGACAGAAAATTTGCCATCAGTCATTGACAGTTTTTTTAAATATATTTTATGTAGCACTATATCCTTCAGCATCATTACCATGAATATTATATAAGAGGTAGGAGCTGATGCTACCATATGTAATACTTGATCACTTTATTTTCCATAATTACAAGTATACACAATAAGGTACTGTACATTTACAATGACTTCCAAATGCCAGAATGTATCCTTTTTAGAAGATACCTTGCACGTTATCCTTGCCGATCAAAATTTGAAAGTCTGTATCGCCATATGATGGTCCTCCCAAAATTAGCATTGATTTTAAAAACATGTGTTTTATTCAGTTTTGTATCCGATTGTTTTTGTGTCCTAACACTGCGTTGTATCACACAGTTCACAGGATAGATGCCCAGATCAGCTTTATCAATGGCTATTGTTCATTCAGATTGATGATTCAAATCACCTCCTTTGCTGGACTCAGCAGCTGTCTTAAATCCACAAAACCTCATTCAAGGGTGAAATATAATTTTCCTTTTTATGTCCTTAGCAAAAAAAAATATATATATCCTTTTTCACAGTTTCACCAGAATCCCAGCTGGTGACATATTTCTTTGAAAACAAACACTGTATTACAATTTACACACTTACAATACAATCTGTTTGCTTTGTGGTTAAAGTGGGGAAAATATCTTAACATTATTCTGAGTTATGGTACAGATTTTATACAGTATAAATGTAAAAAGAAAAATACTTATTTGACAAGAAAAGCTTTTGCTGTAAATGAGGAAATTGAGCGTCATTAGTGGGTTCCCTTGCAATGAAACCCATCAATATTGATTCTTAGAAATAACTATTCCAGTGCTATTCAATGCAACAAAAGGTGTACAGGTTTCTGGTGGCAGAGGGTGGTAATAAATGCTTTATGGAACAGCATGTTACTGGGTTGACTTGCAATCCAGAAGATAAAGCTAGGAGATTGTCACTTTACAATTTGCACTGCAGAATATTTACAAATAAATATTTTCTTTTATCCAACTTACAATGCAGAAACATTCACCTGAGTCATAGGGTGGGAGGCTTCTTATAAAAAATACAGAATGAAATGTTTGGAAAGATAGGAATACTGTCCCATAATTAATGGATTTAGACATGATAAAAATAAGACAGATCAATACACACATGCAAATTAATCCCTTTAGAGGCAATGGGTGGCATTGAAAACCCATAGACCCTCTTCACCCTATCGTGGCTATGTTTACATGCAAGTTCAATCAAAAGACATATAGCCAAGCTTGTTCAATATTCACAAGATTATTTTTTATCAGATAATCATGTGTATAAAGCATTAAATGCAAAAATATGCTAGGAACTCAAGAAATCTGTCCTTCCAATTGTTATACAGAATTACACCTGCTAGATAAACAGATAACTGCAGTAGGATATCCTTACCCCATGCCTATCCCATGCCTTTTCATAATTCTATTCTACATGTGACAACCTTCATTTAATCGTAATTTTCAGTGTGACACCCTCCCCCAAAGTATTAGTTGCACCCATATAGTAATGATAATCATCTAGCAAATTAACTTGTAATATCTTAAATCTAAAATTTTTAAGTAGAATAAATTACTGTTGTATTCAATTAGATCAACTGGCTAGAGTTTAGGTTTGAAGACGTTTCTTGATGTCAATTATGTACACTGGAAAATCCCAATTAGCATATCACAGCCAAGGTGTTAAGGGCGTGATTGCATTGTGGCTAAGAGGTGTTATAGGAACACCCAGGGTAAGGTGTCAAAACAGCATGTACATGCAGACAGTTGGTGTCGACCACCCCACCTCTATTAGGCTCCAACTGTCTGCCATGTACAATGCTGTTTTGACACCTTAACCCGGGGCGTTCCTATAACACCTCTTAGCCACTATCCAATCACACCCTTAACACCTGGCTGGTGATATGCTAGTTGGGGTTTCCACGTTACATAATTGCCAAAGATTCTTGTACAAGTCATTCTGAATTGTGGCAAGCGAAAACATCTTCAAGAACTAAACTTCAAGTCCAGTTGATCTAATGAATACAACAGATATCCATGACCTGGATGAATGAGAACCCTCACAAGCATAATATGAATAAATTATGATTTGTTTAAAGGTCGTTTCTTTCTATTTTAAATGTGAATATCAAGAAGACTCCTTTTACCTCTAATTCAGGCATGTGTATGCTTTGTACGGTTTGTATTTAGTTACTCTAATCCAGGGGTGGCCAAACTTTTTTAGCATTATCAGCCTCTTCCTTACTCTACCAGTGACATCCCATAAATACACAATAATATCCATTTATTTCCATTTTTCTTCATATGGTTTCTTGATATGAATCTTTAGCGTGTACATTTTGTTTGTTCCTTTCTCACTCTCCGATACCTACAGTATACCAGTATAGTAGACATATTGTATGCTAGATAAATGATAATTGCACAAATAACAATCATATAGAGAGAAAAGAACTCAATTATTCCAGCCACAGACTATCCTTTTGCACGTGGCATTCATCTCAGAAATGAGAAAACCACAGAAAACCAGGTGCGAATTGCTTGGCTACTAAGGTTTTAGTAATTAGGCTGTATGGTCACATTTAAAAGCTAAGATGAAACAGAAATTAATTATTCCATGTGACCCTCAGACATTAAAGGCCATTCTTGGGGACCACAGCTCTAAACATTGTTGTCTTTTTACTTTCTTTCTTTTTCTGTCAGCTTAAAACTCCTAGCAAAGAAAATATTTATGGTGGAGGCCTAGTTGCTGGGTAGGAATCAGGCCAAGATTGGGGAGAGCAGAAACAATCTCTTAAGATTAAATATGCACTTGTAGGTATTGTTCGGTACTAAATACCAGGAAGCAAATACAATCAAGTAAATAAGTTCCCTATGAAAAGTGGAATGTCAAGTATCAAAAACATTGAAGCATCTATAAATCTACTAAATTCCTGTCCATGTACATTAGTACACAGCTTGCAGGAGCCTTAGTTTAACTAAACCTGTAGGCACTTGGGTAATTTGTTTCCTCTTGAAAAATTATTTTAAAGGAATAGTTCACTAAAAAAGTGAACTATTCCTTTAATGCATTGATTGAAGAACAGGAGAAAAGGAGCTAGTGCCTTACCTTCTGTTCAATCCATTTTACAAGAGCCAGGACGAAAGTGAGTAAATTTAATTTCTTGCGTCCACCCCCGGCTGCAGTTGCAGTGTTCTAACCACTTCCTGCTTCACTTAACTAGGACGCGCATTAGTGTGCATGTGCGCTATAGTTAAGTGAAGCGGAAGTGGTTGACCTGTCACAGATCTGGTTTCTAAGGCTTGTGTATAATGGCCCAATATTTAGAACAAATCAACTAAAATATCATCATCAAGTTGATCAGGTCAATGTATCCAAATAATTTTCTACCAAGAATGACATTATTATCCAAAAAATGCATATCTATATATGTAAGTTTCATGTGGTCTATATAGGCCATGTCATTTGTCAGGGCCGAAAATATGGTATACTCAGTTTCATTGTCTGTTCTGAAGGAAATATCGGGCCAGGGCTGGCTTGTGGGTATACAGTAAATGAGATGCCAGTAATTTTATTTTCAGATTCCTGTAGTTAAAAAGCAGAGTAGAATTATGCCTAATTTAATGAACTGAATGCATTTTAAAACATTTACAAGGGAGATTCAATAAAAGTTCTTATTGTTTAAAATGGTGCTAATTTTGCCCCAACCAATCAGATCTTATTTAACATTTGAAAGCTACATCTGATTGGTTGGGGAAAAATTAGCACTATTTTAAACCATAAGAACCATAATAACCCGTGTAGATGTTTAACCTTTTCCCTAGAATGCTATATCAGTATTTTTATATCTCAGTACTTTTTTTAGGATTTGTGCTTAAGGGCACTCACCCCCATCAAGTAAAAAATCCACCCAATTTTTTTGACTCTTTAAATAAGCCCCAATTGCCTTAATATTTCCTTTCAAACCCACTCCTCTAGCCTGCACACAATGTTGGGTTCTCCTCACAAAAGCTGTTACCTCGATCACCAGTCATGTCTGAGGTTGTTGTTGTAGTTAAAGTACAGGCTTTAGCTTATGGGGTGATCTCTGGCACCCAAGCCACAATACCACAATTTCTGGCAATGCTACCCCGACAAAAGGAATTATGGAGGCAGATTGGGGTGTGTGACTGGGCAAGTGGTCCAAGAAAAAGCGAAGGGAGAGCACACTATGATGTAATTTCAACAATTTATTGTGACAACAAACAATGTTTCGGGAACATCTATGTCCTTTCCTATACCTGAAGAAGGGACCTAGCTCCTGAAATGTTGTTTTGCTGTTCACAATAATTGTTGAAATTACATGCATAGTGCGCTCCTCCATTCGCTTTTCATTTTATTACTTAAGCCCGTAGAGTAGTCTGGAGGATTGCACCTATCTATTGTCTGGCAAACAGCCAACAGGGGCGTGCTGGAATGTTTCTGAGCTGTGTGACCTGGGGAAGTGGACACAACACTGGCAAAGGACAGACCCACTCCTATTAACATTTCTATATATTTGTCACGCACAGTCCCGTGGTAGATCCATGTGGGGTTTATTCAAATGCATTTGTTGTTTGTGGTTCTGTGTGGAGATATTAACATTGCTCTTTTTTTGCTACATTAGTTTTATTAGCTGCCAACCTATAAATCAAATCTTAGGGTTTTCCTCTACGTGTTCATTACTTCTCAATTAAAATGATCATACTCATTCGGAAACTAAAGCACGGTGAAGCACTGACTAACTCAAAGGATAACTTGTCATGCAGTGACTGATACTATTACAGAAAATGTATTTCTCTCATCATCAGGAAGATCCTATGTTTAAAAAATCACTATTATCTAACTGACCCATGTCAAAAACATAGGCTATGGTAGTGTGTAAGGAGGAATAAGGACTGCTAATAGGTTAGATTAGATTAGATTGTGTTCTATAAAAATGGCATGAAAATGGATGAAATATAACTTCTAGATGTATACCCTCAAAATTTTAAATCTTACTGCTTTTAGTGATTTTTAAAGGGAAGTTGCATACTAGTTGTCTGTGCATAATTAAATGCTGACCTGACTTCCTCTACACAACCTATAGTGTAGGCTATGGTCTTGCCACTTGTGGTTGCTCGGTAGGAATCTGAGCATGTATATCACCCAAAACTAATCAGCAGAAAAAACTGATGGGGACATTCCAAAGAAGTTGGCATCCTGAGAAGAAGGATAGAAAACTGGCATTTCACTACCAACAACAGCAGGGTACAGAAACAAATAAATCAATGGAAAAGAAGATGTAGAATTAGTGAGATGTGTAATAAAATTTTTTTTAATTATTCTAGCTAATGTCCCTTATGCTGTGCCATACCAATAAGTTCTTTATTATAACAGATACGTTGATACTTATATATTGTGTTAAAATCATTTTACTTGACTGCTTACCATAACCTACTATAAAATTCTCACTGAGAAGAAACCAAAAAACCAAACAAACCCTGTACGCCACAAAATGAATTAGTTGAAAGCTTACTAAATAAATGTCTAATTAAACACACAAGTTCCCTTAAGGATAAAGGGTACAACTATCTGTGTTCACCCTTTTCTAAAACCGTTTTTCTGTTAGATTGTTTTCAGTTACAATTACAAAAATAAAAGGTGCCTTAAAAGGAGGCTGTTATGTGATATCTGTACACAAACACGGGGAAAACTGAATGCACATGCACTCTACACATTAGAAAAACTAAATGCTGAGGCAGCTTTCTATTGGGCAATGTAAAGAAATATTAATTTAGTGGAAACATTCAGGCTTATTTATGATATAAACTACTCTGATTGTCCTCTGATATAACCAATTAAATTAAATGGAAATTTACTCATTGAGACGTCACATTTCTCTTTGTAATTGCTCCTGTACTACAAATAACAGGTTGTTGCAGGGTATTGCCCATTATTTTATAATGTAAAATGGTTGGGCAGAAAAAATAACATTAAATAGAATGTGCATAGTTGAGATAAAGGAATATTAATGGTAAAATATATAATAAAAATACATTTCTAATTATCTATCAAATGCAGAGTGTCTACTATGATAGAGGTAAAAGTGATATACCATTTAAACTAAGGGAATATATTATTATATCAAATTATATTATGTTTCTATTGGAGGGGAATCCTAATAATTCAGAAGTTTTTAGGTTACTGGACACTGGAGTTAAAGGCCATGTCCACCTTGAAAAAACAAAAACTGGTGACTTTTAAGTTATCTGCTCGCAACCCCAACTGCTATTTTTACATGTTATTGTAACCAGATAGTTTAAGTTCTATTCTTTTCTAGCAAGGTATCTGCCTCCTCAATCTACCCAATGAGCTTTTTATAAGCTGAGCTGTGCCCAGGAAGCCACAGTTGAAACGCGTCAATCATTGGCTGTGATGTCAGCAATCACAGCCTAATTGACTGCATGAAGGAGGGGCCACCTTACTCTGCCAGAATGAGGAAAATATTTATCCTTACATTTCTGGTTAGTAATGCACGTAAAAAGTATATTAGTTTGGGGGCAGATAACACAACTGAACAGTTTTTGTTGACATGCCCTTACCTGCAGGAAGTTACTTCATCCATCAAGTAACTACAGGAGACAACTTTTGGGTGCAATATTGAATCAACTGGTGATTTCAATACAACAATACAAAATAATAATAATATAATAATAACACTGTAATAAATTGCCAACATAATGCATGGTTTATTGGCTTACAGTTTTATATTCCTTTCTCTCTTTTGCTATGAAATGAAACGATATTAGAAGTTTCCACAGAGGTCTCTACCAATTTACAGCATGCAAGTTAAGTAAGTCCAAGTGAGCTGGCATAATTACCATATATTTTAAAGGGGAAGTTCAATGCAAATATACTTTTAAGGAAAAAGAGACCTTTACCTGCCCATTCAGCATTTTGTCTTGTATAAATAAATGTTTCTGAAATACTGGCTTCCTGTTTGCAGGACCCGTAATAGAGACCATTATGATCTTGCCCGTGACCCAGTGCCTGGGTTGACAGTTGCTCAGGAGAGATCTGAGCATGTTTGACTGATCCAACAGCCAATCAGCAGAAATTACTGTTAGCAACATTCTAGGTAGTGTGCATTCTGGGAAGAAGGACTGTTACAGAGCCTGAAATGTTAGCTCACTAATGTCAGCAGCAGGGAATGGCAATGGTATAAATTCAAACGATTTTTCAAGAAAAGAATATGTAGAATAACTACAGTAGGTATGCATAATATAAAAGAAGAATTTTAAAATATTTTTTTTCCCACTGAACATGTACAATAAATAATGTTACATATGTTAATGTTACAACATAATTACATAAAACATGTGTATGTTTGATTAGTTTATTGTTTAACAATACGTTCAACTCTTTTAAATTGACTCACGGGTATGGACCTCTTTACATTTGGGGGGTGAAAGGATTGATACATCAACCGCTGATTACGATCAGTAGGTTTTGAATATAAATCCGTGATAAACCCATTATCCTGCAACACCAACACATCCAAAAATGGTACATTAGTATTACTATGTACCATGGTGTACTGAATATTTGGATGCAACATATTAAGTTGTTCGTGGAATTCTACCAGGGAGTCCAAGATCCCCGCCAAAGCACAAAGATGTCGTCTATGTATCTCTATGTATCGACTTGGTCTCAACCGGGACTATGATCTCCACATATATTTGTAAATAATATGTTACCATGTTCCTGCGTTTCCTCATGAGCATTATCATATTGCATATATATCTTTTGTTATAAAGTTTGTATAACTGTAAAATAAACTCCCCCCTACCTGACTACTATATATAATAATTTATATAATTATACTACTCATTATCTATCCTGTACCCCCACCGATTTGGGATTCCTCATGGATCGGTGCACACCGAATTCTTGAGTCCACACTCGTTAGTTAAATAAAACACGGCTTATTGAGGCTATCACGCCTACACAACTACAACATAGTAAAAATAGGCGGGTTTTTACTATTTTTTGTAGTTTGTAAGGCGTGATATGCCTCAATAAGCCGTGTTTTATTTAACTAACGAGTGTGACTCCAAGAATCCGGTGTGCGCCGATCCGTGAGGAATCTCCATAATACTGTGTTACTAAACAGAACCAAAGCGAAGGTTCGGGGCAGGCGGCACCCGGACCACCAGAAGGACTGGTGAGTACATGATCCTTGAGTCATTGAATGATTGTTTCAACAATTGGGAAGAAATTCCAACTACAGGCACAGGTTTGTTACACCTGTGCCTATATTAGAACAAGTGAGTTCGATTTACGTGAATACTCGCTGTACTGGATACGATTGCTTGATAGCATGCTAATTAGAATATTATAATATATATATATTTAATTCTATTTTTTTAATAATGAATGACCCAGGAGACCAGAACTTTATAACTATGACCTTGAAAAATTTCCAAGGTGAGTTTTTAAAATAATTAAAAGGAAGGGTCCTTTTGGAGGAGATGCAATAACCTCCTTTCCCCCATAAAATGAGTGTAAAATCAACGCTACCCGATGCAATATCATGTAGCAAGGATTAATCATTCGTTTTACGGGGGCTGCGCCACTACTAAATAGTTTTGGAAGTAGCGCAGCTTGTACGATGCAATAGAAAAAATGCTAGATATGCACAAAGTCTAACATTCTTTTCATGGGAGTGTGTGCGGGTAAGTAGCAGGGCTGATCACCACTAAGATTTATAGCATCTTTTATGTCTTTCTGCCCTAAGAGGAGGTGGAACTTTAAGTGTGGGGATTTTAAGTGTATTTTTGCGTACAAACTACGTAAAAAACTTTTTTCTATAAGTATAGACCAAATGCCTCTTTTCTATTAAATAAATTAACTGCAGAAATTTTTTGTGCCAGCTCCATATTCTTGAATGAGAATGACATCACCTGCAGCAGGGGACCAGGAAGAGATGAGTATCAATTAGATTAGACCATCATTTTTATTGTACTATACACAAGAGATGGACACTACTTAAGATACATGTCATCTGTTATCTGAACTGACAGACCTGAAGTACAGGCAGTTTTAAAGTATGCAAGGTAGCATTACATTAAAACTGAAAAGTGAAATAACACTTGATAAAGGATCGGTAATATCCAAAACATGTTGTGCTGATAGTACAATAAAAAGCACTTGGGCAGACATTTTGTGTTTCGTTTAGTCCAACAGGACCTTATACCTTTTACTATTTTGATATATTTAAGGATGCTGTCGGAGTAGAGCATCTGAAGTTGCCTGGTGGCAGCAAGTAAGTACGTAGTGTTCTTATATTTATTAATTGGTTTTCAATACATTGTTTTGTAGGTGCGTTCTTAATGGGAAAGTTCAATGAAAAATACTATTTTTAAAAATCTTACAGGGAGATTCAATAAAAGTTCTTATCGTTAAATTTTGCTCCAACCAATCAGATATTATGTAACATTTCAAATAGTTAACATCTGATTGATTAGGGCAAAATTAGCACACTTTTTAACAATAAGAACTTTTATTGAATAACCCTGTATGTTTATAGTATGCTTACCTAGATATACTACAAATACTCTTCCATCTTGAAAAATCAGTAGAATTTATACCCCTTGCTATGCCCTGTGCACTGACATTTAAGGTTCTATAACGATAAATTTAAATTGTCCATCACTAGAAACTATCATTTCCAACTATCACTGTATCATTTTTGTTTATTTGTCCCCTATTTCTTTAGATATCCAATCTGAATTTTACATTTCAGATGTCATTTAAGTGCCTTATTATCATAAACTCATTGTGTTAGTGCTGAATTTTGCTGTAATACGAAGGGTGACAGTTAATATGTGTGAATTGCATTATTGGAAATTCCCTCAGTGCTGTATAATAGTAATTACTGAGCATGCTTAGTTTAAAAGTCAGGTCAAAGGAAAAGCGAAGTTGGTTAAAGAGGGAGAGGGATACTGAACAAAACAAGTATATATCAGTATGTATATATACCTTTTAAAGGCAAATGTTTCAACAGGTTACAAGTCGGCAGGGGAGCAAGGTGACAGGTGTTATAGTGATTAAAGCAAAACCTTGAAAGCAGATAACTTTGGAATTAAAAAAAACAGGAGGTAGAAATACTTGTTTCCATCTCCCTATGGAATGCTAAATTAAGGGAGGAATAAAGTGGTTTTAAAGAACAACAATATAAAATAAAACAACATCACCCCCATCACATGTCCACACTTCCAGCAGCTGAAATCACATACTCACATTTACAGCCATGCTACCCTCCCTTAGATATCACACAGCAAAGGTGAGTGCTTAAAGCCTGCCTCCTAGACGGCCCAGGGCCATGGTTAACATAAGACTTGTCATTGGCTGGTTGGAATGTCTGTTACAACCTCTCTCCTCCTCATCTGCCAGTTAAACAACTTGAAATGTCCTGTTGCTAGGATACAGCCTACAAAATCAAGCTGATCAATGGTGGGTGGAGGAGTGTTTTCTCACATGCTAGCACTGAGTGACAGTTAGTGGCAGGCAGAATCGTTAAGCCCTCTTCACAGCAAGGCTAATTAAAGGCAGAGAGAGGCTTGAAATCAGGAAAAAATGTAAGAGTAGGGCCGCATAGCTTTACTCTTTTTAAAGCTATTTTTAAAAAATGCATTGAGGCAATACACTTATTCTTTAATGTATTTAAGTATGTAAGTATAGTTTATCTATAAAGCAACACTTGGGGACGCAGCTCTGTATAATAACAAAATACCAGAAAGTCATACAAGGGGGGGCAAATACATAAATAGTTCAGTATATAAATATATTATATACATAAACTAGCAAAAGTGTGCCCGTTGGTGCACAATGGAAATTATGTGTGTGTATGTTTTGCTGTGTGGATATAGTGGATATAGAATCTTTACACAGTCACCAGCTTTCAGAGGAACCAAATAGGATAATCCTGCGGGTCTGAGAGTAAACCCAGGTGATCCTGCCGCACTGTGTGGTTGAAACTAAACATGCTAGGTTAATAGTATTCACCACGGCAAGTGGTGCATCAGAGCAATTTTTAATAACTGATAACTGATTTTTATTTATTTATTTTATTTATTTATTTCAGTATTACAGTAAATCCTTGGTATACCTGCCTGGCTTTACCACTAAGCAAAAGGCTAAGGACTTGCACCTTCATCCCAACCATTAATAGTGGCTGCCAATTCAAATTGTTGTTGCCAATCATTCCACTCCCTGGTTACCCCATCAAATGGATCAGGTTTAAAATAGGTTTGGCAATTGGGCCTGGTAGAGCTACTAAGTAATTGGGGAATTTCATTTGCAGGTAAAAGGACGAAAGTATTGATTTAAATCCTCCCAGTAGCAGCCTCCATAGCTTAATACAGAGAAAAAACATACAAAAAAACAGGGAGAATAAATGGTATTACCAGCACCACTGCCACCAATTTGTACCAGATCACTGCTTTATGGAAGGATTATGGGTAGCATGGTACACAGTGGGTTACTCTGGTGGTCTGGCACAAAGCAGACAGTGCACATAAACAGGTTCCCCACATAACATGTGCAGTAATCAGGGGTGTCCCTGTCTATGGTGCGCCACTTTGAATATTAACTAGGCCTGTATATTGTGTGTCTTTGTAAGTTGGTGTACACTTATCTGTTGCCTCAGAGTTTGTATCCAATAAAGTAAATTGTCTGTCCAATAATCTGTCCTCCCAACAGGTGGTAACAGGATTTGATACACAGGATCCTTTATTGCAGTCAATATCTCTCCAAAGCATACACCACAAGGGCATGTCCACCCCCAAAACTATAATCCCCCCACTAATGGCCCCACCATGTAGTGTAATAAAATCCTTACCTCACATCCCAGCTCCATATGGTTCTCCTGTAGTCCCCCCCCAAAGTCCCAAAAACTGCCCACCAGGAGGATAGCAGAGTCCATATAGGACTCTGCCTCCTGTCTCGCCTCCGGGAGAAGTTTTGCATGCGTACTGCAGCCCTTTTCCCCCTCCCTCTCCCTCCCATTTCGGGGTTCTTTTCCCCAGCCCCAATCGCTAAAAAACAATTTTAAGAAAGTCCCCTGAACTCTACTTACCTTCCCTCTCTCCCCCGGCATTCTGAGAAGCCGCGTCCGTGATTGGCTGCCTCTCAGCCAATCACGGACGTGGCTGCCGGTCCCGCCCCCTGCTTGTAGTGTATTGCAAGCAGAAGGCCGGGCCGTGCGTCAGAGGAGAGAGGGAAGGTAAGTAAAGATCAGGGCACTTTCTTAAAATTATTTTATAACGGTTGGGGCTGGGGGAAGGCATACTATTATATGGGGGAAATTTTTTATAAGGGTGGACATGCCCTTTAACTTTCTTCCTATCCATAGAGAGCAGGGAAGTCGTGTCTTTTATTACTCACTGATACCACCTGCAGGCTGGAGGTGGTATATGAGGAGCCTTGGTGTATATGACCATTACAATACACATCACAAACTGTGTAGCAGACAAACTTTAACCTCCCATTTTGGTTTACACTTCCTTTCACATGTAGCAGACCTAGGGTTGTGGTTTAACCTCCCAATTTGACCATTCCACGTTGAAATAGGGATCTCAGCTCTGTAAGTAAGTTTATGTATTTTGTATATTTTGTGTTGTAACTAATATAAGTCAGTGCTATACTTTATATACATTTACTGATGGTCATTTAAATGGTAATAGTGAGATAGTTCCCACATACATATACAACTTTCCTATATGTAATATCATATACACCCCACCACATTGGTAGCTCCTAAACTCTCCTATGAAGATATCAATATATTTATATAATATAAGTGATATAAGTACAAGAGCCCAATCAGTTTAGTTAGCTTGCTGATCCTGATGTAAACATCTAGCCTGTATATGGATGCTTGACCTGTTGAAAACTGTCACTGTACCTATTCATTAGGTAAGAGTTGTAAGAGTTGCATGTGAATTACCTAATCTAAAGTAGATCCCTGTATGACTACAATTTTTAAATTAATATTAGTGAGACATTACCAGAATCCTGTATAATTTATTCTTTCCTACATCATAGCAGCTTCGCATGCTAAAGTTTGTTCTATAAAGACTACACATTAAATAATACTTAGCATTTCCCACTCTGAAACATTACCCTTGAACTGGCCATGTGCAGCCGACTGGTTCTGAGAATATCCCATGGTCCAATATGCTATTCAGTGCATAATTTGGCCACACACAGATGTAATCTGAACTACTTCAGGATTCAGTCAATCCTTTATGTTCTAACCATCTTTATTAATATTGGTGGTTTCAGCTTATGGATTATGGCAGGTCGTACATACTGTATGATCTTTCTCAATGTGTCACTAGAAAAGAATTATATTTTGCGGTTTTTAGTACTTTGACATTCACATACAAGAACAGAATTATTTGCCAAGATGGTAGATAAAACTGGTACTGTACATGTCCATAGCTCTCTGAAAAGACAGAAAGGACCTTGAGACATAAATGGAGGCAATATTTAATGTACCAGTTACAGTATAACTAACTCTTAATCTTCTAGATAACATAGTATTGATCAGAATAGCTTTCACAAAGGCCATCAGACTAGGACAAGCAAGCGTTATCTACCTAATGACATGCCCTTAGTGACAAAGTATTCTCCAGGTATCTGCAAAGAAAATGGAAAGCAATAATTTCTTCCATGTTTGGAACTTGCCTCCATCACTAAATAAAATACCTATGTACAGTATCTTCATGAAAAGGTACAACATGGTCTTGTCAAATTTTGCAAGGTTTATGTCAAAGATTTGGATGCGCCACATAATCTTTTTATACTACCTCCAATACTATAGATTTTCCTATAGAGCCGGGTTAGAGGGCTGGAGCGTCTGACCTCCCCACGAGGATGCTGGGAGTTGTAGTCCGGCTCCGCATCCCCTAGGCAAGGTAGGGTAGTTCCAGTCGCGCCAGAGCACGTGACGTCATCACGTCACAATGCACTCGCGGATTGGCTGCGGCCGGGCTTGCGAGAGCCGGGAGGATGATGCGAGTGGTGACGTCACCGCTAGTATAAAAGGGGCAGGCCACGAGGCAGCAGGCACCATTTTGTGGAATTGCCAGCATGAGGAGGAGCTCTCTCTCCTGCTCAGAGCAAAGACACAGCAGGCAAATCAAGTGAGATTAGGAGTGGATTCTTTAAGGATGACAGACGCTGAGCAGATGTTGGAGAGGGTAAGGGAGAGGATCAACACACAGGGGCCGGGTGGCTGCAGGGTATTTTGGAGGGAGGTCCACTGGCTGGTAACCCCCTGGCTAGGGCACGGCCCCAGACTAGATCTGCCAGCCGGATGGCAGGCCCGTACGCCGACCCACCGACCCTGTCCGTTTAGGTCCCATTCTCCCAGACTCTTACCGCAGATAACGGGGCTAACACCCCTAGGCATAAGGTAGCGACTGAGGGCCTGTTGAAGGCTTTCAACACCATTCACCCCTCACAGCTCGCAAGGGTCGAGGTCCACTGCCCCCAGTTGCCCGCCCTGATAGAGGAGCCCAACCCACCCGCGGCTGCAGTACCAACAGCGAGTAGAGGTAGAGCCAGAGGCAGGTGCGGCCCAGCCTCTGGTCTGCATAGAACCGCCCACCCAGCTGTAGCAGCAGCATCGGCAGGGGACACCGCCCGGGACGCCCAGCCAATAAGGCAGGAGGAGGTGTCTGACGAGGGCAACCAGGAGTTTGTGGACGCTAGGTCCACATTTCGAGGAATGACACCAGCCCCAGTTAGATTGAGGGAATTTTCAGAGAGAAGGCGATCCAGAGAGAGGAGCCACTCTAGGAGAGAGGGCAGCAGTTGCAGGCATGGGAGAAGGAGGAGCAGATATTCCTCCTCCTCAGACAGTAGCGATGAGTCCTACAGGCATTGACGCAAGGAACAGCGTAGAAGGGAACGTCGCAGGCATCACTCTAGATCAAGTGAGACCGGCAGACGCCGCAGATCCCGCTCCAGAGGCAGGAGGTCAAGGGCCTCTCGCTCATCAACTTCAGGCAGGAACAGGAGGTCATCACCAGCACCGGTCAAACAGGACGCTAGGAGGGAGCTACCCACAGAGTGAGAGAAAATCCTTCCACAACAGGTGACTTCCGAAGGGCTTGAAGGGGCAAGTACCAGTGCTGTACAGTCGGCTGGAGCTGGTGAGCACACCTGTGCTGGGGCTTGGGGTAATACCAGCAGGGGAGGCGGGGGTGAGTTGGTGTAAGTCTTACAGGCCCTAATGAACAAACAAGAAAAGAGATGATCAATGCACATTCCTGGGCCCCATATATCATAATATTTATGCTAGTGCAAACAGTAAAAACATGGGGGTTTTTAGTTACAATTTTATGCATAAAAGTGAAAAGCCTTCCAAACACATCAAGGTAACCCCAGTATGGAAGGACCTAACAGCGAACCTTGGGTCATTTATCTGGGCTAAAAAAAAAAAATTGGTTGCATTGTCTTGGGAAGGTTGTCTCCCTGACCTTGCATTGGATTAGTATTATAGGCTATCACTTCCCCCTGCCTACTGGCTTTTAACAAGGAGGGAAGAGGCCTTTTATCCAATGTTTAGTATTCAAGGCATAAGACCTCCAATTAAAGGGACGTGTTGGGGGTGCTACTACCACATGGAAGCTTGGTCAATCTTCCTCCAGAGAAACTCTGCTACAATATATACACAAAGGGGGGCTGTGGGAGCACACCCACAGAGTGAGAGGAAATCCTTCCACAACAGGTGATTTCTGAAGAGCTCGAAGAGGCGAGTACCAGTGCTGTACAGTCGGCTGGAGCTGGTGAGTACACCTGTGCTGGGGCTTAGGGTAATACCAGCGGGGGAGACAAGGGTGAGTTGGTGCAAGTCTTACAGACCCTAATGGGCAAAATTGAGACTATGCCAGCTGGGCCAACTGTGAACCCAGCCCCAGGGAGAGCGTCAGCATTCCCGCCTGTGCCGAGGTTCCTTCAGTTGAGGCTCTGAAGGAATCCTATTTTTGCGGGGTTAGCCCGCTGGGGGTACATTTGTCAGGGGAAATAAAGGACAAAATATGGCAGAATGAGTTCATTGATTTATGGTCCTTAATCACAACGGACATGGTAACTGTCGATAAGGAGATTTATCGGTCAAAAAGCCCAGCAAAAATGCTCCAAATTATTTGTGTACTTGGACGTGATATTCAGAGCGTACAAAACACATGGCAAGACTGCATGGCGCCAATACGATGAAGAGTTCAGGCGGCGCCTGGCAGTCAGGCCAGAAATGGGCTTGAATATCAAGGCCACCGATTCTTGGCTAAGAATCATGTTCGCTCAGAGGGCACCCATAGGGCCAATCCCAGGTCAGAGTTTGATCCCCTCGAGCAATACTTTTCACCCCTCCGGAGCAAAAAAAGTTTGCAGGTTTAAGCACGAATGCTCCTTTTGTGGCAGAGGCGGCCACTCCACCGCAAAATGTTTAAAAAAATCCCGCACAGCCCCAAGACGTACAGGGGGAATAGGCAGCTGGATGCCAGTGAACATGGAGGCAATAGAGCACTGGCTAGGAATATATCTGGCGAGGGAGGAAGCAGAGCTCATCAGGGAGGGGTTTAAGCAAGGTTTCAGAATCCCCTTCGAGTTCTCGGAGTTACCCAAGTTCGCCCAAAATCTAAAGTCGGTTAAGGACATGCCGGAAGTGGCCAGGGAAAAGGTTATGGTGGAAGTTAAGCTAGGGCGCATAGCGGGCCCTTTTGTCGAGCTCCCCTTTTACAATCTCAGGATTTCCCTTTTTGGTATAGTACCAAAGAAGGAGAGCAGTAAATTCCGCTTAATCCAGCACTTATCATACCCGAAGGGAAGCTCGGTAAACGACGGTATTTCTAAGGAGTCATCTGTCTCATACGTTTCGTTCAATAGGGCAATTCATTTCGTAAGAAAATCTGGGGTGAGGGCGCTGTTAGCAAAAACACATAGGGCCCTATTTATAAAAGATCGGTATCGTTATCGTAAAATAACGACCGGGTTTTTACCGATAACGACCGGTATTTACCGATAATGACCGTTACATAACGGTCGTTATCGGTAAATAACGGTCGTTATCGGTAAATAACGGTCGTTATCGGTAAAAACCCGGTCGTTATTTTACGATAACGATCGGTATTTTACGATAACGATACCGATCTTTTATAAATAGGGCCCATATTGAGGCAGCCTTCCGCCTGCTTCCGATCCACCCGGACTGTTTTCATTTACTGGGTTGCCAATTGGAAGGCTTGTACTATTATGACAGATGTCTTCCTTTGGGTTGTGCCATATCCTGTACCCTATTCGAAATATTTAGTTCATTCCTGGACTGGGATATTTCATATGAAACCAGTTCCTTAAACGTTTTACACTACTGTGATGACTTTCTGTTTGTTGGCCCAGCTAACTCTAACTATTGTTCCTTTTTGTTAAATTCTTTCAGTTTTTTAATGCACAAGTTTGGGGTGCATATTGTTTTTGTAGATCCTGGGCGGCGTATCATATAGTTATCATAAAGTTGCCTGTCCAAAGTGCATGCATTCCTTTTCTCTGGCCAAACAGAGAATCTGATCCCAGTTGTAGCAAATGAGAAGGCACGCTTTAATGGATCTTGATCTCGTCCCAGGTGTGGGTATATGGGATTCCAAAACTGCACAGCATATTACAAATGAGGCCTTACCAGTGCCTTAATTATATAGAATATCAATCAAGATATCATGTTGTGCAAGTATTAGCTATATAATAGTCCATAAAAGAGTAAAAACTCAGTATTGAGATAAGACAAATGGAACACTCACTTAGCGTTCCAGTTGGTTCAGGTGCATATGCCCTGAACCCTTCGCTTTTCCGTAGTTTGAGCATGTTGTCATCAGACTATGATGCATTATATACATATGCCATCCTAGCACAATATTGAAGTATAACCGGATACTCACCGCTCCTTTTCAATGGCCCGGGTACGAACTGCCCCGGACCCTTCGCTCTGTCCGTGCTAATTCTTACTTCAGTGTAAAAGGGCTGCGTCGTTCTGCCAGACTCACAGAAGATACAACTTACATTTGGGATGTGGTTAAAAACTGCCGATCCTACTGAATTTTGTGGTCCCCCCATCTCCTCCAGCATTGGAGATCTAGCTAGCACCATATTTATATCCTTATTCACTCCGGCCCACATACGAAGGGTAATAGTCAAATAGCCATTATATTTAATGAGACAGATCTATTAGTCTTTGGGACTTGGCTATATAATGTACCTATAATGTACCTCCTATGTATTAATATATGAGTTAGATGTATGACCAATTCTGCCCAACTTAATATATATCGGCCCCCGTTACGATAGAGGTAATAGCCACATGAATGACTGCACAGGATTACTAATAATACACCATCCGATTGGCTCCCCCATAGCGATATTTCTTAGAGTAATATTTACTACATGGTGCTTATCCCTTAACTTCCAACCCTAACAGATTACTATCAATTAGTTCAGGATAAGGATGAACGTCCGAGTTGGATCAGTAATTTCTTAATAGTATGAGATATTGTTCTATCAGTTTTTTAATCTAATATCACTATTAGACACTGTATGTAGGGAGATGTAAATATATGTTGGGATTAATATGTCGGGATTACTATGCATTTTGTACAGTATTTTATGTATCAATATTTGTGTGTATTTTATGTGTGATCCACAACACTGGGCTACTGAGGATCCTGAGAGTTGCAGTGCGTTCAGCACTACTGCAGTAGTTTCACCTCCTTAGGACCTACCCATGATTGAGAGGGTGTATCCGCCCTACTCACCTGTGTATAAGTGGACCCAGGTAGCGATGTTATTGTTATGCCTATAAGTAAGAGCTCGGTAGCGTTCGAAACACGTCAGGCTTGTTTTTAACCTTTTTGGAGGGTTGCTTTGGTCTATGGAGACATGCTGTAAATAAGAATATTAATATAGATCGGCAGTTTTTAGCCACATCCCGAATGTGAGTCCAGACAAGACGACGCAGCCCTTTTACACTGAAGTGAGACTTACCAGTGCCTTGTAAAGAGGGAGCATAATATTTTTCTCTCTTGAATCTATTCCCCTCTTTACATAAGACAATATCTTGCTAGCTCTAGCCGTTGCTACCTGGCATTGTTTGCTATAGCTAAGTCTGTTATCTACCAGAACCCCCAAATCTTTTTCCATTAGAGATTCACTTAACACAGAGTTATTTATGGTGTAGGTGGCACCGGGATTATTAAATCCCAAATGCATCACCTTACATTTATCAACATTGAATCTCATCTGCCATTCTGCTGCCCATTTTGATAATCTATCAAAGTCTGTCCACAGATGCAAACTATCGTTATAACTGTTAGGTTTTTATATATTCTGTATAATCACTTAGCCTAATAGCAGCCATTTTGTTTTTCGACGCCATTTTGTGTCCATATTACTTAGTCTGTTTTTCTCAAAATGTACCAAGCCAAAGCTGTTTCTCATGGCCATCGATAATACGTTATCTCAAGGTCTTTTGCCTCCTACATTCCAAGGTTTTAGTACGTCATCGGCAGACACTGTGTCTGGCCACGCCCCCTTTTTCTCTTTGTGAAAACTCAATGTAATAACTAAATAAAGTGAGTTAGATTTTTGCTACAAAGATGTGTAGTTCAACTCTATCTCCCGGCGCTGTAAAAAGGTCTCTTAGTGCGTCTGACAGGCATCAATCAGAGTCATGCACAAGTTTGGGGTGCCCCTGTCAAAAGGTGGGCCCAGTAACGGTGCTGTCTTTTCTGGGTATCGAGATAGACACAATTAAGATGGAGTATAGGTTACTAACAGCCAAAGTTTAAGGCATGCTAGACGCAATTTCAATGTTCCTACAGGTTAAGAAACAGTTGCAATCAGTGCTGGGTTCGTTGAACTTTGCATGTAGGGTCATGCCAATGGGGAGGGTCTTTTCCAGGAGATTATCATTAGCCTCCCGGGGGGTTTCCGCCCCTCACCATCACATATGAATAACTAAAAAGCTACGCAGCTTTTTACAATGGTATAACTTGTTTTCAGGAGGAAGAAGAAACTAATACTGAATTACAGCTTTACACGGACGCAGATGGCTCCGTAGGTTTCGGGGCTATCCTGGGCAGCAACTGGTGTGTCTGCCTGTTCATTTCCATCAAAAAAGATTGCTGGTAAAATGGTTAATTTATGTTTAAACTGATAACGCTATGAAGCGTTCTTAACCTTTAATAATGAAGATCATATTAATAAATTTGGTGAAAAAAATCAACCAATATGTTGCCCAAATCAACTATCATTTCCTTACATCTCTGCTCCTTATGGTTCTCTTGCAGTGCCTTTTCAAAGTCCAGGAAAATGAAGTCAGTGAGTCATCAGTGCCTGTTTCTTTCTCAACCATAGTAAGGACTGAGGTATGTGCAGGGGAGCCCCCCCCCACCCGTGGCTACTAGCATGAAATGCTTTAAGCATAAGGTAGGTACCCCCTTTCCCATCCCCAACCGCTAAAATATTTCTTTAAACAAATTTTAGATTGATACTTACATCCGCTTCTCTCCCTCTGTGTCTCCATTGAATGCAGCCACATCTGTGATTGGCTGCCTTTCATCCAATCACAGACGCAGCTGCCAGTCCGGCCCGTTTGTGACTTCCTCCAAACAGGGATCCGGGAGGAGACGCCGCGGAAGTGTAAGGGCTTTAAGTATGGAAACATTTTTTGGAAGAAATATATCAGCATTTGGGGGTGCCTACCTTATACTAAAAGTTGATTTCAGGGTAGACATGCCCTTTAACGGGCATGTCCACCAAAAAAAAAAATCAATTTTCCTTGTTTGAAAGTTCCCCTCTGCCCACCTCCAACCGCCATATTATTTCAATAAAAATGCATTCAGATCGATACTTACAGCCCTTCACTCCCACGTCACTTTGTTCCGGCTCCATGCTTGCCGGGACTTGCAAGCAGGGGGCCAGTCCGTCAGCCGCGCCTGTGATTGGCTGAGATGCAGCCAATCAAAGACGCGGCTGATGCCACTGAAAGTGGCGTGGGAACGAAGAGCTGTAAGAACCGATCCAAATGCATTTTAAATGAAACTAGAAATGGAAAGTTTACGTAAATTTGGCGTGGAAGGCTGCATTTTGCAAGGGAATGTGTTTGTCTGTGTTGCAGGTTTTAAAACAATATTGCTATGGCAATGAAAGAGGATATTGTTGTTAAATTTTTTTTACATCCAGGAGGGAAAACTAATCAAAACCATCCATTATGGTTGCTGGGATAAGGTGAGTTTCTTGTAGACAAACTGTCAGGGGTTTGCATATTATAACATTATGCACCATGTAGGCCACGGGACATTCCATGGAACAATATTTTGATGGTTAACTCATGGGCCATTTAAGGGGCAAAGGATGGTTGCCAGGGGTTTTCTTTTTTTTCTAATTCTGTCGCTCCCCTCCCCGAGAGAAGAAGGATCACAAATGAGCCATTTGGCTTTCCAATGACTGTTGGCTACCTAAGCAGGGTACAAAACTCAAACATAGCAACTAAAAGCGCACATATAAATACCTACTGGTAACAAACACAATAGGGGACGAGTAGGGTTGAGTACGACTGTTAAAACAATACACCTATATTGGTTTATTAGGGTGGAGGTGTCACGATCCCATCCCATATATTTGTTAAATTGTAGACGTTAAAAAAAAGAAATTGTGTAAAAGATCTGTAAGAAAGGGAGGAAAGCTTCCCAAAGCCAAGCTATTACACGAAAACATATGTGTAGTGCAACTAAAATAAAGAGCCTCATGACACAACTATAGTATGTATCCATCTTCTGTATCCCATCTAGGTTTGGAAGTAGGACAATGTGGGGGTGACTGTATGATAGGGAAAAGGAAAAGGCATTTAAGGGAAAAGGCGGGGCTCGGGGGATAGGGGTAAGGGTGGAAGGTTGAGACGGAGGCGTATTAATGGCTCCAAACTTACATAGTATACATGTAGTGTATTTTAGCTTACATTTACATTCCGTAGTCCCACCAAGCCAATCCTAGACACGGCGAGGATAGGTATAAGTGCGATACGGGAGAGGAGGTCTATATCAACTGAATTCATGTTTTTGATTACTCAACAATTGGGATTATATGTATAAATAGGACAAGGTTACTCATTACTTGCAAAAGCATTTAAAATATACTGTTAGTCATTAACTTTAATAGCCGTTATAGGGGGGGTAGAATTGAGACCCATGGGTGGTTCATGTTTTTTTATTTAGAAATTATGGGCAAGACCAAGAGGGGAGATATGCAGTCTGTTGTAAAATTAGTAGTCAACCAGCATGAGTTAGAGGGAGTTAACCCACAATGATCAGTTATACTTGCAGTTGTATAAATCGGGTTTGTTATGTGCCACTTGCCACAGCAAGCATCCCTGGTTTTTCTGGTTATGCGTCTTTGCTCAACTAGTTAGGGTAGTAGTAGCAGGTGGGCGGACCAGGTCCCAATGTAATTAGTAGAATCCAGATTGATTGGGCATACCAATCAGAAGTGCAGGCTATAGTCTTGCCCCTCACCCCCCCCCTGCACCCACCCCTTGTAGGGGCATGTTCCACCCTTTTATTATAAGTTTTGTGGAAACAGGGTAATGCTAGGGCTTCCAGCCCCCACAAACCGCTAGTTTATAATATGTGCAGGAAGGACATTCCCCAAGATGACATTTGAGCCAGAACCATGAGTCTGGCACAAAAACTCTCTTGAGGAGGCCGACGCCTCAGAGGCGGCAAAAACAGTAATTTTCCACTACCCTGCAGTATGGCTCCTGGTGTGTGTGCCATGGTTTTTGGGACTTTACAGGGGAATTAACAAGGAGAAGAAACCATTTGGAAAAGAGTGGGGATTGTAAGGGTAAGGGAATGGATGTTATGACACGACACAGTGGGGGCCAGCAGTATTGGCGGGTTACCATTTCTAGTTTTGGGGTAGGGGCAACATTGCAGACCTTTATAAGTGTATCGTCTTGGGTGGTGCATGAGAGGTGGGGAAGACAAAACCCCAGGAGGAAATGATATGAGGGTAGTAGGGGGGACCCACGAAAGACCTAGAGAGGGATATCGCGCCAACGTGCGTTCACTTTTAATTTACTAACTTAGGCCCGTAGTTTAAGATGCGTAGATTTAATGGACTCCATACCAATGGAGAGGCATTTCAACAAGTTTTTTTTTAGAAAAGTTGTCTGTTTTCCTCGTGGCTCCACTCTCAGACGAAGCTGGGAGCCCTGAGTTGTTATGGAATATTGAAAGCCCGGCAATTGTAAAGCTTTGTTTATATGGCCTGGAAGGATGCATATTGTTTTGTAGATCCTGGGCGGCGTCGTTATCATATAGTTTATCATAACGTTGCCTGGTCCAAAGTGCATGCATTACTTTTCTCTTGGCCAAACAAGAGAATCTGATCCCAGTTGTAGCAAATGAGAAGGGCAACGCTTGAATGGATCTTGATCTCGTCCCAGGGTGTTGGGGGGGTATATTTGGGGATTGCCAAAAAACTGAACAGCATATTACAAATTGAGGGCCTTACAGTGCCGTTAAAATTATATGAATTATCAATCAAGGATATCAGTCGTGGCATAGTATAGCGAATGGTATAAAGCAGTCACATAAAAAGAGTAAAAACTGGAACCCTTCGTTTTGCCATAGTTTGAGTTGTGTTGTCATCAGACTATGATTACATTTCTATCCATATGCCATCTAACACCTATCAAAGTATAAAACTGGGACAACTTCACCGTCCTTTTCAATGGCAGGGTGTATACGAACTTGCCCCGGACCCCTCGCTCTGTCGCGTCTTGAAGGTTTGCTTACTTCCAGTTTTAAAGGGCTGCGTCGGTTCTGCCACGAATCATCAGAACGATACAAATTACATTTTGGGATTTGTCCGTTTGTTTATAAAAAACTGCCGATCCTAGTGAATTTGTCGAGGACTTGGTACTCACAGTATCCCATCTCCTAACCAGGGCATGGGAGAATCTTAACCACAGCACAAAGTATTTTTCTATCCTATATTCACTCCCGGCACACACACATAGGAGGGTAATGGTGAATGAGCCATATATGTATGAGGGGGACAGATCTATTAGTTCGGTTGGGACTGGCAGAGATAAAGGACTGTACCTAAATGTAACTCCTATGTATTAATATATGGTTAGAATGTCATGACAATATTCTGCCCAACTCTTAATATATATCGGCCCCACCGTTACGATAGAGGTATAAGCCATGACGAAGTTGACTGCACAGGGATTACTAATACTTAACCCATCCGAGTGGCTCCCCCATAGCGTATTTCTTTAGGAGTATATTTACTACATGGCTTTTCCCTTAACTTCAACTAAACAGATTACTTCAATTAGTTTCAGGATTTAAGGATGAACGTCCGAGTGGATCAGTAATTCTATTAGTTATGAGCATAGACGATTCTTGTTCTATCCGTTTTTTATCTAATATCCACATTAGGACACACTGTTTATGTAGGGATATGTACAATATTACTGTTGGGATTATAATCTGTCGGGATTTACCATGCATTTTGTACTAGCATTTATGTATCAATAATGCGTTGGGTGATTTTTATGGTGTGACATCCACACTAACCCACCTGGGCTTATCTGAGGCATCATGGGAGTCCGCAGTTTTGGGGCGATTCAGCAACTACTGCTCAGTAGTTTCAACCTCTTAGGACCTGACCCATGATGAGAGGGTGTATCCGCCTACACACCTGTGTATAAAAGTGGACCCAGGTAGCGATGTATTGTTTATGCACTATAAAGTAAGAGGCTCACGGGGTGGTAGAGCTGTTCCGAAACACGTCAGGCTTGTTGTTTAACCGATTTTGGGGGGTGCTTTGTGTAGATGGAGACATGCTGTAAATAAGAATATAAATAGATCGGCAGTTTTGCACAATCCAGGAATGTGAGTCAGGGACAAGACGACGCCGCCCTTTACACTGAAGTGAGATTAGCCAGTGCTTGTAAAAGAGGAGCAGACTTAATAGTCATTTTCTGGACGGAATCTATTCCCCCTCTGTACACTTAAGGACCAAGCCCCAATATCTTGCGTTAGCTCTAGCCGTGGCTACCTGGCATTGTTTTGCTATAGATAAGTCTGTTATCTCCAGAACCCCCAAATCTTTTATCGCATTAGAGATTCACTTAACACAGAGTTATTATGGTGTATGGGGCACCGGGATTACAGATAAAGCCCCAAAAGTGGGATCACCATTTACATTATCAACATGGAATCTCCTTCGGCCATTCTGCTGCCCATTTTGATAATCTACCTCAAAGTCTGTCCCCACCAGATGCAAACCTATCGGTTATAAAGTTAGGTTTCTTTATATATTCTGTATAATCCACTTAGCATTATATCGCAGACAGACCATTTTGTTTTTTTTCAGGACGAGGCCTTTTGTGTCACACAATATACTATAGTCTGTGTTGTTCGTCAGAAAAAGTACCGAAGGCCACAGCTGGGATCTCATGGCCACGATAATGAGGTTGGATCTCAACGGTCTTTGCCTCCTACATTCCAAGGTGTTAGTAACGTTCACGCAAGGACACTGTGTTGGCCACGCCCCTTTTTCTTTGTGAAAACTCAAGTAATAACTAAATAAAGTGAGTTAGATTTTTTGCTTACAAAAGATGTGTTGTAGGTTTCAACTCTATCTCCGGCGCTGTTTGTTAATTGTAAAAAAGGGTCTCTTAGTGGCGTCTGAAGCATCAATCAGGAGGTCCGGGGACTACGATGAGGATATTATTCTAACATAAAACAAGTTGGGACATCGCACAACCATGTGGGAATCTTCATGCTGTGAATGCGTAAAACGGCCATTGCTGCCCAAAAAAAACCGCAATATCAATTACAAATATAGATCTTTAAGTCCACCTAGCACCCCAGCTTAATACGTGAAAAGGTTTATACAGATCAGATATTTGGTGTCAACAGGACAAAAAAAACTTTCTGCAAGGAACAAGCAATAGAGAATATCTTGAGGAGAGTTTCTATTGTGTTTCTGAGGAAAAGGTGTCTGGGACACCAAACTTTGGATAAATAAAATCTTTTCACGTATTAAGACTGGTGTACGGTGGTGGATATATGAAGAGGGCTAGATGCAAAAAAACTATCTTATTTCTCCCCCACCCACCGCCCAACACCACCCCACAATTCAAAAGGACATTCCAGTCAGACCAAAAGGTTCGCTGTGACGGAGCGCTGTTGTAAATAGGTTTCCATGGATTTCCCGGACTTATCCATTAAGAAAAGGGCCGAACTATAAGAAAAGTTTCAGTCGTTTTCAGAAAAGTTTGAAAAGTTCGAAAGTTTGAATTCGGACCCATGAAGTCTATGGGAGGAGTGATAGTTCGAAAAAGTGAGTTTAAGGAAAAACTAACAGTGGTAATTACTGTAAAATGGCTGTGCACCTGGGAAAATGTCTGGGGAAACATGTCAGAACTACACCAAAAACTTGTATTTGTTTCAGAGTATTCTTCACACATTGTGGGCTTATATCGAAGGAAAACGAGTACGAATCGGGGGGGGCGGAAAGGTCCAATTCGCGGAATTATCGAGTGAACAAAACAAGCTTTCTGTGTTAGCGAAAACAGTACATCTAATGGTCTATCGAACGAATTGAATGATCCGGCTTGGTGTTGTGGCGTAACACAGTTACACGACTCCGAGGAATTAGCGAAACATTGAATCGATTCCTGAACATCCTAGGTTAGCAATGAAATTAATCGAACGATTCTTCCTGGTTGTAGCAAAGATAAAGTGCGAGGTTCTCAATTACTTGGTTATTATGATGGTTTATTTTATTACTAGGTATTATATGGTTATTATATACTTAGGGGTATAAGTAGCAAGACGGTACCATTCGAAGGGGGCTGTGAAAACGAGACGAGACAACCGCATCCTTCCTATGGGTTAGTGAGACGGTACATTTGGGATTATCGATGAACAACAATGCCTTTCTAGGGTTAGTTGACACGGTCATTCGATGGTTAGCAAAAAAAAACTAAACGTTTGTGAGAAAGCCTAGGAAGTGGCACCTTCGAATGGTGCATTGTAGGGTAGCAACGGCGCCCGTAAATCGAAATTATAAAATAATTCGAAATTATTGCGAGAAAAGTAGCCGCGAGTCAGAAAAATAGTTCCAGGTTAGTATGAAAAACTCGGCTTGAGTTTGAGTTTCTAGGTCCATCCCGTGATTATCCATACAATTGCTGATATGCGGATAGTGCCAAATCCATCAGATATGATAAATACTGAATATCGGTCCATGTGTATGGGCCCTTAAAGTTTATTACAAACAACTGCCTCTCATTTAAACAACTCAAAACCAGGGCTGGAGACAGCAGGAAAAAATTATTGAATGAGTTTACAACACCAGGGCAAAAATTTCATTTATTTGCAAGACAGACCTTCTAATCGGATCAGGAAGCTGACATTACATTCCACCACAAGGCCCCTTAAAACCGTCATGCCTGATCCATTGTTAATCCCAAAATAGGAAAGGACACGATCACGGTATTCAATAAAAAACGGTTCTTATCGTTCGTAAAATCTCGGTGCAATTTTTGACCCCATACCAATTCAGATGTTAGCTTTTTTCAAATGTTAAATAAAGGATATGATTGGTTTGGAGGCAAAATTAGCCACCATTGTAAAACTCCATTTAAGAAAAACTTTTATTGATGAAACCTCCGTTTCCCAAAGAACAGCATTAAAACAACGTGGGTTAACACAGCCTCCATAATTCATCTATCGTTTCTCATGTTCTGGATTTTAACACTTTTGGTCGAGGGAGACTTAAGGTGTATTTACACCTGTTCGGGAAGAGATGTATAGCTTGGTCTATAAAAGGTTTGTTTAAAAGTTGAGGATTCTAGGGGTATGATAAGGTAAAGCTTAACTGGAGACATTTGGCCTCATAATGGTATTGTGTAAGAGCTGGGTGAGGGACCAATTGGCTTTGGGGGTTGCCAAGCGTGGGGAAAACTAGTTCAGATTGTCCCTGGTCGTCAGCCCTAAATGGGATTTATTATATTAATATAACATTCTTCAAAATAACAATTTTTTAGTATTTAATAACCAATATAGTTACCCAAATCAATAAATAGCAATATATTGAATACCAAAAAGGAATCGTGGGCACCAATAAAATATTCAAAAGGATTTGGTTTTTGGAGGTTGATATGGTTTTCGGGAAAAGGGGGGGTTGATGTCTTTCCTCATCATTTCAAGTTGATCCCAGTCTATTGTATATTAAACAGGAATAGCAAAGAAAGTTTAGGAAAGAAACATGATAGTTTCCCTTTTTTTTTAAATATAAACAACTCCCGAGTTACCCCAGTTCCACTGAGCTCCCAGTATCCGTCCCCAGTTCCACAGGATCCTTTTGTAGGTTCTCATGGTTAACCAGATGTCAGGGCCATGATAAAACGATACCTTAAAGAAATGGACCGCTCCATCACATGTGTTCGTTTCTGGCATCTTCAAGACCAAAGACGAAAGACCTACCAAGGTTTTTTAACCAGAAAAAAACTACAAAGACAAAACAACGTGTTACCCACATCGACAGTCTGGAGTATGTTCCCAGCAGATGTAACAAGTAAACAGGTTTCCACTGGTAACTACTCTATTAATAATTTTACTTTGGGGAGGTGGGGTTTTGGGGTGTTAATTTTTGGGATACTTTGGTCTTCCATTCCTTTATACTATTCTCCTAGTTTTTCCTTGGTTTTACATCAAATGGCACCTAAAGAAATAGAGAAATATTGTTAAAAAACCTGAAAAATGGCACCCCCCCCAATACATTAAAGAGCTACACCCAGGTTTCCCCCAAAAAAACATGAAACCCACCAGGCAAAGACACCCCACCAAAAAAAAACGTCAGTGAGGCCCTTTAACCAGAGAAATATGATTTACTTTCCAGGTATGAACAATAAAAATGGCCATGCGTTGTATTAATACCATGGTTTATATTAACAAATCCGACCAACATTTTATAAATCATCAGTCTACAGCCCCACCAGTCCACCGATCTGGTTGTAGGGTCATTCCTCCACAATCTCCGGGGGTTGGTACTGTGCAGTGGCCACATGGTGAGAGCATCTCATCTCCAATGCCAATTCCTAAAACCCGGAGAAACAAAATTTTAACAGTCACCTAGTAGGATGTCTCTATGTGTATTATTTACGGGGTTTTAAGTATCTTAATACTGTCCTGGGGAATTGGGAGCTGGAGAAGACAACTTTTTTTTCTAATTATAGTTTTAGGGTAAAAAAAAAAACAGGGTGTGTGTGATCACTTTAAGAATTTTTTTGTGGTATTCCCCTTTTTTTCCCCGATCACTTCCCAAGATAACTCATCAGATCATCATTAGGGAATGATACGAACGTGAATACGGTCATAAATGCCTTTTCCAATTCGAAATCCGATCGAAAAATCACTTCCCGGAATCTTTTCCAGGAAGTGATTTTTCATTCTTGGCAAAGATCAATAATTTGGTGGATCAGAAGTGATCACCAAATATTGATCTCTGTCCCCATTTTTTTTCTAAGTCTTCGCTAAGTAGCAAAGACTTAGAAAATCCTATTTGTGAATGGAACTTGAGTTCCATTCACAAAATGTATAGAAAAGCTGGCAGTTGACGCTTTTTCTATACTAGGTACTGCAGCATGATCAAATTGAGATCAAGCTCAGTACCTCAACTAGACCACAGGGGCAGTCTCCTACCACTTCAGGGAGACCCCGTGAAGGGAAAGCTCCGTGACGTCACCGGGGTCTCCCTTTCCGCTTCCTCCTCTTCATCCACGGGGGGGACCGCTGCAATCGCGGGACCCGGCTAAAGGTGAGTGTATCTTCCGATCCCCCTCGATTGGATCACACCGAGGGGGGATCGAGGGGGCTGAGGGGGCAGTTTGAATGCTGCCCCCGATCGGCCCTAGCAGGGGGGAAATTTTTTTTGCAGGGGGGAAGCCACAGATCGTATATTCACGATCTTGGCAGTTAAAAGCATTCTCTGCACAGATCGTGAATATCGATCTGTGGCAGGGAAAGGTTAATAGGTATTTTTTTACCTTTAATAGGCAACATCTTTGCTTCTTGGAACAATTTGATGAGGAAGTTTTTCTCGTGTGCTCCCATTACTCTTATCTAAATGCAGTTCCTGGTTAGACCAGGAAATAAATAGTTAAGATTTATCTAGGTCATTTTCTGTATCTTCACTGATTCAATTTGTGTGGAGACACACTTCTGGATTAGGAATATCTGATGTATTTGAATATTTGAAAGAGTATCTGTTGGCAGCCTGGTAATTATAGCGCTAGGATATTTTACATCAGGGGTGGGGAAGATACTGGAAAGTTTGTTATGCAATTATATTAGGAGTGATTTTATTAGCTGTAATCAACGTGGATTTACAGATCTTAACAAACAAATCAGCTTTACTTTATGAAGGACAGAATTTGGAGTGTGGTGTTAGTCTGCAGGTCCTGACTATTTGTACATAAATAGAGAATTGGGGAATAGATTGTGTACAGCAGGTATGACCAACCTGGTGCCCTCCAAATGTTTAAAAACTGCAACTCCAGCATTCGGAGTGTTTGTTTACAGGTTGAACACCATAGTTTACAGAAGCAGTTATCAATAGGGATTTCTTAATTGACTGAAGTTGTATTGATTTTACCACAGTGTTCCATACCAAGTCCATGTCTATTTGATCGTTTATCAGTGGCCTAGATGTGGATATTGAAGTAAATGTTCTGTGTTTCCTGACAATACAAGTGATGCATTTGCAGTTTACAAATCTTTGTGCTGCTAGTGCTGTAAAGGATCTGTCCTAAATAAAATCCCCATTGGAGGGTAATTATGAGAACTAACATTAGAACAAGGGAAATTCAATAAAAGTTCCTAAAGGGAATTTCCACCCCCAAAACTACATTTTAACCCACTACTGGCCCCACTGTGTAGTGTAGTTAAATCCTTACCTTACATCTCTGCTCCAAATGGCTTCCCTGCAATGTTCCCCCAAAGTCCCAAAAAAGTAAGAAGCGAGCCTGACTGTGTCCATATAGGACTCTGCCTCCTGTCTCTCCTCTGGAGAATTTGGACATGCGCACTGCAACCTACAACCCCCCCCCCTCCCTCTCCACCCGTTTCTCCTCCCTCCCCCCTCTAAATCCAATTTTCGTAGTGTAGGGCTCCCTCACCTTCCCCAACCGCTGTAGTTATTTGCAGAAAAACTTAGCCGATCTCTATTTTACTTGGTCTGTTTCCCCCCGGCGATCTGTACAGTACACATGTGGCTGCTGGTCGGCACACTGCTTGCAGTTTTCCATCCAACCAGAGGGCCTGTCAGATCACCGGGGGAAAGAGGCAATGTAAGTATAGATCAGCTTTTTTTCTACAAATAACTATGGCGGTTGAGGGTGGGAGGGAGCCCTACACTACAACACACTTTTACAAAGGGGTGGACATGCCAAACGGAAATAATATTGCCCCCAACCAATCAGATCTTATTTAACATTTGAAAACTAACATCTGATTGGTTGGGGTAAAATTAGCACCATTTTTAATTAGCACCATTTTTGGCTGATGTAAAATTAGTACAGTGCACAACTGTATTAGCAAGAGCTTATTAGTAGGCCTTCAGACCCTGTTCTTTCACTGGCTTTAAACCATATCATGCTAATACTTTTTAGCTGCCTTTTTTGTATTATTACTTAAAATCATCAAAAATCAGTTTTTAGTCAAAACGTTGTTGTAGTTCTGGGACCGTTTGGCACCACAGAACAGTAGGTGTGTTGCTGTAAATAATTTATTTGCAAATGTTATTTAGAATTTTCAGAGAGATTCGCGTTACTTACCACCCATCCCGATACAATAACTGACGTAATGAGATTACATCAGGCATTGGGGATCGGCTATTGTAAGGAGCGCGACTTTAACGCTCCACAACCTGTACCGTTAAATTTCGCTACAGTAGGGGTTTTGGATCGTTAGCACATCGATATTTCCAAAACATTTGGAAATGGCGCTGTGCTCTAAAATCCATCTAAAACCCACGTTAACCTCTTCTTCGGTTAATGTGGGTTTTAGATGGAATTGGGCCATATTGTATCTACCCTAAATTTTTTATATCAAATAAATAGTTTTCTGTTTTGGATGAAGTTTCCTTTAATGGTTTAAAGATTTTCATCAGAAACAATCAAATAGCCTGGGACCATTAAATAACGATAACTTTAATTCCATTGTTACTGTGTCAATATAGCTTGGTTTTATCTTTGTTCAAGAGTTTGACTCATTAATGGTGTTTAGATTTGAGCAATTAACTTTTGCATGCTAATATTCTACTACATTAGAATCATTCATAATTCACTATAATAATAGAATAGAGACAATTAGCATGCAAATCTTAGAACATAGTATGCAAATTATAGCATTCAGTCCTTTAAACCATAATTTAAAAAATAAAAGTGATTTCCTAGTATCATATAGGGGCAGCCTGTCCATTAAAACTCGTACTGGTGATTTGGAGTGCCAAATGTTAAATAAGAACAAATCTGAAAGGGCAATAAGGTAGTACTTCGCATTCCCAATGTGGGCGGCAATAGATTTAGGCTGAGGCCACACTGCCACGCACAGGAATCGCACACAAAATCGCGTGCATTATCACGTGCGATTCTTGTGCGATTTGCGTTTGCACGTGTGATTTTGACGTTTTCCCTTATGGAAACGCATGCGTTAACGCACCAAAAATGGTGAAACATGCGTTACCAAAATGCGAACGGACTGCAATCGCATCGGAAATCACATGAATTTTCGCGTTCCGCTATTCCATTTTAGCGAAAATCGGAGGGCGCAATGTGAACGCAAACCGCATGAACGAAAGGTCAGGAGAGGTGTCTGTGTTGTGCATTTGATACTTTTCTGTCAAACAGCACACTGAAATCATCTGCTCCCATAAACATACAATACATTGTTACTTCCCATTTGAAGGTCAATGAGTTTAGTCTCTCCTTTGTGTGGCCAAGGAGTCAGAATAAATGCTCTGAATTATGCTAATAGATTTTTTGTGGTAAATATCTGCTTTTCTAGATCTTCTGCATAGCAACTGTTCAGTGTTCGAACGCTGCATTTTGGATCCATTATTCAAAGTAATGTATGCTTAACTATTGATTTAGTCAAATGAATAACATTTCCCCATCAATGGAATTAAAATATGAAATTTTGTGGCTCTGATTACCACAATAGCCATGTAAACAGGATTTTGGGCTTCTGTCTTCCTCATAAATCTGCTACTTTGCCAAAAATGTAGGTCTCTGTGTCATTTCATTTGGTCATTGTTTGACAAACTACCTGTATGCCATATACAGGTAGGTCCCCCTGATAAACATTTACCCGCCAAAGGGAGTCCAAGAAAAGATATGGATGGGTTTTTATTCCTAATTGTCCCACACTTTCCATAATGCAGTGATTCCTCCAAAAATCCTGAAATGTCTGTTTTTTTGTCAGTACCGATTTCTAAAATATCCCTCTCCTCATTGTAATGAGCTTGTTAGTTCAGATGGAGAAGTATTAGCTGTTTAAATTACTTTCTCAAGTGATTTGTTACTTAGCTGCAGCAATAATTGCTCCATGTTGTCTACACATTGGGAACACAAACGAATAAACAGGGAGCAGCTGATCTAAGTAATTTCCATAATGTTTCCTTTCTGTTACAACCAGTGAGATTGAAACTGTTTCTGGGTTGAAACCTTTTTGTCATTATTTACAAAATAAGTGGCGGAGCTTTTTGTTCTCCATAAATAATGCACAGTCGGGAGGGTAACTGTAATCAAAGCTTTATGGTTCACACTGTTCTGTGGCCTCAATACATTTTCTTAATGTATTGATTCTAATTTTAAAATTATTGTACAATCAACACCTCTTCAGTGTTGCATTAGATTTTTTTAGTGATATCTCACTTTTTATAGGGAAAAGCACATTTTGCAGGATATTATTATTATTATTGTGCTTTCTATAGCGCTAACATCTTCCGTGACTTTTACAATACATGTATACATTCACACAGGCCTGGCCTGAAGAGCTTACAATCTAAGCACATTTATTTGACACATACAACCTATCAGTGTGTCTTTATGATTGTGGGGGGAAACGGAGTGGCCCGGAGGAAACCCACACAGCACGGGGAGAATGTTCTACAACCTTGCAGATGTGTCCAAGGGTGGAATCGAACTCAGATTGTCCCCCTCCTTATTTTGTTCTTCCTAAATAGCACAGGAAGTGGATACTTTATAGGGAGATTATTATATAATTATATGATTATTTTTTAAAATAGGATTGATTTTTCTTTAAGATGAGTTCAGTCTAATCACAAAGACCAAAATGTTCACCCAAAATACGATTAAGGGATAGGCCACACTCTTGTGCTTTAAAGTTTAATCCGATTGCAGTTGCGCTTCCGACTTCGCATTAAAAACTGCACGCTATTGTTGATCATATGGTCTGGCCACACTTAGGTGCACTGTACTGGGTTTTGCTTGATCTGCTTTTTCAGAGCACCATTTTTTTTTTGCAAATCACATACGCTCCGATAGCGCAACATTGAGTGGATTGCAGCGCAAGCAGATGGTAACACTGGGGGAAAAATATATGTGCATCCAGCATAGCATGGCCTCAGCCAAATAGTTTACCACACATTTCTAATATTTTATGCCTTTAAAATGTCCAGTATTCAAACTTGAATAGAAATAGCAGCATTGTCTTAAAAGATATGTACACAGGAAATTTGTATTTTAATTGTTCATTACAGGAAACTATATTCTTTCCAACTATCACTGTACCATTTTTTGTTGATCTGTCCCTTATTTCTTTAGATATCCAGTCTGAAGCATCCTACATTTTAGCTGTCAATTAAGCTCCTTTTTGTCATAAACTATTTTGTTAGGTATGCTTTGCTGTACTGAAATGGTGAAAGTTGGTGCATGAATTCATGGTAGGAAACTCCCTCTTCCAATGCTGCTTCATAGGATTACTGAACATGCTTGCCCTAACAGAAATCAGATAGTCTAGCAGGGGGGTGGGGGACTGACCAACTAAGCTTGAGCAAAACAAGTACTGGATTGAAGTCATGCAGCCATAAGTGCTGCTTACATGTTTTTCTATAGATTGAAACATTGATTAATAGATTGGAAAGAGGCAAGTAATTTTTCCAGTGTACAATTCTATATTCTACATATACAACTGCAGTCACGCTGTGCATATTACAACATAATCATTCACTATAAAGACTACAACAAGCAAAATCCCTATGGCATACACTTTAGACCAGATGGCAAAACCCAATGAACTGCTTAAGCAGCTCTTCTGAAGAGCATCTGGGCAGACGTCCATATTAGCAAATACATTAAAAGGGCTTCACAAAAAAGAGAACTGTAAGTATAAATTCAGAACAAAAGAAGTACATTATACCAAGTCTGTTGTCCAAGCTTGATTAAAAAGATTAGTGTAAAATTACTCAATGTTGGTAGAATTGCGCCACATGAAAAACTATTAGACACAAAACTACATATGACAACACTTCACCATCTATGACACCTATTACTGGTTGTCCATTTTATTCACCTTATTTATGATGAAGGGGTACAAGGAGAAACCACTGGGATACCCCATAAACCCATGAAAATGACAACAAATTGGATAAACAGAATTCAGAGGTGGGATATATAAATAGGGTTGAGGAAATTGTAGTAATTTAAGTAATGTAATAGATCCTGTGGGCCATGAGCATCCAGTCCACACTGGATTGTATGATACTATATTTAGCTCTGCAATGTGCATTAATCAACTCTTTTTCAAAAGTCGTGGTGACTTTTACTGTATGTTGGTAAAACGAGTACTGCCCATATTATCGGTAAATAACGGTCTTATCGGTAAATAACGCCCGGATTTTACGATAACGACCGGTATTTCGATATCGGTAAATAACGGTCGTATCGGTAAATAACGGTCGTTATCGGTAAAAACCCGGTCGTTATTTTACTATAACGATCAGTATTTATGATAAGATACCGATCTTTATAAATAGGGCCCTTAAGACTGAAGAGTAAGCACCAAATGATGGTGCTTAATGACCAAATGTGATTCTTTATATAAAGGTAAAAAAAATACCCCTATATCAAAGGGCCAACCATCCGTTGTTGGTCAAAAAAAATACAACCCCCCCCCCCCGATCGTACAAAGGGCCTCGAAAAGTGATTGAACCTACTAGTCTAGCAGTATCATTAGAAGTTACCTCAGGATAAAGTGTTGCAAGAAGTATAGCAGAAAACACTCTCTGCACTCACTGCATTTACTGTAAGGAATGGTAAGTTTTTAAAATCATGTTTTAAATGGGCTATTAGCATATTTTCTGTATGAAGAGGCTACGTGTAATTTTAGGTCTTTTGGGTGTCAGAAAACTGTATTGTGGAATTGTTCAGCAGGGGACCTTAACAATTTAAGTCGGACCTTAAAGAGGGATAGTGGTTAGTACTACTGACTTTCAAGTTTCTTACTTCTACATAGTAGCATGCTGATTATAAGATGCAATAGAAAATGATACTGCACAGTAGTAGTTTGCTTATTTTTTTGCAAATTTGCTATACTTTGCCTTTATAATAGACCCTTATGTACATAGACCAAAAGGTAACAGTTATATATACATTTTTACTACAGGTATAATGATATATGGCATGGAACTCCTTGAGGATTTCTAATATTCTTATATTTTAAATGAAATGTGCATTTTCATGTAGCAAAAAGCCTAGGGGACTATAACAATTGGTCCCACTCTCCTTGTGTCAAAGTGGATGTCCCATAGTCCTCAGGAGAAAAAAAAGAGTCTTTGAAATGTAAGGCAGAGAGGTGTGGGGTTTTTAATTGGCTGCTATTTAAAACTAAAAAAATACTGTACCTGCAACGAACTCAAAGAAAAAATATTGGAAGGTATTGGTGTTTTTCGCCTAAATGTTGACTGCACTCTGGGTCTTTTTAAGAAGAACTCTCTTGAGTTCCTGGGTTTCAAGTTTCCAGGTTCACACTACTTTCAATTATCACAGCAAACCTCTCCTTTTCTAAACAGCTTCTTAATGCACTGGAGCAAATTTTCCAGAACAAATGTACTGTAAAACCTAAATAAGGTACAACTTGCAGACTGGGGCTCAGGACAACTAAAAAAAGTTAAAGGGTCAGGGTAAGCCGCTGGAATGTATAAGAGAGTAGTTGATAGGAAGAAGCTAAAAAAGCAACTCACAAAGAAAATAATTAGGAATCATTGTGAAATATAAAAATGTCTTAATGGTTAAAGGCATGTCCACCCCCTTTAAAAAAATTGGGGTACTTAGGGCTTCCTCCCCCGCCCATATTATTATGTGCGAAAACTCCCCATCATTACTTACCTTACTCTTTTCCTGTGCGTACTGTCCCGGCCCTCTCTTGCATAAAAGGGAATAGATTCAAGGGAGGGTTATAAAGAGGGGAATAGATTCAAGGGAGAAAAATATTATTCTCCCTCTTTACAAGGCACTGGTAAACCTCACTTCGAATATGCCGTGAAGTTTTGGAATCCCATATACAAAAGGAACAACTTGGAAGGGAAGTTAAGGGATACCAAACTAAAGCCTAGAGAATGGGTCTCGTTGGCAGAATCTATGCTTTGTCGGGCTCCTAGATAGTACTGTGGGTAACAACATGGAGGACTTTATTGAGACCTGGCTGACCACCCAATTTACCAGAGAGTTCTACGCCGCCCAGAATCTACAAAAAACAACATGCATCCTTCCAGGCTATTAACAAAGGCTTTCCATTGCTGGCTTTCAATACTCCATAAACTACTCAGCTTGTCTGAGAGATCCCGAGAACCAGACACATTTCTCTCCAGTAGAGGCCACCGATTGGATGGAGTCATTAAATCTGCCATCATAAGGGGCCTAAAGAATAAAGTTGAACTTTGCCTTCTCTCTGTTTTCCCCTTCTACCATACTTTCCCCTGGGGTCCTCCCCCCCATACCACTGGATACAATTTAAAGGAAGGGGGGTGCAGTGAGGGGCATTAAATGACTATCATAGTGTCCTAAAAAAACACCCCCCTACCTCCAGGGTGAGGACCTAACATGCTAGGTCCCTTGGTTAACCACATGAATCATCAAAGTTCTCCCTCCCTGGCCCTGCCTCCTTCTATTCAGGTCTTTAAGGGAACTGTGGTCTTCAACAAGTTAAGTTTAAAACCAGTTTCTTACCTTTAAAACGAGCCATCAACCACCCCTCTACTTGCTCCACAGCCCAAGATATACAGAAAGACTGACCAGAAAGTTAATGGGTGGGAGGCTGACTTTTGACATTCCTGAGGCTTCTCCTGCACAGTGCCGCCGGCAAGCACAGCCTCAGACTCCTTTGTGTGATGGATTAGGGTCCATGAGTGGGAGGGACCAGGGGGGCTGCAAATGGGAGGAGGAGACACGGGACAGATTGACTGACAGTTCAGAGCAGGAAGTGCAGGGGACCTAGTATGCTGCTACCATATCACACACAAAAATGTAATACTTCAAAACTATGCACAATAAACAATGGAAATAAACTGAAAAAATTCTCAGGGAGCAATTCCTATCAATTTACCTCAATTTACTTAAAGTCATTTTTGGACCACAGTTCCCCTTTAATAAGAAGACATTCTGAAAGAATTGGCCAGTGCAGTAAAAGTCCTGGGGGAGAAATGGGGGCAGGGCCTGAACATAGTTATCCTGTGTGTGACTAGTGAAATCAAAAGGACAGTTAAAAGTCATGTCCATCCCTGGTACAAAACCTAAACTTACTTCCCTACCTCTCAAAACCCATGGTCGTTAGTTTCTTACATCCCCACAGTCCCTGGAGCTATTATCTTTCCTCTCTCCTCAACTACTCTGTAAACGCTACATGCAGAGGTAAAGTAGACGCACGGGATCAATCACAGAGATGTTTTTATAACATGGAGAGAGGATAATAAGCTTTAGTGATCACGGGGAGGTAAATAACTATACGATCTCTGAGCTTGAGAAAGGATCATACATAATCCGGAACATGTCGCAATGAAAGAGTTTATGCAGTTTGAAATCTGCATGAGGGTTTCCTGCTATTTGATGGAATTGTATCGCCTATGACTGTAGCAGTGGGAGCAGGGAAGTGAGACCAGAGAGACGCAGTCTTGAGGTGCCATATTGAAGTTGATCTTGGTGTGTGTGGGTTTTTTGTTCCAGGGGTGGATATTACCCTTAGCACCTAGTAAAGCAGCTTGTTCAAATATGTTCAATGGCACCACTTGTTGGGCAGCACTAATACCCTTCAAGATGTCGCCAGCCCCCATAGTGTAGACCCATCGATGCCTACCCTAACGTCACCCATTCCCGCAATCTCGCAGGCCACAAACTTGCTGCTCGTCCAGCTGCAGCTCGCAGGTGGAACATTGTGTCAAAAGTCATATTTTCACTTTTGTCCCAAAAAATATATAATAAAATTTTACAAAATGTGAGAATGTTCTCCACTGTTGTGACTTACTGTTATAAGCAGTGATATACAAGTGCACAATCCATGTACCTGAGTTAAAAGTTGAACCACTACCAATCAGTTTCATAAGGCCCCAAGCCAAACGCACTCCAACATGGCACCGATTGGTTACTGAGGGTTGGCCCATGCGTTGGATACCTTTTGCTTTTCTCTCTAAAATATGGAAACTTGATTCAATATAATAAAAACTATTTCTGCTGAAATTGAAACATCTTCTCTCCTTTTGGTTTGCTTCAAAGGCCCTGTTCTCTATCTTTTTATATTATATAGCAACTTTTATCCAATAAACAGATTTGCTTTAATGAAATCATTTAAGAAATAAGTAAAGACATTCTGCACAGTTTTACTGGAAATAAAAGAAATATGCGCACCCCCTATTACTAATCCATACCAGGAAAATGCCAAGGGCAAATTTTCAAGTACACGAGATCTGTGGTATTAAAAGGTCAAGATATAAACTTTCATATTTCAATACTGTTGGAGATAAAGTGCTTCTTTTGCAAGACTTTAACATAAATGAATTCCAGACCATTATATCCCTTAAAGATGTTGCACTTGGCTTGGTGGTCCTTCAGAGACTGGTTGTATTTGAGTAAATTGTATTGGATAATATTGTCATTTACAAACGTAGGTCGTGTAACTCTTAAATGGAAAGTTCAGGTGGAAAATATATAATTTATTAAAATACTTACGGAGTCAATAAATGTCTATCGTTTAAAATGGTGTAATTTGCACCATTAGATCTTAATTAACATTGAAAGATACATCTGATGGTGGGCAAAATTAGCACTATTTTTAACGATAAGACTTTTTTAATACCAGTTAGTTTGTATACACTACCTACATTCTCTTCCATTTTGTAAACTCAGTTGAATTTATACCTCTTGCTATCCCTGTAATTGACATTAGTGAGCTGACATTTCTGTCTGTAACGTCTCTTCTTCCCCAGAATGCACACTACCTTGGAATGTTCCTAACAGTAATTCTACTGATTGCGTTGGATGGGTCAAACATGCTCAGATCCTACTGAGCAACTAAATCAACCCAGGGACTGGGTCAAGGGCAAACCCTAATGGTTCCTATTAGGGGTCCTGCAAACGGAAGTCAATATTTCAGAAGCATTTATTTATACACAGACAATGCTGAATGGGCAGGTTAGGTCACTAGGGTGGAAAAATACTGCTCTTTTTATTAAAAGTATTGTATTTGCACTGAACTTCCCCTTTAACTGACAAGTTGCACAGGATGTATGGAGAGATGGCGCTACTTCACTATACAGACTAGACCTACCTTCTCTGTACTCAACATGTACCTATCTACAGTGTACTCATCACATGCTTGTGTACTCAATGTGAACTTACTGACTGTACTCCATGTGGACAAGATTAATAAAAATATAACATTGTTTGTTTTTGTAATGAACTGAACATTCAATATGGAATTAGGCTTAACAATGATAAACAATATCACTGGAAGAAACCACTGAATTGGATTCTGTTGTTATTGTGTGGGAGATTGGATCATAGCATTTATGGGTGTAGGGCCATATTAACAGACCCGCAGTATGGCTATTTACTGCAGGTTAGTTATTGTACGATCGCGGTCATACATTTACAATCGAACGTTCCATAATACCGAACATTCCTAGAATGCCATGCGGTAGTAACTACCGCAATGGTATTCTATGGATCGTAAATCTACGTTTTCATAACCGTAGATTTACGATCGGTAGCGTTAATTTACAATTGTATCGTAAATGTACAATAATGACCATAAGTTAACAATCGTTAAGCTTATCCGAAATTAACAATCAGTTTAAAGGGCAAGTCCACCCCAAAATGAAAACTTATATACAGGTAAATCACCCCCCAAAACCCTAAACGCAATAGTTTGAAATCTGAAATATGTAATGTCTAACCTGAAACCTGCACAATGTCCTGGTGCCCCTGTTCTGCTTCCTGGTTCTTACAGTTGTTCAACTGTCAAATCCATAACTGACTTTGATATCACAGCCAATGACTGAATGCTAATCCTCTGTCTGCCTCTTCTGAGCATGCCCAGGCTCAGTAAATGCTCAGTACGTTTCTAAATTTTTCAGTTTCCACGAGGCATCCAGAAGCATAGCAGGCATACAGTAATGAATTCAGAGGACAAACTATGATATCAACATATTTTAAAGAGGCCATTCTTCTAAAAGATTTTCTTATGAGGGTGGAGTTGTCCTTTAACAATCATTTGCCGATTGTTAAAGGCACGGTATCGCTAAAAAGCAATACCGCGCCTTTACAAATACAGCCCTAGGTCACAGGATTCTGCTGTAAGTGTATCGGGACAGTATTCTAATGGTAATGTGGGGGATGAGCCATTAGGTTCTGCTGTAGTGGATGGGGGTCATTGGACAATGGGCCCTATTTATAAAGATCGTTCGAAAAAATAACGATCGCTATCTAAAATAGACCGTTATTTTCTGATAACTACCGTTATTTTCTGATAACGTCCGTATTTTCGATAATGCCCGGTATTTTCGATAACGACCGGTATTTCCCGATATCGAAAATCCGTTCTTATCGAAAATAACCGTCGTTTATCGAAAATAACGGTCGTTATTTACAATAGCAATCGTTATTTTTTCGATAACGACGATCTAGCATACCAACTGCCAAAAAACGGCCACATCATACCAACTGTCCTATTCAGCAGAATTGCACACAGCAGAATATTTTATGATTACTTATTAACAGCTGAAATGTAAGATGCTTCAGATTAGATATCTATATAAATAGGGGACGATCAACAAAAAGAATAGTTTCCAGTATAGTCAATTCAAATATTTTTTTTCAGATAGATGTCTTTGAAATCTGAACCTCACAAACCTTTATGCACAGCCCCATGTAAACCACACAGAACTTGACTCTGTGGCTGATTTTTCTATTATTACTATAACCTGCACCCATTAGAAGGGTTTATATTTGGGTGTAAAACCCTCATTAGTCCCCCAATAAGCTTATCCCTGTATTACAAGGGTGCACTAACTCAATAAACATACATGTACTTCATTCTAGTTTATTACAAAGGTGCACTAACTCTATAAATGCACATGTACATCATTCTAGTTTTACAAAGGTGCACTAACTCTATAAATGCACATGTGCATTCATTCTAGTGTATTACAAGGGTGCACTAACTCATAAATGCATATGTACATTCATTCTATTGTTTTACAAGGGTGCCAACTATAAATGTACAGGTACATTCATTCTAGTGTATTACAAGGGTGCCCTAACTATAAATGCTATGTACATTCATTCTAGTGTATTACAAGGGTGCACTAACTCTATAAACACACACGTACATTCATTCTAGTGTATTACAAGGGTGCACTAACTCTATAAACGCACACATACATTCATTCTAGTGTATTACAAGGGTGCACTAACTATAAACGCACACGTACATTCATTCTAGTGTATTACAAGGGTGCACTAACTATAAATGCACATGTACATTCATTCTAGTGTATTAAAAGGGTGCACTACTCTATAAATGCACATGTACATTCATTCTAGTGTTTTAACAGGGTGCACTAACTATAAACGCCACGTACATTCATCTAGTGTATTGCAAGGGTGCACTAACTATAAATGCACACGTACATTCATTCTAGTGTATTCAAGGGTGCACTAACTATAAATGCACGTACATTCATTCTAGTGTATACAATGGTGCACTAACTCTATAAAAAAGGTACATTCATTCTAGTGTATTACAAGGGTGCACTAACTCTATAAACGCACACGTACATTCATTCTAGTGTATTACAAAGGTGCAATATCTTATTATATTATTTTTATTGATTATTTGCTTAAAATATTTCATGTTTGTTCTGTTTACATAGAATTCCAATCATAGTGAAACACAGGATGCGATGTAGAGAAGGCAAATCACCTGGTGATATTCTAGTAGGAAGTGAGCTACTTCCAAGGAGATAAAGACGTCCCGATGGAGAAAATTCAAGCGTCTGTGCAGAAACGTCTTTCTTGGTCACCCATTGCAAAAATGCATCAACCAGAAAACGATAAAGAAAAGGAAGAGAATAAACCAGGTAGGAAATCCCAGAAATAATTTGTTCTATTTTGGTTTATTAATGGTATATTAAAGGGGAATTAAATTCTGTAATTCCTATAATAGCCATTAGTGTCTATTAAAAGTCAATTATACTCACCTCCCCCTCACTCTTCTTCCATACCTGCATAGTACCCATGGTGATGACCTAAACCGCTAAGTCCTCACCCCTGGGTGCTTTACCTAACAGCTGTACTTAATTACATTAAGATTCCCTGCATTCTGTCCTCTTCTGTAATCCTCAATGTAGCGAATATAAAGGTGCGCTCTGCAAAGAGTGTGTTCTTCCCATTGGCTCCATTGTGGATTATCACTGATAGTGGCAGACGGGTAGAACGGACCAGAGGGAATAAGAAGTAATATCTATAAGGTTAAAAACCCAGGGGTGAGGACTTCCCCGAGTGCAGCTATGGAATGAGGCAAAGTTGAGTTTAATTGTCCTTTAACGCTGCAATCAGCTAATCTAAGATTCACTGCAGCCATTGTTAGATGTTAGATGTCAGCATAATGGGGCACTTCAGGATTAATATAATTATATTATGTGAAAATAGATCCACAATATATTTCTTAAGCTGACTGGCTTGTGTGGGTTATATGTATTCATTTTATCTCTCTCTCTTTTAATCAGAATTTTCTAAAATTCAATGGAAACTGCTCCCATTAAAAGAAATCTACTTACCATCAGAGGACTCTAAACCATTAGAGATACATTTGGTGCTCAGGAGCATGTTGAGGAAAAAGCACAAGAAGCAGATAAGGTATCTTAGTGGGAACCTTTCTCACTGTTCTCACTGTATTATTAAAATCTGCCAACTTTGTAAGATTAAAGGAGAACTATAGTGTGTATAAAGTTTTTTTTTAAAAAAAAACTGTTATAATGAAAAGTTCCTGGGACAGGGAGTTAGGGTTTCTACTCCCGCTTCATACTTTCTGCTCCTGCTTCCAGTAGCTCCTCAATGTAACAATATTTGGATGTAGGAATAATCACGCCTAGTTCTCTGTACTTTTTATTTTTAAAAAGGAAACTTTTACAGTATAGTTGACCTTTAATATGAACATGTTATTGCTGACATTAAAACAACGTGAAGTAGTTGGACTTACTATTTGTTTTTTGCGGTTTGCTCTCCCTTATCAGATCTGCCTAATATACAAAAGAGAAGACACAGGAGAAAAAAGAAAAAGCAGAACAATTGTCCGGTAAGTTGATTATCCACAGTGTATCACAGGGCAGCAATGGGTACAAACACACAAGTAGCTAGATGAGAATAGAGAGCCAATGAGAATAGAGATTTACAGCTGGAAGTTTTTAGAGGGTTTTCTATTGGTATTAAAGTAACATTGGTTTGTAAAGTTGTATAACATATTCCTAATGTCAAAAACAAATCCCTACCATAATTAAAATGTTTTTTATGTCAATATGCCATATGGGACACAGCAATTTACTCTCCAATCCAAGTTCATTACAAAGGGATGAATAGACTATCACTACATGATAGTAATATAGTTTAAATTGAGTATAGTTTATCCAATATATCTGTAACATTACAGACATATAAGATAAGACACAGATAATTACAGACTTCATGTCATGATATATATATTTATTATTAAAATTACTTATTTTCTTATTTTAATTTATTGACATTTTTAGGTTTCAAGTGTCGCTTTTCAGGATCCCACCGATCAAGTTCAACCAACTTCTAAAGACTCTGAACCTTTGGTGGTTGATATAATTCCCAATAATATTGGATCTGTATCAATAACTGATAATTCTGAGACTGTGGAGGTTAATGCAATACCTGACGATCGTGTTGAGGTTATTTCATCACCTGTTCAAGTGATGGAAGTAGAGGAACCTCCAGGTATGTTACAGGTGGTTTGGGGGTCTGTATTGTACATTTATCATTATAACGTGTAATCACACAGTATAGATACAACACAACAATACCACAAGCGTCATCAATGTCCCAATACTATGTGTATATCAACAGTGCAGGGGGGATTACTTTATCTTTCTCTACAAACTTGGCCTGTGTATTAGGGGTTCTCATTAATTCCAACAAGCGTATTTATGTTAAACTCTAAGCGTCTTAGGTCTGGCAAATGGACTTTGGTGATTTTTTATTACTCTATCTGCTAGAGGCTTATACATGGTTGTTGCAAAAATACTAATTTCTTTTGATACATACATGTCTTGTTGTGGTTATATGTATTAATTTTATCTCTCTCTATCAGAACTTTCTAAAAATGAAATGGAAACTTCTAGTAATGAAAAAGAAAGTCAATCACCACCAGATGACTCTAAACTATTAGAGACAAATTTGGTAGCTCAGGAGCATGTGGAGAATAAAGAAGGACAAGAAGCAGATATAGGTATCTTAGTGGGAACCCCTTTCATTGTATTATTAAGATCTGCCAACTATGTAACATTAAAGGAGAACTATAGTGCGTATAAAGTTAAAATTAAAAGTACCTGGGGCAGGGAGGTACGATTGGTACTTTTCACATTCTAATATAATTTCAAGAAGCAGCATGAAGAAAACTGCTTCTGCCAGTCTTCCTGGGTGCTACTGCATTATCTTTAATAAAGGAAGGCCAAGGGCACTAGCCTGGCAGATAAAAACTGTATGTGCTGTAGATCCTCAATGAAATAATATTGTAATATCAATAATTAATCCTACCTCCCTGCCCCGTGTACATCTCATTTTGTTACAGTAAACTTTAACGGTTTAGTTGACCTTTAATATGAACACGTTACTGCTAATATTAGAACAATGTGTAGTAATTGGACAGTAATTTGCTGTTTGATTTACAGTTTGCTCTCCCTTACCAGAACCTCCTAAAAGCAAAAAGAGAAGACACAGGAAAAGAAATAGAAAGCAGAATAACTGTCGGTAAGTTGATTATCCACAGTGTATCACAGGGCAGTGCTGTTTACAAGCAAAACTATCGTATTCAAACTGTATGAAGGTTTTTATATATTCTGTATAATCACTTAGCCTCAATAGCAAAGCCATTTTGTTTTCGACGCCAATGTTGATGGTACCATATTACTTAGTCTGTTTTTTCTCAAAATGTACCAAGCCAAGCTGTTTCTCAGAAGGCCATCGATAATACGTTATTCTCCAAGGTCTTTTGCTACTACATTCCAAGGTTTAGTACGTGCATCGGCAGACACTAGTGTGTCTGGCCACGCCCCCTTTTTTCGTCTTTGTGAAACATCAATGTAATAACGTAATAAGTGAGGTTAGATTTTTGCTACAAAGATGTGTAGTTGCAAACTCTATCTACCGGCGCTGTAAAAAGGTACTCTTAGTCGTCTGACAGCATCAATCAGAGAGTGTCCGGGGAACTAGTGAGGATATTTTATTACTAAACTAATAACAAGGTGGGACATCGCCACACCCATGAGGAAATTTCAATGCTGGGTGCGTATTGCACTTGTCTGCCAAAACCGCAATACAACATATGCCTCTTCAATATCCACTGCACCCCAGTCTAATTACGTGAAAAGGTTTATAATCAATATTTGGATGTCAAACAGGACACATATTTCTCAAGACACAATAGAACTTCTTGAGAGTTCTATTGTGGTCTTGAGAAAGTGTCCTGTTGACACCAAAAACGTTGATGAATAAATCTTTTTCACGTATTAAGGACTGGTGTACGGTGGATATATGAAGAGGACTATATGCAAACTAATCCTTTATCTGGTACAATTCCAACAGACATTTTCCAGTCATGGACCAAAAGGTACGCGATGTTGGACGCGCTGTTGTAGCGTCCATGGCTTCCCGGACTTATCCATTAGAATAGCCGAAACTTATAAAAAGTTCAGTCGTTTTTTCAGTAAAAGTTTGAAAGTTCGAAAGTTGAATTCGGACCATATAAAGTCTATGGGAGAGTAGTGATAGTTCGAAAAGTGATTTAAGGCTCTAAACTAACGTGGTATACTACTGTAACTGGCTGGGCACCTGGGGGAAATGGTTGGGGAAATGTCAAATCACCAAAACTTGTATTTTTAAGTATTTTCCACATTCGTGGATTAACGAAGAAAACGAGCGAACGGTACATTCGAGGATTACGAGTGATACAAACAAGCATCTTTCTGTGTTAGCGAACAGTTAACATCAAGGTCTATACGAACGAAGAATGATCCTTTTGTGTTGGCGAACAGTACATTCGAGGATTACGAACAATGAAACGATCCTACCTAGGTTAGCAAATGGTAATTATCGAACGATCCTGCCTGGTTTAGCAAACGATAGATGGTTATCATATTACTTGGTTTTTATAGTTATTTGTATTACTAGGTTATTATATGGTATTAATCTAGGGTTAGCAACGGTACATTCGAAGGCTTGTGAAAACGAAACGAACACATCCTCTAGGGTTAGTGAAGGTACATGTTGAGGATTATAGAATGAAAAAACAATCCTTTCTAGGGTTAGTGAACGGTACATTCGATGGTTAGCGGAAACACTAACCGTTGTTAGACAGCCATAGGAAGTGACCTAGATGGTGCATTATAGGGTTAGCAACCGGCCCTGTAATTCGATAATTATTAAATATTGATAATTATCGAAAAGTAGCCGCGAGTCAGAAAAATAGTTCCAGTTCGTCGCTGAACTCGGCTTGAGTTTGAGTTTAGCCATCCCTATATCCAACACAATGCTGATAATGCGGATATTGAGCAAATCCACCGATATGATAATAAGAATATGTCCGGTGTATGGGCACCTTTAACAGTCTTTACAACAATGCTCTCATTTAACACGCTCCAAACTCAGCGGACCCAGCAGGAAAATTTATGGGTGAGTAACCACACCCCCCCGGCAAATTTATATCAGGAAGACTTCTAATCGGATTCAGAAGCTGACTCACATTCACACAGGCCCCCTTAAAAACCGTGCCTGATCCATTTTCATCCCAAAATAGGAAAAACTGACCACTATCAGGTATTCAATTAAAGTTCTTATCGTTGAAAATGGTGCCAATTTGCCCCCAACCAATCAGATGTTGCTTTAAATGTTAAATAAGATCTGATTGGTTGGGGCAAAATTAGCACCATTTTTAACACATTAAGAACTTTTATTGAACAACTCGTTCCCAAACTAAACAACCACGTGTGTACACAGCCTCCTATTTCATCTCGTTTTCTCCTTTTCTTATTTACACTTCTGTTCGAGGGAGACTAGTGTATTAACACTCTTTCAGGGAGATTGTAATCAGCTTTGTCATAAAATGTTGTTAAAATGAGATTCTAGGGGTATGATAGGTAAGCTTAACTGGATACATATAGGCCTAATGTATTGTGTAGAGCTGGTGAGACAATTGGCTGCTGGGGATGCCCAAGCGTGGGGAACTCGTCAGATTGTCCGTCTCAGCACTAAATTTGGGATTATTAATATTAATATAAGACATTCTTCAACATAACATTTTTTTAGTATTTAATACAATATCGTTACAATCTAAACATAGCAATATATAGAATACATAAAACATCGTGGGCAATCAAATTCAAAAGTTGGTTTTTGCAGGTTGATATGGTTCAGGGATAAATGGGGTCTGATCTTCCTTCCTTCGTTGATCCCAGTCTATTGTCTATTAACAGGAAATACAAAGAACAAACAGATTAGTTTTCCCTTTTTAAATAAACTCAGTACCATCCCAGTCCAGTATCCGTCCCATTCCCAGGATCCTTTGTGGTTCATGTACAATGTCAGCCTATAACTTACCTTAAGAATGGACGCTCCATCACTTCCTTCGCTCTGGCAATCTTCCTCCAGACGAATCCCTCCCGTTTTTTACCAGAAACTACAAAGACAAAACAAATTGTTACCCCACAGTCGGATGTTTCCCAGCAGATTGTACCGTAACAGGTTCACTGGTACTTACTCTCATTAATAATACTGTGTGAGGTGGGTTAATTTTTTGGGATTACTTTGGTCTTCCATTCATTATACTATCTCCTGTTTCCTTGGTTTTCCATCAAATGGCACCTAAAGAAATAGAGAAATATCTGTTTAAAACCTTGAAAATTGGCACCATACTTAAAGAGCTACACAGTTCCCCAAACATTGAAACCACCAGGCAAAGACTCCCCAAACAAACGTCAGTGAGGCCCTTTAACCCAGTAACTATGATACTTTCAGTAACAATTAAAGTCCATTAGTGTATTTAATACATGTTTATACTTACACAACGCCACATTTATAAATCATCAGTCTTACAGCCACCAGTCCACCGATCTGGTGTAGGGCTCATTCCCCACATCTCCGGGGTTGGTACTGTGCGTGCCAATGGTGAGAGCATTTCAATCTCCATGGCCAATTAAACCAGAAACAAAACATTTACAGTCACCTAAGACGTCCTACTGTGTATTATTGACAGTTTTATCTCAATTACTGCTGTCTGGGGACACATTCAAACTGACATTGTTATTAAGAAAACAAGTGACGGAAGAGTATTGGACCGGACATTACAGTTTATTTTACACTAAAGAGGTCCAATCCTACCTTCTATTGCAGTGCCCGAAGTTTGCAATCTTCACATATCCGGGCATCCATCACAATATTTTCCGAGGTTTCCGATCGCTAGAAGACCAAAGGAAAATAAAAAATAATGTGGGGTAAAATACAACTAAATGAAGATTGTTCTTCCTGAGAACTTTAAACAGAGATAATGTTTCCAAGAGGGGCTAAAAGTTTGGCTTGATATATGAACCCATGGTAAGCAATCAGAAGTTCTCTCTCTGTGGGGTAGAACCAGTAAAAAGCTAAAATCGGTTGGCTGCACAAGTTCATAGCAAGCAAAACCTTTTAACCAGCCTCGCATGTAGCCCTTTTACTTCTCCAAACATCAAATAATCCTACATCCCAGAGATGTTAATAAACAATCCATATGCATTAGCACTACCGATGGACGATCTTGTGTCATGTAAAAAACTCACCCCAGGACAATGCAAGAGGCATAAATACTGCAGATATTAAAATAAAACTCCCATTAGCCATTTTTTCAAATAATACAATACAATTAATTACTAATCCGTATAATCCATGGTCCCAAATGTCCCATAATGCTCTAGGTCTGGGGATCTATTAGACATGGGCCTCTCAGTTCCTTGGATAAGGAAGCCTTCTGATTAATCATAACACATGCCAAGGATAATGTTATAAATATAGAAATGGTGCTGAATTCCAGGTGTGTAGAGACAATAGTTTGGTAACTGCCAGAAGGTCCCACCATGTAATACTCCACTGTCATTTCTAGTGAGATTGGTCGAATTTTTCAGCTGAGAAGCCAAATTCCCCGAGCAGCATATTCCCCAACTAGGCACTCGGCATTGTCAGTAGGGAAGTATCCAATGTAATCTACCAGAAAAAGGATTCTTTCCTTCGGCTCAATTCCAGGATATTTCTCCATCTCAAAGCTAGAAAAATAAACAGAAAAAGTCAAGACATTGCAGCGGAATTTATAAAGAAGGAGATGAATTAGAATCAATTGCATTCCTCTGATTATTTTTATTTTCCCCTGGAAAGCACCCATTGGTCCTTGTCCAATAATACTTTATCCAATAGAATTTCATTTCCACTTACAATTTATATATCGACTGATCTTCAAGATTTCCTTCATGAACATTTCAAGGTGATTTTTTCCTCTTCCTTTTTTCTGCCAGGAAAATATGGAAAAACAGAACATTCCATGACTTCCCATGAATAAGTTCACATTAAGGATCATTTAATACGAATGAAAATCATCTTTCCAAATGCTCCTCCTCCAATCATATTGCTGATTTTAAAATCTGTAGAGATAAAGGGTCTGCGGGAACACTGAAAGGTAAAAACAGAGGAAATGAACATGATTGGTCCATCATTAGCTAGTCACAAGGTGCTCAGGTGCACATAATGAAAATCTCAGTTGTATTGACTGGGTAGAGAGGGCTGGTTATAGGGAGTCTGGGTATAATAGTAACAGTAATTTACTATTATCATGGTAACATTACAAATCCTTTATTTTGTAAACTAGTTTACTTACTCCAAGTCACAAGGTGTTCGCTCGGGCTTCCATCCTTGGCTCCGTCTTCCTCTACCAGCCAATCAAGACTGGGAGGCTAAAGATAGAAATAAAACATCATTAATTGCAATGGCCAAACACAAAGCACAAGGACCTTTTCTGGACATTTCTATTAATAATGTTCTAATGTGATGTTATAACGTCTCAGGTACAGTTTATTTAATACAAATACCAAACAGGTTACAATAATGAATCCATTTCCATGCCATGGGAGTATTAATACACTGTGCCCCCTATAAGGTGTATTAATGGGGAGAGGATTTTACAATGAACTTACCATATATTTTTTCCTTTTTCCCTTCGCATTCGTTTTCTCCTTTCTTTGTTTTTCAGGAGGTGGTGAGGGGCAGGAAACTGAAAAAACAAACCGAAAATTAGATTCTAACTCAGGGATCCTATTCTGTAGGTGAGCAAGGGCTGTACCATGTGGGTTCCCCTTACAAAGAATAGAGACATATTGCAACACCACCTACAACCCCCTCCTAACTGCTCCTTATCCTATACTAACTCCACAATATTTCCACGTAAATTGCATACTAAAAACTAATAATCCCCCCTCCACTGTTGATATCACATAGTATTGGGAATTGATGACTGTTGTGTTATTGTGTGTTGTATCTATACTGTGTGATTACAGTAATAATGATAAATGTCAACACAGATCTACAAACCACCTGTAACATACCCAGAGGTTCCTCTACTTCTGTCACTCCAACAAGATCGTCAGGTGTTGGATTAACCTCCACAGGCTCAGAAATCGGTACAGATCCAATTGTATCAACACCAAAGGTTCAGAGTCCCTAAGGTTGATTGAATTGATCTGTGGGATCCTGAGAAGTGACACTAGAAACCTAAAAATGTTAATAAATTAAAATAAGAAATAATTAATTTCAATAATAAATATTATATCTCATGACATGAAGTCTGTAAAGCCCTGAGTCTTATCTGTAGAGTTCTTATTAAAATATATCATTGGTAATATATACATATATTAGATATATACACCAATTCAAACTATATTACAATCATATATTCATCCCTCTGTAATGAACTTGGATTGGAGAGGTATTTAATGTGGTTTGTCCCATATGGCATATTGACATAAAAACATTTTAGTTAATGGTAGGGATATTATTTTTGACTTAGAAATATTTATACAACTTTACAACCAATGTTACTTTAATACCAATAGAAAAGCCTCTAAAAACTTCCAGTTGTAAATCTCTATTCTTATTGGCTACCTGACTCATGGGATTATCCAGCTACTTGTGTGTTCCGATATAATGTTACGCAATATCGGGCACACTCACGGGTCTTCAAAATAACAAAAAACGGTGTTTATTCACACAAACTTAGTTGACATATATAAAGTTATTTTGAAGACCCGTGAGTGTGCCCGATATGCGTAACATTATATCGGGCGCACTATATATGTTCTGTGTAGTAGCGGAACTATCCTAAAAAGATACAGGTATATATATCTTTAAACAGCTTAACAGGAAATGAGCAATTTCCAGGGTGCATTGCATTCAATGTCTAAAACTGTTCCACCCCACCACAATAGAAAGACATTGTCTATGTAATTCCACCTGCCAGACATTTCTAGCAAAAGGAGACACCATAGACATAAGGCATTGGCATATGTGGGGCAACATTGGATCCCATGGCAGTGCCCCTTTCTGTAGGTAGAGTTTCCCATTAAAGGAAAAATAACTGTTAAACAGAATGAACCAACATTGTTTAAAAAACATAATTTATTAATTTTCATATATATATATAATATATATATAATATATATATATATATATATATAACATAGAAAAGATAATCAATGCACATTCCTAGGCCCCATACATTCCAATTATCTGCACACTGGCATACTTTATAAACAAGGGGTTTTAGTTATTTTTTTTTTTTTTTTGCTTTTATTTTTTTTATTATTATATTTCAACAAAAAACGGTGTTTATTCACACAAACTTAGTTGACATATATAAAATCACGAACAGCCGAACTTCTATGTCTGCCAGTAAATAACTAATTAAAGCTTGTCGGCTGACTAGTATGTGAGCTGTATTTATCCAAAATATATTTCTCATTGAAGGCCTCCATATAGAGGTTAGCCACCGATGGTGCTACGTTAGATCCTTAGTACTGCCGGCTATCTGTTTGTAATAGGAGGAGCCAAATCTAATCAAAGTAATTGTTAGTCAAGATGAGCTCAAGAAGTTCCATCAGACTTTCAATCGGTGGACTTTCTTTAATGTCGTCCTGCATACTTCAATACCATCAAACTGAGGTATGACAGCATATAAGCTAGTAACATCAACACCATGTGAGGCAAGATTTCAATATGTTGGATAACTTCATGTAATTGTGTGCCATCCCTTATGTAGGAAGACATATTTTGAACTAAAGGTTATTAAAACGTATCGGCATATATTGCTATGCCTGGAACAGAGATCCCTGAGCCGACATGATTGGACGTCCGGGTAGTTGGGTAACAGATTTATGGATTTTTGGCAAAGTGTATATTATAGGGAACTTTGGGAAAGGGTTACTTAAACATTCCAACTCTATCGGACTAATACAATTAGCCTCCAACATGTTTTTTTTAAAATACTGTTCACTCCTTTTTAAAGGCCCAGTGGGGTCGGAGGGTAGTAATGTATACATGCTCTCATCAGACAACTGTTGTTCAAGTGCATGAATGTAGAGTCCAATAAAACAATTGCCCGCCTTTATTGCCATCTGTTAACCTTTTGATGGCATTTCTCTCCTCACTAGATAAGTTAGAAGTTTGTTTAAATGATGTATCTTTCGCAAAGGAGGTGATGGAATCAGACACTAAATTATTGAACACTTTTAGAGAGGCGGGAGTGTTCAGAAGATCACTTTTTTTCTCAAATTTTTTCCATGGTACCATGGTTGATTTGTATGAGGATTTGTGTTTCTAAAATGGTTTCTAAACTTAAGATTGCGTTGTAGTTTGAATAAGTCAACCTCTAAATTAAAAGGATTCATCTTATTCGATGGCACAAACATAGTAACATAGTAATTAAGGTTGAATAAAGACATACGTCCATCAAGTCCAACCTATCCACCCTATTTTTTTTAACCCTACCTACCAGTTGATGCAGAGGAAGGCAAAAAAAAAAACCAGCTAAAAAGGGGGAAAAAGTTCCTTCCTGACTCCAAACGGCAATCGGAAAGTATCCCTGGATCAACCAGATCTATATGCATTAATACCAGTAATTCTCAATATTTTTTAGTTTTAGAAACTTATCCAGGCCTTTTTTTAAAGCTATTCAATGAACTTGCCATTACCACATCTGCTGGAAGACAGTTCCACAGTTTCACCGTTCTCACTGTAAAGAAACCCTTCCTAACCTGAAGATGAAACTTCTTTTCTTCCAACCTTAAAGGAAGTCCATGAGTCCTCTGATATGACCTATTAGTAAACAATGCACCAGAGAGTTCATTGTATGGGCCATTAATATATTTGTATAAGGTTATCATGTCCCCACGCAAACATCGCTTCTCCAATGTAAACAGCCTTAACTTGTCTAATCTGCCTGCATATTCAAGCCCCTCCATTCCCCTTATTAATTTAGTTGCCCTTCTCTGAACTGCCTCAATTTCCAAGATGTCCCTTTTGTATATGGGATTCCAAAACTGCACCGCATATTCCAAATGAGGCCTTACCAGTGCCTTGTAAAGAGGGAGAATAATATTTTTCTCTCTTGAATCTATTCCCCTTTTTATACAAGACAATATCTTGCTAGCTCTAGCCGTTGCTACCTGTCATTGTTTACTATAGCTAAGTCTGTTATCTACCAGAACCCCCAAATCTTTTTCCATTACAGATGCACTTAACACAGAGTTATTTATGGTGTAGGTGGCACAGGGATTATTAAATCCCAAATGCATCACCTTACATTTATCAACATTGAATCTCATCTGCCATTCTGCTGCCCATTTTGATAATCTATCTAGGTCTGCTTGCAGCACTTGCACATCATTGGAAGTTTCCAAAGCTCTGCATAGTTTAGTGTCATCAGAAAACACTGAGACCTTGCTCTCAATGCCCCCTTCTAAGTCATTTATAAACAGAAAAAAAAAAAGAAGCGGCCCCAGTACAGAACCCTGAGGCACTCTGCTTAGAACTTTAGCCCACTAACCTTGACCCATACCTTCCTTCAAATAATTCACATTGATATTTTGCTGAAGTTGCCTATTTGATCAATGTTTTCATTTTTTAGTACTTTAGTATTCATATTTTTTTTAGAAGAAGTTTTACATATGTTGAGTATTTGTTCCACTTCTGTCACATCGACCATGTTTATCATCATGTTCGAACACTTATTAATATGTCTGATATTAATTTTGAACAAAGATCCCAGACATCACCCCAACTTGATTTAAATTTAGCCACATGTCTCTGCATTAGCCATGATTATGTGCTTAAAAATGCACGAACATTTAATGAGACAGATTATGAGATGAAATACGGTAATGGTAATGGTGTCTTAGAAATTGTTTTTTTTATTACCTTTTTCTATCATGTCATTTTAAAAAAAAATAGTAGATTCAATTTGGTGATGTTACATGAAATTGTTACTGACTGCCATAAAGCATGTGTTTTTTATATTGTTTCTGGTGAACACTTTTCTAAAAGTGAACAAAGTTATTAATTGCATGCCATCACAGGGGCTGAAGTTCTTTTTCATTACTATATGAAACGGTTAGTGACTGTGCTCTAATGACACTCAGTAGTTGGCCTTTGGTTACTGTTACCCTATACTATTTTCTTCCTATGAGAATAGTATGTAAAACCCCTGACTTATTGTTAAGTCTCAAAAAGTTTGAATCATCCGAAGATTGTTGATTCTCAAACTGGTTTTATTCCTGCCACAGGAATCAACCTAAATATAACGAAATCATTGCTACATTTCTGGGGGTTTTTTGTGGGTGGGTGTGTTGGATGTATTCTTTACTATATACTGGCATAAAAGGCCATCTTTTCAGTGCAAGGAGTTCTATTTGGTTTCTCTAAATGAATGGTTGTTTCCTCCTGCCTACAAAATGACTTTGTATTGTGTGTTATATCTAGTCAAAAAGTCCACATGTGTATGCTGGCCCATGTGAATTTTTTTTGTTTAAACTTTCCTTTTTGTTCCTGCAAGCTTCCCCAATGTCATACCTTTTAACATTTTGAGAAATACATGGAATATACAGAATGTCCATTGTGTGAGCGACTACCACAAAAATAATTGAATCATTATTATATTTCAAATACAAACAAGATCTTGAAAAGTGTCTTTAAAGTACAGTTGAATCGTTTCCTTTAGAGGTGTTACAATGCGAAGAGGCATGTCCAATGTCATTCTGTCTCTTCCTGTCGAATGCTGGTTTGATTAATTCGTTTTTGGCAGTGTAAAGAAACAATCTTGAGTTTAATACCAGTAGTCTCTCAAAGCTAAAAGATTACAATGTATTCTTTGTAAGTAAAAAGGGAGTACTGTTGCAGCCCCCATTTCTAATTGGCCACTGCTGTAATACTTATTACACTGTACACTTCCTTTTTTATTTTATTATGAAAACCATATTTGTAATGAAATGATGTTTATCACTTTTTGACAATACTTGTCTTGTGAACTTTTGGTAATTTAATGATGTTTGCATTGAGATTGTCTGTCATGTGGGTGGCCTACAGGCCTTAACTAATATGGTTATTATATCATATGTTTAAATAGACATTTATTTTACACTGTGCCTAAATTACATTCTGTTGTTGCAATAACAACAAACTTTTGCAAATGTAATTACATAACGTTGTGTTTTTATACTGAGGGGACAATGTTTAATACCAGAATATGTTTAGACCTACGTGTTAGCTGTAAGCTATCTAGCTTATTTTGCCTATTGGTTGATTGTGAAGGATCTCATTCATCCAGGTCATGGTAATCTGTTGTTTTTTTGTATTCAGTTAGATCAGCTGGACTTAAATTTATATTTTGCTAGGTCATCTGTCCTTTCTCACTTCAGAATTGACTTGTAACCAGAATCTTGTTTGTCATTAAGTACCCTGGAAATCCCAATTAGCATATAACAGCCTGTGGTTAGGGACCTTCTGATGCAAGTGTGGATTGCAATTTGTGGCTACAAAATTGGTTATCTCCAACTGCCGCATGGTAAGGTGTCCCACGCCCTTGCTAAGAATGGCAAGACGTTTGGTTTATCAAACACCCCCATCTCTATTCGGACTTGGTTTGCTATTTTTTCACAAAAGGGCTTCATTGACACCCCTCCTGAACCAGTCCTGTTACTTTGCCCAAGATGTTGACATATAATTTTCAAATTTATATTCTTTTTCCTTAAGATGCAAGTACAAGTTGAGTCCTGCCTGAGGAATTGGCTTTTCTGTGCTGGGCCATACGTGATTGGCAGATGCTGTTTGGTCTCCCCCAACATACTTTCACTGCATGCACTGCGTATATGAGTCCACACCTTTTCTTGTGTTGTTCAGTATTGGGTCTTTCAGATGTACCAATTGCCTGCCTCATGGTGTTGGTTTTGTGTTACAAGCAGACATGGATATGGTGTTTTTTTTGAATGGAAAAGCCAGTCCATATGACTAGAGAAACGTCTTCAAGAACTAAATTTAAGTCCATTGATCTACTGAATACAACAGATCTTTTTCACTTGGTTGATTTACAACAAAAATTATTTAAAAGGATGAATATTTACATCACAAATCTAGTCCTCTATTGTTTTTTTTTCTATTTTGAATAGTCATGTATCTAATTATTAATAGTATGGTCTCCTTTGCCGCTGCTCTCCCCTCCTTTCCCCTGCCTGGCCCTCCTCTTTGTGCCTTTCCTTTGTTTTCAATTTGTACCTGCTGCCCCTGTTTCCTCTTTCCGGTTTCTGCCCGTTGCTTCCTTTTTGTCCCTGCCCCGGCCCCTGCCGCGCCCTGTGGCCCCCCTTGTTCACTTCCCTTCCCCGCCCTTCCCCCCTGAGATTAGCCGTCCCTGTCTGGGCCCCTCGCCTTCCCCTGCCGCTTGCCCTTTCCGCCCCCTAGCCTCTTCTCCATCCCGGGCTGGTCGGCTCCCTCCCCCGTCCCCTCTCCCTAACGGTCCACCCACCTTTACCTTCCCGCTTTCTCTGCTTAGCGCGACCTCGGACTGTGTGTATGCAGATCTTTTGATAAGATGGCAGAAAGGATCTGCAGAAATCTTAGTGTGGTGTACCCGCGCTTAAAGTGAAAAAACTGAAAGATTAAAACGGCCCTAGAGGTGTCAGTCCATTCCAGGACTGCACACTGCATCTTTAATCATATACGACTAAATCCCAGGATACCTGTATCCAACAATAATATTAACATAAACATGACACACCATAAAAAGAATCCTTAGATAATATGCCATGACTGAAAACTGCCGATTATGTTTTTAAACGTTTCTTAGTGCAACCCAGCCATTTCAATAGTTTGTTAAATTACTAATTTAAAACTGAGTATTCGAGGCAAACAACATTTTGGTCTTTGGTAGTTGAAATCAAATATTAGTGGTGACTAAAGAAGATTTGTTAATTAGTCTATGTCTGAAACTAGTGACATACATAATCTGACAGAGGGGAATAGTCCAAAGAGCATAAGCTCATCAAATTGGATTTTTATCTGGTTTTCAAGCTGTCATAAATAATTAAAGTCAACAATGCTTATAACACTCCAAGCTCGTACACACTACACATACGTCTGTCTCGTGTGAGATTCCGCCAATCGGATTCGTGTTCAATGATCCCCGAACGAACACCGTTTTGCCCAATAAAGCACCTACACGCTGGGCCGCTTATTCGGCTAAAACTTCTGTTCGCCATACCCTCGTGTGCGTGCGGGTTCCGGACCATCGATCGCACATGTGTACAGCCTTTCACAGCCCCCCCAGTTTCAATAACCAAAGGCATAAAAATAAAGCGAAAAAAATTGCAGAGGGATTTTGAAGCATTTAATTGATATTTAATGTTTTATTAAATCCATGCAGATGTCATGGTATGACAGAATGTGATGATTGGACTTATGCCTGTCTCGTCGTGTAAAGTATGGGTTGATCATTATCTTTGGTGTATTTCATCATCAGACCTGGGTTAAGGGAGGCTGGGGGACAAAACGGATGGAAACAATCATTTGATCCTGTATGGTGTGCTCCAGGAAATAGCTGATTCGTAAACTTCTTAGATTTCCAACATAATAATGACCGTACTTGTAGAAAAACTAGCAGATGAACTGTTACACGCAAGAAGTAAAAGAATGATAAGGAGCAGTGCAAAGTTATGAACAGGTAATATATTGGCATACACTTGGAAAAATATACGCCAAAACATTTTGGCCTTTTCTCTAAATCTCTAACTTTAAATATAATTATTACTGCAAGTTGCCTTTTACAATGCAGAACTGTAAATAATTTTGGCTTTAAACTGTAATTTAGGTATAAACTGTTTTTTCCGAATAAATTACAAACTATACAACTATCGGTTTTTTAGACCAACTAGAGACATGCGAGGATGAAGAGATGATGAGAAAAAAGGTCGAGGTGGTGTTCCCTCCATGTACCATGCATGCTTTGTTCGAGTCTTCACACATCGTTTGTGGCTAGAGTCATCTGATGGCAGTCAGCTAATTTAGCATGCTAGGCTCTGATTGGCAGCTTGAAATATTACAGACCTTGAGTGACTTCATGAGGTAGAAGACCGCAAGGAATAGGCTCCTACTAAGAAAGCTGGTAAGTTTTGGTTGGACATGAACAAGGAATTACGCCAGTACATGGTATGATATTGCTTTTTAGGTGCAACTTAAATCGAAGTAAGATATAAAATCTTCCACACCTTTCGTCCGTGTGTAAAGAATAATTTAATGGTTTACACATATGACACCTTATGAAGGCTTATTAGTAGACGCATTTTAATCCTTTTTCACTATGCTGCTGAAAAAAATAAAATCTGCTTGAAGGCAGTTAGAAACAAATTCGGACTGTTACCAGTCGTAAGATAAAGGGGTCAATGTAGATGGGGGTAAGATCTAGCCTAGGTGATGGTCTTCATGTGTGCTGTAATTACGCATTTATTGTCCCAAGCTTATTCAAAAGAATTGCATAAATCCAACCGTTTTCTAAAAATATCAGATCCAATGTCGCGACACACTAAGGCCTTCTATGCTTAAAACACAAAAATGACAGAGATATTTAAACATGATAAATGTCAACACTAAGTTTGTATAATTATAAAAAACATACAACAAATTTGTGTTTCGGGTTGTGTACTATCCTTACTGACCCAGACACAACGACAGTGAACGTGTGAGTAAGTTGGTGCCTAGAAAAAACGACAAATAATCGCGCTTGTGAGTACTCTCAATATCTTGATAATGACTCTTGGAGGCAGAAAAAAAACAGGGAAGGAAATATGTGCCGAACCCTCAGTAAGCAGATAGTCTCAGTATGCCTTGCCTGATGTCCATTGTGCAGCTGTGGGCTCTCCCACCAGGATGCAGTTAACAGTGTGGAAAGATGAAAAATAACACAACACAAAGAAACACTGTAATTTTGAGTAGCAAACCTTAAACTGTCAGATTGACTAGGGCAAAGTGACTTGAATAGACTCTTTATGTTTCATCATCACAGTGGAATAGAAGTGTCACAGTAGAGGATTGAGAAGGTGGCAAGAATCGTGTGTCATGGACTGCAGCACGATTTGGTAGCGTTTTGAAGAATCAACTACATTTAGATAGCGTGTCTCAAAACACGATCAACATTTAGAAATATGGTCCTTGTAAGAATACTGTGTATATACAACAAAAAAGCAAATTTGAATCAATATGAGATAATAAAAATGATTAGTCCATATAATGGTATGTAATACTTGTATGGTGAAGCATAGCATGTCTATCGTTTAGGCAGCTTAAAAAAAAACTCACCAAAAAGCCAAAGCTAGCCCCGCAAACGTGTGAATGCAGCATGGATGATTTGAAGTTCGGAACTTGTATATGATTTTGTTATCATCTAAGGCTCTGGCCGCCACCTTATTTCTAAGCTGTTTTAATTTTGAAAAATGATCAGAAAATTCACCCACCTTTGTAATCTTCATGGTTAGCAAGCGATACTACAGAGTAATTGACTATGGATATGTTCAGTATTGCAGGAGTCAGTGTGATGACTGAAGCATTCGGCAGGCAGACGATTTCAGTCATCACAGAACGAGAATGAGAATGATGGGATGCCACCTACATCTCACACTTCCATGAAATGACATTGATTTCTTTCGTCACCCTGCCTAACATCTGTAAAGTTCAAATAAACTTAAAAAATAATTTGAAAAAAACTATTGATCTCCAAAAGGTATATATAAACTACCAAAATAAACGCCCTTTACGGATACCAATCATACACATGGCACATTTAGATGTACAATACTATAGAGCCCACACAATTTAAATGAAAGATGACCATGCGTTACTCCAAAAAAAACAATGCATAGCACAAAACCTCTACCAGTTATTATTTTTCTGCTTGAAAAAAAAACAACAGAAAGAACTGACATCTTATCATTTAAATAAACATGAATTTGCAGTCTTCGTCTCAAGAAATCTGATAAAATCTGATCTGTTCAATGTTGTAAAGTTTACCCAAGCTTCACAAATGAGAAGTCTTGGGTTGATGTAGACCCTTGCATTAATGTATCTCTGACTTGAGAATGGTTGGTCATATGAGCATAATTTTTTGGCCTTATAGGCGGGTACCACAATGGCGATTTTGCTGTCCAACCGACCCGATATTTCATATAGCGTAGGTGCGGGCCAAAATCGTTTGGCGAAGGGGCAATCAGAAACAAACGAAATCATGGCCAAATCCGTGCGGGTCTGGTTATAGGACATAAATCGATTTTGCAGCAACCAACATGATTACTGTATATATACTCGAAATAAACCAAGGTTTTCAAGGCTTTATACAAAAGCTGAAAATCTTACCAGCTCCGGTTTTCTTCGAGTCATCTTCCGCTTAACTTGCCGCCCGGCCGCCGCGCGTTCTCCGCACCTCCTCGTGCGCATCCGATGATGTCACCCACCCAGCGCCTCTCACTTTGCCGGCGCGAGTAGTGACATCACCGTAGATGCTGGCACGCGATATGTGGATCGAGGAAGCTGTCTGCCGACAAGGTAGGAGCAATACTATACCTAATACAGGACACCACTGGCAAATACTTACAAATAAGGTAAAACCTTCTTTTTGTGCATATGTATGCACAAAAAGGAGGATTTACCCCTATTTGCAATATTTGCCACTTAAAGTATGAAACTACAACTCCTCCAGCAATAAAGCATGCTGGAGTTGTAGTTTTCAAACATCTTAAGTGGCAAATACTTGCAAATAGGTGGGAAATCCTCCTTATTGTGCATACATATGCACAAAAATAAAACAAGAAAGTTTTACTCTTATTTGTAAGTCTTTGCCCTACTAAGATTTTTTAAACCTACAAACCTCCCTGCAATAAAGCATGCTGGGGTATTTGTAGTTTCCAAACATCTAAGTGGCAAATACACCCCTGGTTATACTCGAGTCATGTATTTTTCTTCCTTTTTACCTAAAACTAGGTGCCTCGGTTTATACTCGAGACGGTTTATACTCGAGTATCCGTAGTCCCTGATGACCACTCAAACGTTAGTCCGGGGCGGAAAATTCGCCCATGTGTACCCAGCCTAAGGTCATTATGCTTCTACCCTATTTACGGATGACTGTAATCGTTGGTTGGGTAAAAAGGGTAACAATCATGTTTTGTATGACAAATTGTTTAGTACACATAGAAATACACACTATTTATGTTCAGGGTTAGTAACCAGTCTGATTATCCCAAAATACAATTTTTTGTCAAAATGGTAATGTATGGTCAGAGAGCAGGCAATCAATTACTGGATTAATTATTGACTAGAGTGTACATGGCCACTGGCATATGTTTTTGCAGCATATTGTTAAAAGGTGTGTTTAAATGGGCTCCATCAAAGCATCTGAGCTATTCCAATATTTAATAGCAAATTATTACGGTTCGAAGTACTGATGGTGTTTACATTAGTAAAATCTGTTTTTATAATAAGCCCAAAGAGTCTTCAAGGTAGTTATTTTGCTGCTAAAATAAAGCATCTATTGGATCAGAATTATTTCTGATTTTAATGGGCATGTCAAGCCTAAAAAACCTTTAAAAGCCTGGTAACCCTCCCAAACCCCATTTTTCGCATTATTTAGAAATCTCAAAGATGCCTCTGAATGGACTTATCTGACCCAAACTGGCCCCTTTGATTACTACTGCCGGCTTGTCCTTCCTGTCCGCGGCGTGTCATTCAAGAGAACCAATAAAGGAGTGGCTGTCAGCCAGAGGTCTCGCTCCTGTTTTGCCTAAACGAGCAAGGGGCACGAGGACGGGCAGGTAGTCCTTCAGAGGCATCTCTGAGATTTCTAAATAATGCAAAATGGGGGTTGGGGGGGTTTTTCCTCTACCAGACTATAAAAAGTTTTTTAGGCTGGGACATGCCTAATTTAAACGTAATCTTTATTACACTGTAACTAATAGAACCCTGTGGAGCATAATACCAGACAGTAGTCCCACTTCCTCTCAAATCTTTTTTTGCTAGTGCCCTTGTTACATGTGAATTTGTCGTCAACATTGGATTTTTATTTAGGTCCCTCTCACCACTGTCTGATTCAATTTGGCTGAGAAACAGTGACCGGGCTTGATGATCTTTAGGAAGTGTGGAGCTGGGTGTTCAAGTCATCTCAGGACTATCTTTGTCTGTTCAACAAGCAAGTAAACAAAGAGACATTATACAACAACACTCAGCAAGTGATATACTGCATGACCATAAACGTACTGCTTTAACAAACACTTAAAGGGGGAGATGCAGTTTATGGTCAGTACCACCCATGTATAGCAGGTCAGCACGTGTTGTACTCCTAAGGCACTTCTTATAAGGCACAATATAATGCATCTCACTTTTACAACCCTAATGTGCCCCCAAAGATCTTATTTCTTAATTCATCTAACTTAAATAGCCTAATGTTTATCTTATCTGTTTGAAATTGATAAAGGGGTGTGTAGCAACTTATGAGAACCAATGTATCAGATTTGATGGTGAAATACAGTACTGGACTGGCCTTCTGTTGTTTGCAGATGATTAATTCCTATATAATATCACCCTTGTATGTTAGGATTTGTTCTTCGAATTAAATGTTCCAAACAATATGATTTAAAAGAAACTTTTATTGAAAGTCTTATTAATAGGCCCACTTACTAGTTAAATAAAAAGTAATTAATAGAATATTTAGACATATTATATTTCGGAGGTAATGATCTAGGTTATCTTGTTTATTTTTATTTGCAGGAAGCTGTCCTGAGTGTGTGGACACTGTTTAGTGATGGCTCAGTAACACCACTGACTTTATGAAAGCAAAGATTTTTCAATTCTCGTCTCCTCATTGGATGAGATGGTTGTATCCACCTTCCAATCCTTATCGAATTGGCCTGTTGGTGGTTGACAGAAGGGAAGGCAAGGCCCTCTCATAAAGTTAGAGCTGGAATTAGTGAAACTGCCAAAAGTCCAAACGGAAAAGTAATCTAGCAGTTGGGAGCGGAAACGTTAAAGTTAAGTTTGGCCAAAAGGATTCTGATCAAAAGCAAATATTAATGAAATTCCAACATAGAATTATTGTTGTAAGAAATACGCAAGTAACAACTGAAAAAGTACAGAGCAAGAAAGAACTGCAAATGAGTGGCCCAAACATGGAACATCAGCAGGCAATATTGACGATACACTAACAAAAATGTTACCTCTGAATCTCCTTCAAACTACCAAAAGACTTTATGATGGGCATATACAAATTATTCCAATCACTTATACTGTTTTCCCTACCCGAATAGTATCTTCAGTCACAGTCGGAGAGTGAACTCACTCAGGCACATAGGGGTCTGACAATTTTGGAAATTGGCATGTATCTCTTTCTTTGTGTCTTCTGTCTTGGCAATTCTAGTCTTTGTTGTTAACTGTGTGGCTTTTGCTTGGAAGTACAGACCAAAGATTCCTGTAGCTGATCAAACCAATATTCCTCACTCTCATGACTGGGTATGGCTTGGAAATGAAGTAGAACTGCTAGAGAACCAAGCGACATAGGTCACTTCCAGCAGATGAATGCACTACTATGATCGACAGAGGCTCATATTGAAGAAAGTAATTTTCTTCTTAATGGAGCTCTCAAAAAAACCCTATAACCAAATTTCTTCCATCATCTGATTACACGTATGAAAAAGATGCTGAAATCCATCAATAAATCCTGGGGGAGCTAAAGGAAACGAGTAAAATTCACTTCATTCACTACTGTTTTAACCCGAGACAGGGGGACCTTACACTAACGCAGTCATTTTTGGAAATGAAAGAAAACATAAAATGGTTTGCAAAGATATAAACCTTGGGGTTCCTCGTCACTTAAGACATATGGATAGTCTCCAGGACAATTTGTAAAAATACTTTTTCATTGTTTATATTCACCTTTATGCCTTCTGTGTTCTTTTTTCTTTCATTTTTTAAAGGTGGCACTAACTATTCAATCAGCAATAGAGATCAACAAAATCTGAAAGGTGAAAGTCATTTTACTTTGTCATAACTGCCAACGCATTTTTTGGCACTAATAGTGCAAGACGCCTAGGAAAATGTCAATGTGTAATTCATCTCAGAGTCAGAGTAATTTGTTACTGAACATGTTGCAATAAAAGGTAGAAAAACAACACTTTTAATACATTGAACAAAAAAGATGGGGTTTATCACTACAACACATGCTCTTTACATTTCATTGAATGCATGGTATATGAGCTGTTATTAGTTAAAAGAAATAACTACCTGTCTTTAGTATATTTGGAGGACACATCCAAACATTATACAGGAATAATCACTTTTAAAGCACAGTGGACTTTTCGGCTATATCCACTCGCATTATTACCATCTTGGTGAACACAGGTCTCAACTAACATCAAATAAAGAAACTGATACTTTTTATACCTATGTGGATAAATTGTCGCCACAAACTCCTAGTTATCTGTCAAGTGGAGAGCTTATTGATAGTATAAAGGTACTATTGCATTCCTACATTTGTATCCAATGTACTGCTCGTGATTGCAGATTTGTCACCATACCATGAGATCACTCCTAAAACACAATAACTAAATCAAACATACACACATGTTTATGTAATTATGTTAACATATGTAACATTATATTATTGTACATGTCAGTGGGAAAAAAAATTTTTTAAAATTCTTCTTTTATATTATGCATACCTACTGTAGTTATTCTACATATTCTTTTCTTGAAAAATCGTTTGAATTTATACCTATTCCATTCCCTGCTGCTGACATTGTGAGCTAACATTTCAGGCTCTGTAACAGTCCTTCTTCCCAAATGCACACTACCTAGAATGTTGCTAACAGTAATTTCTGCTGATTGGCTGTTGGATCAGTCAAACATGCTCAGATCTCTCCTGAGCAACTGATCAACCCAGGCACTGGGTCACGGGCAAGATCATAATGGTCTCTATTACGGGTCCTGCAACCAGGAAGCCAGTATTTCAGAAACATTTATTTATCACAGACAAAATGCTGAATGGGCAGGTAAAGGTCTCTTTTTCCTTAAAAGTATATTTGCATTGAACTTCCCCTTTAAAATATATGGTAATTATGCCAGCTCACCTTGGACTTACTTAACTTGGCATGCTGAATTGGTTAGAGACCTCTGTGGAAACTTCTAATATCGTTTCATTTCATAGCAAAAGAGAGAAAGGAATATAAAACTGTAAGCCATAAACCATGCATTATGTTGGCAATTTATTACGTGTTTATTATTATTATTATTATTTTTTTGTATTGTTGTATTGAAATCACCAGTTGATTCAATATTGCACCCAAAAGTTGTCTCCTGTAGTTACTTGATGGATGAAGTAACTTCCTGCAGGTAAAGGGCATGTCAACAAAAACTGTTCAGTTGTGTTATCTGCCCCCAAACTAATATACTTATACGTGCTTACTAACCAGAAATGTAAGGATAAATATTTTCCTCATTCTGGCAGAGTAAGGTGGCCCCTCCTTCCATGCAGTCAATTAAGGTGTGATTGCTGACATCACAGCCAATGATTGACTGCTGTTCAACTGTGGCTTCCTGTGCACATGCTCAAGCTTATAAAAAGCTCATTGGGTATTTGAGGAGGCAGATACCTTGCTAGAAAGGAATAGAACTTAAACTATCTGGTTACAATAACATGTAAAAATAGCAGTTGGGGTTGCGACAGATAACTTAAAAGTCACCATTTTTTGTTTCAAGGTGGACATGGCCTTTCTCCAGTGTCCAGTAACCTAAAAACTTCTGAATTATTTAGGATTCCCCTCCAATAGAACCATAATTATATATTTTTATATATATATATATTCCCTTAGTTTAAATGGTATCACATTTTACCCTCATCATAGTAGACACTCTGCATTTGATAGATAATTAGTAAATGTATTTTTATTAATATTTTTAACCATTAATATTCCTTATCTCCAACTATGCACATTCTATTTAATGTTATTTTTTCTGCCCACCATTTACATTATAAAATATGGCTCATACCCTGCAACAACTGTTATTTGTAGTACAGGACACATACAAAGAGAAATGTGACGTCTCAATGAGTAATATTTCCTTTAATTTAATTGGTTATATCAGAGGACATCAGAGTAGTTTATATCATAAATAAGCCTGAATGTTTCCACTAAATTAATATTTCTTTACATTGCCCAATAGAAAGCTGCCTCAGCATTTTAGTTTTTCTAATGTGTAGAGTGCAATGTGTCATTCAGTTTTCCCCGTGTTTGTGTACAGTATCTCACATAACAGCCTCCTTTAAGGCACCTTTTATTTTTGTAATTGTACTGAAAACAATCTAACAGAAAACGGTTTAGAAAAGGGTGAACACAGATAGTTGTACCTTTATCCTTAAGGGAACTTGTGTGTTTAATTAGACATTTATTTAGTAAGCTTTCAACTAATTCATTTTGTTGGCGTACAGGGTTTGTTTTGGTTTTTTGGTTTTCTTCTCAGTGAGAATTTATAGTAGGTTATGGTAGCAGTCAAGTAAAATGATTTTAAACAATATTAAGTATCAACGTATCTGTTATAATAAAGAACTTATTGGTATGGCACAGCATAAGGGACATTAGCTAGAATAATTTAAAAAAAATTTTATTACCCATCTCACTAATTCTACATCTTCTTTTCAATTGATTTATTTCGTTTCTGTACCCTGCTGTTGTTGGTAGTGAAATGCCAGTTTTCTATCCTTCTTCTCAGGATGCCAAACTTTGGAATGTCCCCATCAGTTTTTTCTGCTGATTAGTCTTTGGGTGATATACATGCTCAGATTCCTACCGAGCAACCACAAGTGGCAAGACCATAGCCTACACTATAGTTTGTGTAGAGGAATCAGTCAGCATTTAATTATGCACAGACAACTAGTATGCAACTTCCCTTTAAAAATCACTAAAGCAGTAAGATTTAAAATCTTTGAGGTATACATCTAGAAGTTAATTTTCATACCATTTCATGCCATTTTTATAGAACACAATCTAATCTAATCTAACCTATTACAGTCCTTATTCCTCCTTACACACTACCATAGCCTATGTTTTTGACATGGGTCAGTTAGATAATTAGTGATTTTTTAAACATAGGATCTTCCTGATGATGAGAGAAATACATTTTCTGTAATAGTATCAGTCACTGCATGACAAGTTATCCTCTTGAGTTAGTCAGTGCTTCACCGTGCTTTAGATTTCCGAATGAGTATGATCATTTTTAATTGAGAAGTAATGAACACGTAGAGGAAACCCTAAGATTTGATTTATAGGTTGGCAGCTAATAAAACTAATGTAGCAAAAAAAGAGCAATGTTAATATCTCCACACAGAACCACAAAACAACAAATGCATTTTGAATAAACCCCACATGGATCTACCACGGGACGGTGCAGTGACAAATATTAGAAATGTTAATAGGAGTGGGTCTGTCCTTTGCCAGTGATTGTGTCCACTTCCCCAGGTCACACAGCCTCAGAAACATTCCAGCACGCCCCTGTTGGCTGTTTGCCAGACAATAGATAGGTGCAATCCTCCAGACTACATCTACGGGCTAAGTAATAAAATGAAAAAGCGAATGGAGGAGCGCACTATGCATGTAATTTCAACAATTTATTGTGAACAGCAAAACAACATTTCAGGAACGCTATGTCCCTTCTTCAGGTATAGGAAAGGACATAGTGTTCCCGAAACATTGTTTGTTGTCACAATAAATTGTTGAAATTACATCAATAGTTGTGCTTCTCCCTTCGCTTTTTCTTGGACCACTTGCCCAGTCACACACCCCAATCTGCCTCCCATAATTCCTTTTGTCTGGGGTAGCATTGCCAGAAATTGTGGTATTGTGGCTTGGGTGCCAGAGATCACCCCATAAGCTAAAGCCTGTACTTAACTACAACAACAACCTCAGACATGACTGGTGATCAGAGGTAACAGCTTTTGTGAGGAGAACCCAACATTTGTGCAGGCTAGAGGATTGGTTTGAAAGGAAATATTAAGGCAATTGGGGCTTATTTAAAGAGTCAAAAAAATTGGGTGGATTTTTACTTGAGTGGGGTTGAGTGCCCTTTAAGCACAAATCCTAAAAAAAGTACTGAGATATAAATACTGATATAGCATTCTAGGGAAAAGGTTAAACATCTAACAGGTATTATGGTTCTTATGGTTAAAATAGTGCTAATTTTTCCCCAACCAATCAGATGTTAGCTTTCAAATGTTAAATAAGAATCTGATTGGTTGGGGCAAAATTAGCACCATTTTAAACAATAAGAACTTTTATTGAATCCCCTGTAAATGTTTTAAAATGCATTCAGTTCATTATTAGGCATATTCTACTCTGCCTTTTTAACTACAGGAATCTGAAAATAAATTACTGGCATCTCATTTTACTGTATACACACACAGCCCCTGGCCCGATATTTCCTTCAGACAGACAATGAAACTGTAGTACACCAATATTTCGGCCCTGACAAATGACATGGCCTATATAGACCACATGAAACTTCATATTATATATGCATTTTTTGGATAATAATGTCATTCTTGGTAGAAAATTTTTGGATACATTGACCTGATCAACTACTGATGATGATATTTTAGTTGATTTGTTCAAATATTGGGCCATTATACACAGCCTTAGAAACCAGCTGCTGTGACAGGTCCCAACCACTTCCGCTTCACTTTAACTATAGCGCACATGCACACTAATGCGCGTCACTAGTTAAGTGAAGCAGGAAGTGGTTAGAACCTGCCACTGCAGCCGGCGGTGGATCGCAAGAAAATTAAATTTACTCACTTTCGTTCCTGGCTCTTGTAAAATGGATTGAACAGAAGGTAAGGCATAGCTCCTTTTCCCCTGTTCTTCAATCAATGCATTAAAGGAAAGTTCACTTTTTTAGTGAACTATTCCTTTAAAATAATTTTCAAGAGGAAAACAATTACCCAAGTGCCTACAGGTTTAGTTAAACTAAGGCTCCTGCAAGCCTGTGTACTAAATGTACATGGACAGGAATTTAGTAGATTTAATAGATGCTTTCAATGTTATTGATACTTGACTATTCCACTTTTCATAGGGAACTTATTTACTTGATTGTATTTGCTTCCTGGTATTTAGTACCGAACAATACCTACAAGTGCATATTTAATCTTAAGAGATTGTTTCTGCTCTCCCCAATCTGGCCTGATTCCTACCCAGCAACTAGGCCTCCACCATAAATAATTTTCTTGCTAGGAGTTTTAAGCTGACAGAAAAAGAAAGTAAAAAAGACAACATGTTAGAGCTGTGGTCCCCGAAGTGCCTTTACATGTTCTGAGGTCACATGGAATAATTTAATTTCTGTTTCATCTTAGCTTTTAAATGTGACCATACAGCCTAATTACTAAAACCTTAGTAGCCAAGCAATTCGCACCTGGTTTTCCTGTGGTTTCTCTCATTTCTGAGATGAATGCCACGTGCAAAAGGATAGTCTGTGGGCTGAATAATTGAGTTCTTTTCTCTCTATATGATTGTTATTTGTGCATTATATCATTTATCTAGCATACAATATGTCTACTATACGGGTATACTGTAGGTATCGGAGAGGTAGAAAGGAACAAACAAATGTACACGCTAAAGATTCATATCAAGAAACCATAATGAAGAAAAATGGAAATAAAATGGATATTATTGTGTATTTATGGGATGTCACTGGTAGAGTAAGGAAGAGGCTGATAATGCTAAAAAAGTTTGGCCACCCCTGGATTAGAGTAACTAATAACAAACCGTACAAAGCATACACATGCCTGAATTAGAGGTAAAAGGAGTCTTCTTGATATTCACATTTAAAATAGAAGAAACGACCTTTAAACAAATCATAATTTATTCATTATTATCTTGTGATGGTTCTCATTCATCCAGGTCATGGATATCTGTTGTATTCATTAGATCAACTGGACTTGAAGTTTAGTTCTTGAAGATGTTTTCGCTTGCCACAATTCAGAATGACGTACAAGAATCTTTGGCAATTATGTACCCTGGAAACCCCAACTACATATCACACAGCCAGGTGTTAAGGGTGTGATTGGATAGTGGCTAAGAGGTGTTATAGGAACGCCCCGGGTTAAGGTGTCAAAACAGCATTGTACATGCAGAACAGTTGGAGCCTAATAGAGGTGGGGGTTCGACACCAACTGTCTGCCATGTACAATGCTGTTTTGACACCTTACCCTGGGTGTTCCTATAACACCTCTTAGCCACAATGCAATCACGCCCTTAACACCTTGGCTGTGATATGCTAATTGGATTTTCCAGTGTACATAATTGTACATCAAGAACGTCTTCAAACCTAAACTTCAGTCCAGTTGATCTAATTGAATACAACAGAATTTATTCTACATTATAAATATTTAGATTTTAAGATATTACAGTTAATTTGCTAGATGATTATATCATACTATATGGGTAGCAACTAATACATTTGGGGGAGGGTGTCACACTGAAAATTACGATTAAATAAAAGGTTGTCACATGTAGATATATATGAATTATGAAAGGCATGGGATAGGCATGGGGTAAGGATATCCTACTGCAGTTATCTGTTTATCTAGCAGGTGGTAATTCTGTATAACAATTGGAAGGACAGATTTCTTGAGTTCCTAGCATATTTTTTGCATTTAAATGCTTTATAACACAATGTTATCTGATAAAAAATAATCTTGTGAATATTGAACAAGCTTGGCTTATATGTCTTTTGATTGAACTTGCATGTAAACATAGCCACGATAGTGTAAGAGGGTCTATGGGTTTTCAATGCCACCCATTGCTCTAAAGGGATTAATTTGCATGTGTGTATTGATCTGTCTTATTTTTATCATGTCTAATCACATTAATTATGGGACAGTATTCCTATCTTTCCATAACATTTCATTCTGTATTTTTTATATAAGAAGCCTCCCACCCTATGACTCAGGTGAAGTTTCTGCATTGTAAGTGGATAAAAGAAAATATTTTTTGAAATATTCTGCAGTGCAAATTGTAAAGTGACAATCTCCTAGCTTTATCTTCTGGATTGCAAAGTCAACCCGTAACATGCTGTTCCATAAGCATTATTACCACCCTCTGCCACCAGAAACCTGTACACCTTTTGTTGCATTGAATTAGCACTGGAATAGTTTATTTTCTAAGAATCAATATTGATGGGTTTCATTGCGGGAACCCACTAATGACGCTCAATTTCCTCATTACAGCAAAAGCTTTTCTTGTCAAATAAGTATTTTTCTTTTTCATTTATACTGTATAAAATCTGTACCATAACTCAGAATAATGTTAGATATTTTCCCCACTTTTAACCACAAAGCAAACAGATGTATTGTAAGTGTGTAAAATTGTAATCAGTGTTTGTTTTCAAAGAAATATGTTCACCACTGGATTCTGGTGAAACTGTGAAAAAGGATTATATATTTTTTTTTTGCTAAGGACAATAAAGGAAAATTATATCACCCTTGAAATGAGGTTTGTGGATTTAGACAGCTGCTGAGTCCAGCAAAGGAGGTGATTTGAATCATCAATCTGGAATGAACAATGCCATTGATAAAGCTGATCTGGGCATCTATCCTTTGAACTGTGTGATACAACGCAGTGTTAGGACACAAAACAATCTGGGATACAAAACTGAATAAAACACAATGTTTTTAAAATCAATGCTATTTTGGGAGGACCATCATATGGCGATACAGACTTTCAAATTTTGATCGGCAAGGATAACGTGCAAGGTATCTTCTAAAAAGATACATTCTGGCATTTGGAAGTCATTGTAAATGTACAGTACCTTTGTGTATATCTTGTAATTTATGGAAAAATAAGTGATCAAGTATTACATATGGTAGCATCAGCTTCCTACCTCTTATATTAATATTCATGGTAAGTATGCTGAAGGATATATGCTGTACATAAATAATATATAAAAAAACTGTCAATGACTGATGGCAAATATTTCTGTCCACATTTTAGTTCCTGTATTCTTTAATATAAAACATCATTTATTTACATGTCAACATTTAAAAGCTTTGCTATTTTTGGAAAAAGATATAAATGAAGGAAAAATAGACTTTGTTTTCTTTTTTGAATACACCCTTTGATGACCCTAATTCATTTCTGCATTGTAGCCCTGATTTCCATAAAAATACCATTAAAGAAAATTCTGATACTGTAAACATCCAGAATTTACAAGGGCAATTAATATGCCAAGCAATATATTTTCATGCTTCTTAGGGCATATTTTTACACAATCGATGTTTTCGCCTTTTCACTATCGCAATGACAAAGAACGCTATTTGCACCGTATTTGTAAAAACGCTTGTTTTCGCTTTTCTCGAAAAGTATTGATGAGGCGATGTGTGACTTTAGTCTTTACCTTATTCATTGCGTTAAGTGTGGTATCGCAGCGAAAAGAGAGATTGCTCTCTAGTGTTGGCCATTACAGACCAGAGAGTTTTCAATTCAAGACTATTTTTGTAATTTTTTTTATTTTAAGCTATTTAAAGAGCTTTTTCTCCCTTTGTTGCATTTTTTTGCAGTTTTACCAGAATTTTCACCGAACATCATTACTGGAATGTTCCATAACATGACTATTTCTTACACAGCACTATGGTATGTTCCCATATTAGGGCAATTATAGTGAGAAAATTTTTTTTTTAATTTCTTCTAATGTATCATATAGTCATCCCAACCACCAGGTACCTTGTACCTAGTTTCTTTAAATTCTTCATAGTCCCCGATATATAAGCCTTTGAATATCTGTGATTTGTAGGAGCTGCACACCCTCATCTGTCACTCAAAGGCACACACCCCACAATCCAAAGCTCCCCTGCAGTACTGTCACACACTCTCTCACCCCACTATATGTACCATGTGCAACATATAGTCAAATGCTGTAGTGCTAAACACAATCAAATAAACCATTAACCCAGCAATATGAGCATAACACACTATAATCACCCCCTCCCCCCAAAAAAATCTTATATACATACAAAACCAGTGACTCAAATGGAACACTAATACAGTATATATATACAGTAATACAGACTATATACCAAACAAGACACACAGTGCAATCTATGAAATATATAGACTAAAGCAACTGAAATGTAACAGGACAACAAGCAGTGTCACTGTGTGTGTGAAGGTCTCACTACAAGCTCGTGTTACACTGACTCTCTCTTCAGTGATTATGATCTCAGCTAAGCAGGGGGGAGATATGAACTTTAGGTAAAAAGTAAATAACAATTAGCAAAGTTAGAGAACAGGCAGAGTTCAGTAACTTACTGTAAAGAATCTCAGCACCCACTTGTCCTCCTCTCTCCCCCTCTGCCCCTCCCTTCAGCATATTGCTACTTTATTCCACACTTTGCTTGCAGTCTAGCTCTGGAAGGAGGGGTCAACAGGATGTCAGCACTTCATTTAAAGTCCTTTCAACTGACAATGCTCGACTCGTATACAGCCCGTCACTCTTGAGGGGGAGTAGACAGAGAGGGGAGGGGGACTACACAGCTTGGTACAAACTTCTGCCAGTGTGAAGAAACGAAGCCACACAGAAACATGAAAGTAAGGCAGCTTATACTAAGTGATCTATACTTGTATACAGACAAAGTTTTTTTTTCACTATAGTTGCCTTTAATGTAACTGGTTTGATAATTAGCTGCAGTTTGCTGAAAATAAGCAATACTATAAAATTAGCCCTATTAAAAATAGAAAAAATTCGCCTGGGTGAGTTTTACACTATTTATTATAATTTTTGTGTTAGGCTATTTTTAAATAACAAAAATGGATGTTCAGTTGGTATTAACCAATTTGAACTATTTTGAAAATCCACCAGAGATTATTATATTTTACCCCATATGTGCTGAACCTGCCACATTTTCAGCATTATACTTTTTGCTACATAATGTTCACCTTTGATGAAAATGCTCCTTTTTATTAACTTTATAGAAAGTTGAAAGTTTAAAAAACTGGGGTGAAATCTGGTGAAAAAAAAAATAATAATAATGCCGTTTATAAATATGTCCCTTAGCCTCCCTTTGACTTTATTGGTAAATAAAGAAAATCAGAAACTTAATAAAAGCTATCTTAGAGTGAGGGAAAAAAACCACAAATGAAATCTCAGATCGTATTACAGTAAATGTTAGAAAATAGTCTAACACCCCCTGAGTACTTATTATGATTGAGAAACACTCCAAATGAACTGACCCTCCCATGGACCCATTGGTAGGCTAAATAAATGGGAACTTATGCGTTTTCCCCACCTCAGACTTGGCAAATTTGAGTGGCTGAACTTAACGCAACAAAACACTTTTCACCATTTTATAAATATGCTTGAGCGGTTACCGCAACTATGTTTGGCGAAAAGCAAAAATTAGCAGAAATGCCTTTTCACCACTGGTTATCATTTCTTTATAAATTGTGAAAACTCCAAATTTGACGAAAAATGTAACAAACCTTTATAATATGCCCTTATAGATCCGGTGCTAGGGCTAATAAATTTGCCCCAGGTTAAAAGGTACGTATACTGAAAAAGTGCCTCATTTTAATTCTTAAATAAATACATGTGAGTAGCACTTACACTAAGGTGTGTCTGCCTTCAATCCAGTAATTGTTTTTTTCAGGCTCAGTATCCCCACTTCTCTTACCAACTTCTCCTTTCTTCTGACCTGACTTTTTAAAACTGAGCATGCTTAGTAATCACTATCTTTCCGCACTGAGGCCGAGGCCCCACTAGGATGCACGGAAGAACAGTCACAACGCATGCAATACACATCAAAAATGGTGATTGCATGCACTCCGAAACGTTGGAGCGTATGTAGTGGGACCACTCCCATAGAGTTACACACAGGTCAGCGCAATTGCTAGCATGATTGGAATCACACTAGTGGGACCTAGCCCTGAGAGTTGGTATGCAATTCACAACATACCAACTGTTGCCCTTTCAGTTACAGCTTTACTCTTACTGTTACAGCAGTTTATAATAATATGGTACTTGAATGACAGCTGATGCTTCAGCTGAAATATCATAAATCATTGATGCCCAACCCACGGCCAAATTAGTGAAATCCACGGTCTACAGAGGACCCCCTGGTTACTGGCTGAGGTGCCGCTAGTGCAAAAGCCCAGTTGTTGGGAACACGGGACAGTTTAAAAAAATGTTTCAGTGATAGTTGGAAACATTTTTGCAACGGTGTGATATTGCTAATAGATTTTGGGACGACAATAATGGTGCTTCTGTAAACGATAATGTTCAGTCCTAGAATGCCCTGTTACTCCCTGGGGAATTGGGAAATAACTAATACATCATGTTTATAAATAGACCCCATAGGTTAAATTGTGAAAGCTTTCCTCACCAGAACACCTATGCATGGGGTGCAGCAAATTTCAGGGGCTGATACCTGGAAAAAGAAACATTGTGTTAAATGCTACAGCAATGTTTTAGTATTTTTGGACTGTAATGTGAAAGCCTCTCCAGAACACCCAAAACTGTTAGATACTACTCCAGTATGTTGCATTTTTTGCTCAAGAAGTGGATTCTGTAACTAATAAGTCTTCAATACAGCTTGTGAGCATGTGCACCAATTGGTCACACCCCCTTACCCCACTAATCATGTCTCTATGCACTGAGTATTTTCTGTACAGATGTCTCCTCTTCAATATAAAACCCCATGATAGACTTTAAAGCTGCTATTACCCTGCAGTTTATTTCCAGCCAGCAAAATGGCACAAAGAATAGCCTACCAGGAAGAATACTAATTAGTCTGTTTACTTTTACTGTTTTTTGGGGGTTTTTTTTCCTTCCATTCTTTTTTTTGCAAAGAGAAACGTTTCTAAATGAACTTTTTATCTCTGGTGGGTTAGTTTTCTTGACATCCATGCTGACTAGGAAATAAACTAAATTACTTTTCTGTGTAAAATGCAAAAGAATGTGTAATTGTTAAGTGTGTTTAAAGGATAAGTGAACTGTAAAATCAAGTTATGTTCATTTGGAGCTGCAGCTTTAAAAATACCGTTTCCATATTTTTTTTTTACCTCCAGAGCCTAGCTTTGTGCCTTGGAAGTTGCTGACATCTTGTTACTAGTTTGCTGAATGTCAAGCTCCGCCCCTCTGAGATTTTATCTGCTTTCTCCTGCTTGAGCCCAAACAGTAATGCTGTGAGTTCCGTGCACGTGCTCACAGGCATTACTGTTTGAGGCTTAAGCAGGAGAGTGCACGGAACTCACAGGCATTACTGTTTGAGGCTTAAGCTGGAGAGTGCACGGAACTCACAAGCATTCTATTTGAGGCCAAGCAGGAGAAAGAGAAATTTCAGAGGGACGGAGCTTAACATTCAGCAAACCAGTAACAAGATGTCGGCAACTTCAAGGCACAGCATGCTCTGAGGGGCATAGGGACAAAAAAAAAATATGGCAACGGTTTTTTAAAGCTGCAGCTTCCAAATGAACATAACTTAATTTTACAGTGCACTTATCCTTAAAGAATTTTTGCAAACATGCTACATTTAAAATGTAAAATTAGTGTCTGAAAGAGGCCAAATTCTGTGCTGTAAAATGATTGGCTGTTATCATCTATGGGCCCAGCCAACAGCCATATCAAAGGGAGGTGAAACACAGCTTGATGTGAATGTTGCTGTCTATTGGACAATGATGTCTGGAGGCTTTAGCTTCCTTTTAAATAAAAGTAGAAAGAAAGTGTAAACACGGTATTAAAATTACAAATGTTTACTAGTGGTATTATTTTGTAGCAATCAATCAGATATATCTGTAGTATTAATTAGCAACTGGACTTGGAGTTTACCAATGTATGGCACAGCACAGAAGAGTCCACTCATTGGCACAGACTCAGCCATGTACCTGCATCTTAAGGGCAAAGACACATGTTTGAAGACTGTAATGTCAACATTTTGAAAAAAGAAGGTATAAAGAGAATTCAGTCAAAATAAAGAAAACTAATAGCTGTTTTGACACGTTACTTGGGCAGCTTTGATCATTCCTCTTAGCTACAATGCAATCAACACCTTGCATTCAGGAAGTCCCCGATCCCTTGCTGTTATATCTGATTGGGACACATTCCAAAGTACTTATTGCCAACAACATTTTGTACAATTCATTCTGAAGTCAGATGACTTCAACTTGCAGTTGCAGTTGATCTAAATGAATACCACAGCTAAACCATGACCTAGATGAATGATAACCTTTAACCAATCAGATATTATCTAAGTACAGTAACCCGTAAAAAGCTAACATCTGATTGATTGCTGCAAATTCGGTAACCCTCAGATTGGCCTAACCCTCAAATGTAGCATTGATACTGAAACCCGACAATTGCCTGATTGTGGGGAAAGGTAGTGAAAGGGAAACTTGTTTAAACAGTTAAGGTGATGTGGATATGTACCCAGACCATTTCCCAGGTGCCACAACCATTTACAGTAAGTAGTAAGTAACCAGTAACTATTTTATCTGTATTTTATCCAAACTTTTTGAACTCATTCCCCCTTTGACTTCAATGGGTTCATTTTCGAACTACAAAACTTAGTTCAAAAACTAACCGAACTTCAGAAAGTTAGACCATCTCTAGTAAGCAATGATTTAATGTGTTTACTGCTCTAAATCATTCTATTTTAAATGAAACCATGTTTTCCCATCATCATCTTATCTCTTCAGAACTACTCAATGACAGATGGTTTTCATCTGCCTGCAGCTCATACAGTGTTTGGTGTGTTTAAGTCCTGCCAATAAGGCTGGAGGCAGATTTGGGTACAAAATGAGTTTAACTTGTATATAGCTTTTCTGCAACAACCACTGAAGTGATTCTGTTGGCTGTTGGTGAATCTTTGTTACTTTTCCTTTGAACTTTTATTTGTAAAGAGTTGAAATGTAAACTTGTTTATTAATGTTAGTTAAAGTTTAGGTACAGGAATAAACTGCAATTGCCCACAGATAAAGAATTCTATGCAAATAGTCTGCAGGTTTCTAATACTGAATTGTGTCAGCTCTGAAAATAGGTAAAAAAAATAGGGCAGAGGAGATCATAGATTTTTGTGTTACTCTTCTGGCACAGATAAATGCTGATGACACTTAAGTACAAACGATGTGTCATTCTACTATGGTTTATTTACTGAAGGTCAGTAGAAAGATTCAGGGAGAGAAAAAATGAGTAAGGAAGGATCTTTTTCATCCTAAACAAAATTGGTTTTGCTTTGCAAGTTTCTGGTATCTGTACTGAAAGAAAGGTCTATTGAGTTTAAGTTATCATGGTAAACTGTAATTTAAAGCGCATGTCCACCCTTAAAGGATATGTACACTGGGAAATCTGTTTTTTTTTAAATTGCCCATTACGGGAACCATAATACTTCTTGCTGTCCCATTTTTTTTTGTTGATCTATCCCCTATTTCTTTAGATACCCAGTCTGAAACATCTTACCGGTACATTTCAGCTGTCAATCAAATGCCTTAGTATCATGAACTCTTCTGCAATGAATAGTTTTGCTGTATTAGCATAGATGGAATGTTGACAGTTGGTACGTGAACTGCATTGTGGGGAATTTCCTCTTACAGTACTGCCTCATAGAGATTACTGAGCATACGTGCCCTCACAGAGAGTCAGATAGTCTGGTATGGGGCTGGGGGACTGAAGAACTGAGCTTGAGCAAAACAAGTAGCAAAACAAACATATCAGAGTACAGTAAGTGTATTCATGTATTCATTCATAGATAAAATGAGGCCAAGTAATTTTTTCAGTGTACAATTTTTAAAATAAAAAACTGGTCACTTGTCATTTTCTGCCGCACACCCAACTGCTATTTTTACCTCTTTATTATATGCATTTGTAACCAGATATTTAATGATAGTTATAGTCTGTTTGTGCAAAGGTATCTGCCTCCTCCTTCTGCTCAGTGAGCTTTTATAAGCATAAGCATATGTAGAGGGGGCAGCAGGTAAAAGAGCAGTCAATCATTGGTTGTTATGTCAGTTGCCACAGCCTGATTGACTGCATGGAGGGAGGGACCAGCTTAAGGGTATGTCTGCCCCCCAAACAAAAATTTGACATCTTGCTTAACACCACCCACATACCTAACTTTTCGAGGTTAAAATCACTCAAATCAGCTCCTAAATACCAGCCCTCATTCCCTCAGCTGCATTTTGCTGCTGTTCTGTGCCCTTTCCATGCTTGGAAGCAGCAGAAGGGACCAGATTGGCACCGTGTCAGTGATTGGCTGAGGGAGTGGAGGAATGAGGCTAGTTAGTATATTTAGGAGCCAATTTGGGTATATATATTAATATATATTAGTAACCCGGGTTACCTTGACGTGGTTGGAAGGCTTTTCATTCATGTGATCACAGTAATGAATACTAAAACCCCTTGTTTATAAAGTATGCCAGTGTGCAGATAATATGGTATTGTATGGGGCCCTAGGAATTGCATTGATTATCTTTTCTATGTTTAATATATATATATATATATATATATATATATATATATATGAAAATTAATAAATTATGTTTTTTAAACAATGGTCTGGAATTCATTCTGTTTAACAGTTATTTTTCCTTTAATGGGAAACTCTACCTACAGAAAAGGGGCACTGCCATGGGATCCAATGTTGCCCCACCATATGCCAATGCCTTCATGTCTATGTGTCTCCTCCTTTTGCTAGAAAATGTCTGGCATGGTGGAATTACATAGACAATGTCTTTCTATTGTGGTGGGGTGGAACAGTTCTTAATGACATTGAATGCAATGCCACCTGGAAATTGCCTCATTTCCTGTTGCTGTTTAAAGATATATATAACCTGTATCTTTTTTACGGATAGTTCCGCTACTACAACAGAACATATATAGTGCGCCCGATATAATGTTACGCAATATCGGGCACACTCACGGGTCTTCAAAAAACAAAAAACGGTGTTTATTCACACAAACTTAGTTGACATATATAAAATCACGAACAGCCGAACTTCTATGTCTGCCAGTAAATAACTAATTAAAGCTTGTCGGCTGACTAGTATGTGAGCTGTATTTATCCAAAATATATTTCTCATTGAAGGCCTCCATATAGAGGTTAGCCACCGACGGTGCTACGTTAGAGCCCATAGTACTGCCGGCTATCTGTTTGTAATAGGAGGAGCCAAATCTAATCAAAGTAATTGTTAGTCAAGATGAGCTCAAGAAGTTCCATCAGACTTTCAATCGGTGGACTTTCTTTAATGTCGTCCTGCTACTTCAATACCATCAAACTGAGGTATGACAGCATAAGCTAGTAACATCAACACCATGTGAGGCAAGATTTCAATATGTTGGATAACTTCATGTAATTGTGTGCCATCCCTTATGTAGGAAGACATATTTTGAACTAAAGGTTATTAAAACGTATCGGCATATATTGCTATGCCTGGAACAGAGATCCCTGAGCCGACATGATTGGACGTCCGGGTAGTTGGGTAACAGATTTATGATTTTTGGCAAAGTGTATATTATAGGGAACTTTGGGAAAGGGTTACTTAAACATTCCAACTCTATCGGACTATACAATTAGCCTCCAACATGTTTTTTTAAAATACTGTTCACTCCTTTTTAAAGGCCCAGTGGGGTCGGAGGGTAGTAATGTATACATGCTCTCATCAGACAACTGTTGTTCAAGTGCATGAATGTAGAGTCCAATAAAACAATTGCCCGCCTTTATTGCCATCTGTTAACCTTTTGAGGGCATTTCTCTCCTCACTAGATAAGTTAGAAGTTTGTTTAAATGATGTATCTTTCGCAAAGGAGGTGATGGAATCAGACACTAAATTATTGAACACTTTTAGAGAGGCGGGGGTGTTCAGAAGATCACTTTTTTTCTCAAATTTTTTCCATGGTACCATGGTTGTTTGTATGAGGATTTGTGTTTCTAAAATGGTTTCTAACTTAAGATTGCGTTGTAGTTTGAATAAGTCAACCTCTAAATTAAAAGGATTCATCTTATTCGATGGCACAAACATAGTAACAGTAAAATAGTAATTAAGGTTAATAAAGACATACGTCCATCAAGTCCAACCTATCCACCCTATTTTTTTTTTTTTTAACCCTACCTACCAGTTGATGCAGAGGAAGGCAAAAAAAAAAAAACAGCTAAAAAGGGGGAAAAAGTTCCCTCCTGACTCCAAACGGCAATCGGAAAGTATCCCTGGATCAACCAGATCTATATGCATTAATACCAGTAATTCTCAATATTTTTTAGTTTTAGAAACTTATCCAGGCCTTTTTTTAAAGCTATTCAATGAACTTGCCATTACCACATCTGCTGGAAGACAGTTCCACAGTTTCACCGTTCTCACTGTAAAGAAACCCTTCCTAACCTGAAGATGAAACTTCTTTTCTTCCAACCTTAAAGGAAGTCCATGAGTCCTCTGATATGACCTATTAGTAAACAATGCACCAGAGAGTTCATTGTATGGGCCATTAATATATTTGTATAAGGTTATCATGTCCCCACGCAAACATCGCTTCTCCAATGTAAACAGCCTTAACTTGTCTAATCTGCCTGCATATTCAAGCCCCTCCATTCCCCTTATTAATTTAGTTGCCCTTCTCTGAACTGCCTCAATTTCCAAGATGTCCCTTTTGTATATGGGATTCCAAAACTGCACCGCATATTCCAAATGAGGCCTTACCAGTGCCTTGTAAAGAGGGAGAATAATATTTTTCTCTCTTGAATCTATTCCCCTTTTTATACAAGACAATATCTTGCTAGCTCTAGCCGTTGCTACCTGGCATTGTTTACTATAGCTAAGTCTGTTATCTACCAGAACCCCCAAATCTTTTTCCATTACAGATGCACTTAACACAGAGTTATTTATGGTGTAGGTGGCACAGGGATTATTAAATCCCAAATGCATCACCTTACATTTATCAACATTGAATCTCATCTGCCATTCTGCTGCCCATTTTGATAATCTATCTAGGTCTGCTTGCAGCACTTGCACATCATTGGAAGTTTCCAAAGCTCTGCATAGTTTAGTGTCATCAGAAAACACTGAGACCTTGCTCTCAATGCCCCCTTCTAAGTCATTTATAAACAGAAAAAAAAAAAGAAGCGGCCCCAGTACAGAACCCTGAGGCACTCTGCTTAGAACTTTAGCCCACATAGATGTAGCTCTATTAACCACCACTCTCTGTTTGCGGTCCAATAACCAGTTCTCTATCCATGAACAAATGTTTTCTTCAAGGCCAACAGTCCTCAGTTTATACATTAGTCGCCTATGTGGCACAGTATCAAAAGCTTTTGCAAAATCCAAATATACCACATCCACCGCTGTGCCTGGTCTAACTTCTTACTCACTTCTTCATAAAAACCAATTAAATTTGTCTGGCATGATCTATTTCTCATAAATCCATGCTGACTACTACTAATAAGATGATCTCTGGAGACAAAGTCAAGGATATGATCCCTTAACAAAGTTTCCATCACCTTCCCTACCACTGATGTTAGGCTTACAGGTCTATAGTTTCCAGGCTGTAAACGACTACCTTTTTTGAATATTGCTATTACATTGGCTTTTTTCCAATCCAGCGGCACATCCCCAGACAAAAGCGAATCTGAAAAGATGAGAAACAGTGGTCTAGATAGAACTGAACTAAGCTCTTTTAAAATCCGAGGATGCAATCCATCTGGTCCTGGCGCTTTATTGATATTAACTTTGTCTAATTGTTTCCGTACCATATCCTCTGTTATCCAATGTGAATACTCTTCATTTCTTCCCTGCATATTATTACAATCCCTACTGTAAGGACAAGGATTCTCAACAGTAAAAACCGATGTAAAAAAACGGTTTAGCAGATTAGCCTTTTCGGCATCCTCTACAACCACCTCAGCTCCATTATTTAATGGTCCCACATTCTCAGTCCTCATCTTTTTACCATTTATATACTTAAAAAACATTTTTTTAAGACGACAACCATTTATGTAGCAGTTGGTTCTCAGCATCTGTTAATTTATGTTGACTCAGGTTATAAACTATCGTTTCCGGAATGGTTTCAGAGGTTTTCCTGTGGTTGTGCCGACCCCTCCTAATTTGTCGCTTTGTTTTTTTGTGCCAGCTCTTGTACTCATACCATGAGCAATGGGTGTCACTGAGCTCAGAGAGAGTCTGGGTTGGGGGATATTCTCCCCTTCTGAGGAGTCTCCCGAACTATCGACTGTATAGCGCTCTAGGTTTGAAACTTCTAGTATGATTCCTAGTGTGTGTAGGTTGTTTTCAATTTATTAAGCCAATTATTAGCTTTATCAGCCATGAGGGTCTGTAAATGTATTTGTTCAAATGCTTGAATTTCCTGCTTGATCTGTTCGATTACTGTTCGATTACAAGTAGCATCAAATCCATGGAACACTTATTGTGTATTCTGCAACATAGCGTGCAGAAGTCCTTGTCGAGTCTACCAATAGTTGGTGTGTTGGTCACCCAAAATCCCCTCTGTATCTTTTTATCCCTGTAAAAGTCAAAGAGATAAATGCCATGAAGTAAAACATCCATCTCCTTCCTTTTAAGTCTTACTAGCTGATAAAAGAGGTCCTTAAAATTTTGTAGAAGTCTCATTAAATAATATTTGGGTTGCATCTTCCTGCGTGAAGTAGAATTCTTGGTCCATATCTACATCAAACACTGCAATACTAGCCTCTGCCATATTGGACGCTGAGTTGCTGTACACTCAGTCAGCGTGGTGACAAGGAGCATTCTTGTGCCTTGTAGTTTAGTTACTTCAGTATTATGTTTCTATCCTTAGAGACAGTCACCCACCCATTATGAATTTCTCCTTTGGTGGATGTGAATTAGACTGCCTTTACCACATTGTACTTTAGCAGTACATATCTATCTCCCCCTGCATACTTAGTTTCTATACTTACTAGTCAGCCGACGAGCTTTAATTAGTTATTTACCGGCAGACATAGAACTTCGGCTGTTCGTGATTTTATACATACGGCAGATCGGGCTGTACTTTAATATGGCAGTTGTCACTTCCTTCTGCCTTAGATTAGGCTGGATACTATTATAGCTGACCGTCCAGTTATTCATATTTATGCCTAGAGTTTTGCACAAATTATGGACTTTAATAGTTGCTCACGTAGTCCTGGTTTTAAAGTTTTATTTATATATATATTTGCACTTGCCACTTTGCATACACTTTGCCACTTTATATTTATTGATATCTATCTGTTTCTGTATGATGATGTCACAGGACCACGCCCCCTCACCTCAGCGGATTGGTGTTAGATGTGAATTTAAACCTGCACTTTGTGATGTTTCAGATGTTCTGAATACGGCCCCTCGTTAGGGGCGGAAACATGTCAACTATGTTTATGTGAATAAACACTGTTTTTTGTTTTTTGAAGAACCGTGAGTGCGCCCGATATTGTGTAACATTATATATCTGCTGTGGGAACAGCACGCCGCGCAGTCAGTTACATGAAACATTTTTTAAGACGACAACCATTTATGTAGCAGTTGGTTACTTTATCTAATAAATATATTTGTCCCAGACCTAGGAGTGCTCTGTATCTCACGGATTGTTTGTTACTTTACGGACAGCACCCAGGCACTTATGTTAGGATGGAGTGCGGTGGACTTTGATATTCTGGATTCTATTCATCATAGTCTCTAGTTGCCGGTGTCACGCAGGGGTGTAGCTGTCCACCCCCCATATATATAAAAGAAGAAATACACCGCACCCCAATCTGCATCATCAATATTTATTCAGGCCAACTGCATATACCGTATATATATATAAGCGACGTTTCGGGGTAGCACATCCCCTTTCTCAAGCCATACAGTTATTCAGCCATTATGAAAGTGATAACATTACATCATTCTTGACATAATCTTAAATAGCCTCCCTGTTCCGCCCCTATTTATCTCTTAAAGGGGTGGTTACCATTAACATTTATTTTTACAGTTATACAAACTTTAAAACAAAAGATATATATGCAATATGATAACGCTCATGAGGAAACGCAGGGACATGGTAACATATTATTTACAAATATATGTGGAGATCATAGACCCTGTTGAGACCAAGTAGATACAGAGATTTCAGTCGGTAATTCCACCAAACCTCCCTTTTACGTAACGCCAGTTCTCGATTAACACCTCGTCTCAACCGTGGTGCTTCCTCCAACACCATAAACTGTAAATCAGACTCTTTGTGTCCCATTTCTACAAAATGGGATGACACGGGTAACTTAACATTACCTAGACGAATACTGTGTTGAGAGATTCTCCCTTTAATGGGCTGTATTGTCTCTCCTATATAAATTAATCCACATGGACAGATTAACGCATACACAACATAACAAGTATTGCATGTGAATAGCCTCTTCAGTGGAAAAACCTCCCCTGTTTTGGGATGTACAAAGGTTTTTGTTTTTATAACATTAGCACATTGATTACACGATCTGCATGGAAATATTCCTATAATGCCTGTCTCCCTATTTTGTTTACTAGTAAAATCTGAGTGTACAAGACAAGATGGCTTGATATAGTTTTTGTTTCTCTTATACAAGGTAAGTGAAAGAACAGAAAATTCTCTACCAGGGGATACCCATCTTTCAAGATATACCAATGTTGTCTCAAAATACGATTGATATCAGTACTTTGTACAGAATATTGGGTTACAAAGGTATCCTTTTCGATTTCTCACAGGGCTCATTGGTGTCTTTCTATAAGATTCTGAAATATTCTCAATACATAAGGGGATATCCCCTCTGTTGAAACTTTCTCTGCATATGGTAATTTGAGTTTTTTCTACGGACAGGATCACTTCAATACGTTCAACTCTTTTAAATTGACTCACGGGTATGACCTCTTTACATTTGGGGGGTGAAAGGATTGATACATCAACCGCTGATTACGATCAGTAGGTTTTGAATATAAATCCGTGATAAACCCATTATCCTGCAACACCAACACATCCAAAATGGTACATTAGTATTACTATGTACCCATGGTGTACTGAATATTTGGATGCAACATATTAAGTTGTTCGTGAATTCTACCGGGAGTCCAAGATCCCGCCAAAGCACAAGATGTCGTCTATGTATCTCTATGTATCGACTTGGTCTCAACCGGGACTATGATCTCCACATATATTGTAAATAATATGTTACCATGTTCCTGCGTTTCCTCATGAGCATTATCATATTGCATATATATCTTTTGTTATAAAGTTTGTATACTGTAAAAATAAATGATATATATATATATATATATATATATATATATAGTAACACACGTATTAGGGATTCCTCAGGATCGGCGCACACCGGAATTCTTGGAGTCCACACTCGTTAGTTAAATAAAACACGGCTTTATTGAGGCATATCACCCTTACAAACACAAACATAGTAAAAATAATAGGCGGTTTTTTACTATGTTTGTAGTTTGTAAGGCGTGATTGCCTCAATAAAGCCGTGTTTTATTTAACTAACGAGTGTGGACTCCAAGAATTCCGGTGGCGCCGATCCGTGAGGAATCTCCTAATCATGTGTTACTAACAGAACCAAGCGAAGGTTCGGGGCAGGCGCACCCGACCACCAGAAGGACTGGTGAGTACCATGATCCTTGAGTCATTTGAATGATTAAGTTTCAACAATTGGGAAGAAATTCCAACGACAGGCACAGGGGTTGTTACACCTGTGCCTAATATTAGAACAAGTGAGTTCGATTTACGTGAATACTCGCTGTACTGGATACAGATTGCTTGATAGCATGCTAATTAGAATATATATATATATAATATATATTTATTTTTTTAATAATGAATGACCCAGGAGACCAGAACTTATAACTATGACCTTGAAAAATTCCAAGGTGAGTTTTTAAAATAATTAAAAGGAGGGTCCTTTTGGAGGAGATGCAATAACCTCCTTTCCCCAAAAATGAGTGTAAAATCAACGCTACCCGCGATGCAATATCATGTAGCAAGGATTAATCATTCGTTTTTACGGGGGCTGCGCCACTACTAAATATTTTGGAAGTAGCGCAGCTTGTACGATGCAATAGAAAATGCTAGATATGCACAAGTCTAACATTCTTTTCATGGGAGTGTGTGCGGGTAAGTAGCAGGGCTGATCACCACTAAGATTTATAGCATCTTTTATGTCTTTCTGCCCTAAGAGAGGTGGAACTTTAAGTGTGGGGATTTTAAGTGTATTTTTGCGTACAAACTACGTAAAAAATTTTTTCTATAAGTATAGACCAAATGCCTCTTTTCTATTAATAAATAACTGCAGAATTTTTTGTGCCAGCTCCATATTCTTGAATGAGAATGACATCACCTGCAGCAGGGGACCAGGAAGAGATAGTATCAATTAGATTAGACCATCATTTTTTGTACATACACAGAGATGGACACTACTTAAGATACATGTCATCTGTTATCTGAACTGAAGACCTGAAGTACAGGCAGTTTTAAAGTATGCAAGGTAGCATTACATTAACTGAAAAGTGAATAAACACTTGATAAAGGATCGGTAATATCCAAAACATGTTGTCTGATAGTAACAATAAAAGCACTTGGGCAGACATTTTGTTTTCGTTTAGTCCAACAGGACCTTATACCTTTTACTATTTTGATATATTTAAGGATGCTGTCGGAGTAGAGCACTCTGAGTTGCCTGGTGGCAGAAGTAAGTACGTAGTGTTCTTATATTTATTTTGGTTTTCAATACATTGTTTTGTAGGTGGCGTTCTTAATGGGAAAGTTCAATGAAAAATACTATTTTTAAAAATCTTACAGGGAGATTCAATAAAGTTCTTATCGTTAAATTTTGCTCCAACCAATCAATATTAGTAACATTTCAAATAGTTACATCTGATTGATTAGGGCAAAATTAGCACACTTTTTAACAATAAGAACTTTTATTGAATAACCCTGTATGTTTATAGTATGCTTACCTAGATATACTACAATACTCTTCCATCTTGAAAAATCAGTAGAATTTATACCCCTTGCTATGCCTCTTGCACTGACATTTAGGTTCTATAACGATAAATTTAAATGTTCCATCACTAGAAACTATCATTTCCAACTATCACTGTATCATTTTGTTTATTTGTCCCCTATTTCTTTAGATATCCAATCTGAATTTTACATTTCAGATGTTCATTTAAGTGCTTATTATCATAAACTCATTGTGTTAGTGCTGAATTTTGCTGTAATACGAAGGGTGACAGTTATATGTGTGAATTGCATTATTGGAAATTCCCTCAGTGCTGTATAATAGTAATTACTGAGCATGCTTAGTTTAAAAGTCAGGTCAAAGGAAAAGCGAAGTTGGTTAAAGAGGGAGAGGTATCTGCAAAACAAGTATATATCAGTATGTATATATACCTTTTAAAGGCAAATGTTTCAACAGGTTACAAGTCGGCAGGGGAGCAAGGTGACAGGTGTTTATATATTAGCAAAACCTTGAAAGCAATAACTTTGGAATTAAAAAAAAAGGAGGTAGAAATACTTGTTCCATCTCCCTATGGAATGCTAATAAGGAGGAATAAAGTGGTTTTAAAGAACAACAATATAAAATAAACAACACACACCCCATCACATGTCCACACTTCCAGCAGCTGAAATCACATACTCACATTTACAGCATGCTACCCTCCCTTAGATATCACACAGCAAAGGTGAGGTGCTTAAAGCCTGCCTCCTAGACGGCCCAGGGCCATGGTTAACATAAGACTTGTCATTGCTGGTTGGAATGTCTGTTACAACCTCTCTCCTCCTCATCTGCCAGTTAAACAACTTGAAATGTCCTTGCTAGATACAGCTCACAAATCAGCTGATCAATGGTGGGTGGAGGAGTGTTTTCTCACATCTAGCACTGAGTGACAGTTAGTGGCAGGCAGAATCGTTAAGCCCTCTTCACAGCAAGCTAATTAAAGGCAGAGAGAGGCTTGAATCAGGAAAAATGTAAGAGTAGGGCCGCATAGCTTTACTCTTTTAAAGCTATTTTTAAAAATGCATTGAGGCAATACACTATTCTTTAATGTATTTAAGTATGTAAGTATAGTTTATCTATAAAGCAACACTTGGGGACGCAGCTCTGTATAATAACAAAAACCAGAAAGTCTACAAGGGGGGGCAAATACAAAATAGTTCAGTTATAATATATTATATACTAAACTAGCAAAAGTTGCCCGTTGGTGCACAATGGAAATTATGGTGTGTATGTTTTGCTGTGTGGATATAGTGGATATAGAATCTTTACACAGTCACCAGCTTTCAGAGGAACCAAATAGGATAATCCTGCGGGTCTGAGAGTAAACCCAGGTGATCCTGCCGCACTGTTGTGTTGAAACTAAACATCTAGGTAATAGTATTCACCACGGCAAGTGGTGCATCAGAGCAATTTTTAATAACTGATAACTGATTTTTTTTATTTATTTTATTTATTTATTTCAGTATTACAGTAAATCCTTGGTATACCTGCCTGGCTTTACCACTAGCAAAAGGCTAAGGACTTGCACCTTCATCCCAACCATTAATAGTGGCTGCCAATTCAAATTGTTTTGCCAATCATTCCACTCCCTGGTTACCCCATCAAATGGATCAGGTTTAAAATAGGTTTGGCAATTGGGCCTGGTAGAGCTACTAAGTATTGGGGAATTTCATTTGCAGGTAAAGGACGAAAGTATTGATTTAAATCCTCCCAGTAGCAGCCTCCATAGCTTAATACAGAGAAAAAACATACAAAAAAACAGGGAGAATAAATGGTATTACCAGCACCACTGCCACCAATTGTACCAGATCACGCTTTATGGAAGGATTATGGGTAGCATGGTACACAGTGGGTTACTCTGGTGGTCTGGCACAAAGCAGACAGTGCACAACAGGTTCCCCACATAACATGTGCAGTAATCAGGGGTGTCCCTGTCTATGGTGCGCCACTTTGAATATTAACTAGGCCTGTATTTTTGTGTCTTTGTAAGTTGGTGTACACTTATCTGTTGCCTCAGAGTTTGTATCCAATAAAGTAAATGTCTGTCCAATAATCTGTCCTCCCAACAGGTGGTAACAGGATTTGTACACAGGATCCTTATTGCAGTCAATATCTCTCCAAAGCATACACCACAAGGGCATTCGCACCCCCAAAACTATAATCCCCCCACTAATGGCCCCACCATGTAGTGTAATAAAATCCTTACCTCACATCCCATCCCATATGGTTCTCCTTAGTCCCCCCCAAAGTCCCAAAAACTGCCCACCAGGAGGATAGCAGAGTCCATATAGGACTCTGCCTCCTGTCTCGCCTCCGGAGAAGTTTTGCATGCGTACTGCAGCCCTTTTCCCCCTCCCTCTCCCTCCCATTTCGGGGTCCTTTTCCCCAGCCCCAATCGCTAAAAAACAATTTTAAGAAAGTCCCCTGAACTCTACTCTTCCTTCCCTCTCCCCCGCATTCTGAGAAGCGCGTCCGTGATTGGCTCCTCTCAGCCAATCACGGACGTGCTGCCGGTCCGCCCCCTGCTTGTAGTGTATTGCAAGCAGAAGGCCGGGCCGTGCGTCAGAGGAGAGAGGGAAGGTAAGTAAAGATCAGGGCACTTTCTTAAAATTATTTTATAACGGTTGGGGCTGGGGGAAGCATACTATTATATGGGGGAAATTTTTTATAAGGGTGGACATGCCTTTAACTTTCTCCTATCCATAGAGAGCAGGGAGTCGTGTCTTTTATTACTCACTGATACCACCTGCAGGCTGGAGTGGTATATGAGGAGCCTTGGTGTATATGACCATTACAATACACATCACAAACTGTGTAGCAACAAACTTTAACCTCCCATTTTGGTTTACACTTCCTTTCACATGTAGCAGACCTAGGTTGTGGTTTAACCTCCCAATTTGACCATTCCACGTTGAAATAGGGATCTCAGCTCTGTAAGTAAGTTTATGTATTTTGTATATTTTGTGTTGTAACTAATATAAGTCAGTGCTATACTTATAACATTTACTGATGGTCATTTAAATGGTAATAGTGAGATAGTTCCCACATACAATACAACTTTCCTATATGTAATATCATATACACCCCACCACATTGTAGCCCTAAACTCTCCTATGAGATATCAATATATTTATTATTAAGTGATATAAGTACAAGAGCCCAATCAGTTTAGTTAGCTTGCTGATCCTGATGTAAACATCTAGCCTGTTATATGGATGCTTGACCTGTGGAAAACTGTCACTGTACCTATTCATTAGGTAAGAGTTGTAAGAGTTGCATGTGAATTACCTAATCTAAAGTAGATCCCTGTATGACTACAATTTTTAAATTAATTTAGTGAGACATTACCAGAATCCTGTATAATTTATCTTTCCTACACATAGCAGCTTCGCATGCTAAAGTTTGTTCATAAAGACTACACATTAAATAATACTTAGCATTTCCCACTCTGAAACATTACCCTTGAACTGGCCATGTGCACCGACTGGTTCTGAGAATATCCCATGGTCCAATATGCTATTCAGTGCATAATTTGGCCACACACAGATGTAATCTGAACTACTTCAGATTCAGTCAATCCTTTATGTTCTAACCATCTTTATTAATATTGGTGGTTTCAGCTTATGGATATGGCAGGTCGTACATACTGTATGATCTTTCTCAATGTGTCCTAGAAAGAATTATATTTTGGCGGTTTTTATACTTTGACATTCACATACAAGAACAGAATTATTTGCCAAGATGGTAGATAAAACTGGTACTGTACATGTCCATCTCTCTGAAAAGACGAAAGGACCTTGAGACATAAATGGAGGCAATATTTAATGTACCAGTTACAGTATAACTAACTCTTAATCTTCGATAACATAGTATTGATCAGAATAGCTTTCACAAAGGCCATCAGACTAGGACAAGCAAGCGTTATCTACCTAATGACATGCCCTTAGTGACAAAGTATTCTCCAGGTATCTGCAAAGAAAATGGAAAGCAATAATTTCTTCCATGTTTGGAACTTGCCTCCATCACTAAATAAAATACCTATGTACAGTATCTCATGAAAAGGTCACACCATTTTTGCAGGTTATGTCAAAGATTTGGATGCGCCACATAATCTTTTTATACTACCTCCAATACATAGATTTTCCTATAGAGCCGGGTTGGAGGGCTGGAGCGTCTGACCTCCCCGAGGATGCTGGGAGTTGTAGTCCGCTCGCACCCCTAGGCAAGGTAGGGTATTTTCCGTCGCGCCAGAGCACGTGACGTCATCACGTCACATGCACTCGCGGATTGGCTGCGGCCGGGCTTGCGAGAGCCGGGAGGATGATGCGAGTGGTGACGTCACCGCTAGTATAAAAGGGGCAGGCCACGGAGGCACAGGCACCATTTTGTGGAATTGCCACATGAGGAGGAGCTCTCTCTCCTGCTCAGAGCAAAGACACAGCAGGCAAATCAAGTGAGATTGGAGTGGATTCTTTAGGATGACAGACCTGAGCAGATGTTGGAAGGGTAAGGGAGAGGATCAACACACAGGGGCCGGGTGGCTGCAGGGTATTTTGGAGGAGGGTCCACTGGCTGGTACCCCCCTGGCTAGGGCACGCCCCAGACTAGATCTGCCAGCCGGATGGCAGGCCCGTACGCCGACCCACCGACCCTGTCCGTTTAGGTCCCATTCCCCAGACTCTTACCGCAGATAACGGGGCTACACCCCTAGGCATAAGGTAGCGACTGAGGGCCTGTTGAAGGCTTTCAACACCATTCACCCCTCACAGCTCGCAAGGGTCGAGGTCCACTGCCCCCAGTTGCCTCCCGCCCTGATAGAGGAGCCCAACCCACCCGCGGCTGCATTACCAACACGAGTAGAGGTAGAGCCAAGCAGGTGCGGCCCAGCCTCTGGTCTGCATAGAACCGCCCACCCAGCTGTGCAGCAGCATCGGCAGGGGACACCGCCCGGGACGCCCAGCCATAGGCAGGAGGAGGTGTCTGACGAGCAACCAGGAGTTTGTGGACGCTGGTCCACATTTCGAGGAATGACACCAGCCCCAGTTAGATTGAGGGAATTTTCAGAGAGAAGGCGATCCAGAGAGAGGAGCCACTCTAGGGAGAGGGCAGCAGTTGCAGGCATGGGAGAAGGAGGAGCAGATATTCCTCCTCCTCGACAGTAGCGATGAGTCCTACAGGCATTGACCAAGGAACAGCGTAGAAGGAACGTCGCAGGCATCACTCTAGATCAAGTGAGACCGGCAGAGCCGCAGATCCCGCTCCAGAGGCAGAGGTCAAGGGCCTCTCGCTCATCAACTTCAGGCAGGAACAGGAGGTCATCACCAGCACCGGTCAAACGGACGCTAGGAGGGAGCTACCCACAGAGTGAGAGAAAATCCTTCCACACACGGTGACTTCCGAAGGGCTTGAAGGGGCAGTACCAGTGCTGTACAGTCGGCTGGAGCTGGTGAGCACACCTGTGCTGGGGCTTGGGGTAATACCCAGCAGGGAGGCGGGGGTGAGTTGGTGTAAGTCTTACAGGCCCTATGAACAAACAAGAAAGAGAATGATCATGCACATTCCTGGGCCCCATAATCATCATAATATTTATGCTAGTGCAACAGTAAAAACATGGGTGTTTTAGTACATTTTATGCATAAAAGTGAAAAGCCTTCCAAACAACATCAAGGTAACCCCAGTATGGAAGGTCCTAACAGTTTACCTTGGTCATTTATCTGGGCTGACACTCCTGCTTGGTTGCATTGTCTTGGGAAGTTGTCTCCCTGACTTGCATTGGATTAGTATTATAGGCTATCACTTCCCCTGCCTACTGGCTTTGAACAAGGAGGGAGAATGGCCTTTTATCCAATTTTAGTATTCAAGGCATAAGACCTCCATTAAAGGGACGTGTTGGGGGTGCTACTACCACCATGGAAGCTTGTCATCTTCCTCCAGAAAACTCGCTACATATATACACAAGGGGGGCTGTGGGAGCACACCACAGAGTGAGAGGAAATCCTTCCACAACGGTGATTTCTGAAGAGCTCGAAGAGGCGAGTACCATGCTGTACAGTCGGCTGGAGCTGGGTAGTACACCTGTGCTGGGGCTTAGGTAATACCAGCGGGGGAGACAAGGTGAGTTGGTGCAAGTCTTACAGACCCTAATGGGCAAATTGAGACTATGCCAGCGGGCCAACTGTGAACCCAGCCCCAGGGAAGCGTCAGCATTCCCGCCTGTTTCCGAGGTTCCTTCAGTTGAGGCTCTGAAGGAATCCTTTTTTTTGCGGGGTTAGCCCGCTGGGGGTACATTTGTCGGGGAAATAAGGACAAAATATGGCAGAATGAGTTCATTGATTTATGGTCCTTAATCACAACGGCCATGGTAACTGTCGAAAGGAAGATTTATCGGTCAAAAAGCCCAGCAAAATGCTCCAAATTATTTGTGTACTTGGACGTGATATTCAGAGCGTACAAAACACACTGGCAAACTGCATGGCGCCAATACGATGAAGAGTTTCAGGCGGCGCCTGCAGTCAGGCCAGAAATGGGCTTGAATATCAAGGCCACCGATTCTTGGCTAAGAATCATGTCGCTCAAGGGCACCCATAGGGCCAATCCCGGTCAGAGTTTGATCCCCTCGAGCAATACTTTTCATCCCTCCGGAGCAAAAAAAGTTTGCAGTTTAAGCACGAATGCTCCTTTTGTGGCAGAGGCGGCCACTCCACCGCAAAATGTTTAAAAAAATCCCGCACAGCCCCAAGACGTACGGGGGGAATAGGCAGCTGATCCAGTGAACATGGAGGCAATAGAGCACTGGCTAGGAATATATCTGGCGAGGGAGGAAGCAGAGCTCATCAGGGGAGGGTTTTAAGCAGGGTTTCAGAATCCCCCTCGAGTTCTCGGAGTTACCCAAGTTCGCCCAAAATCTAAGTCGGTTAAGGACATGCCGGAAGTGGCCAGGGAAAAGGTTATGGTGGAGTTAAGCTAGGGCGCATAGCGGGCCCTTTGTCGAGCTCCCCTTTTACAATCTCAGGATTTCCCTTTTTGTTTAGTACCAAAGAGGAGAGCATAAATTCCCTTAATCCAGCACTTATCATACCCGGAAGGAAGCTCGTAAACGACGGTATTTCTAAGGAGTCATCTGTCTCATACTTTTCGTTCAATGGGCAATTCATTTCTTAAGAAAATCTGGGGTGAGGGCGCTGTTACAAAAACATAGGCCCTATTTATAAAGATCGGTATCGTTATCGTAAAATAACGACCGGGTTTTTAACCGATACGACCGGTATTTACCGATAATGACCGTTACATAACGGTCGTTACGTAAATACGGTCGTTTCGGTAAATAACGGTCGTTATCGTAAAACCCGGTCCGTTTATTTTACGATACGATCGGTATTTTACGATAACGATACCGATCTTTTATAATAGGGCCCATATTGAGGCAGCCTTCCGCCTGCTTCCGATCCACCCGACTGTTTTTTCATTACTGGGTTGCCAATTGGAAGGCTTGTACTATTATGACAGATGTCTTCCTATGGTGTGCCATATCCTGTACCCTATTCGAAATATTTAGTTCATTCCTGCGCTGGGATATTCATATGAAACCAGTTCCTTAAGCGTTTTCCACTACTGTATGACTTTCTGTTTGTTGGCCCACTACTCTAACTATTGTTTCTCTTTTGTTAACATTCTTTCAGTTTTTTATGCACAAGTTTGGGGTGCCCCTGTCAAAGGTGGGCCTCAGTAACGGTGCTGTCTTTTCTGGTATCGAGATAGACACAATTAAGATGGAGTATAGGTTACTAACAGCCAAAGTTTAAGGCATGCTAGACGCAATTTCATATGTTCCTACAGGTTTAAGAAACAGTTTGCAATCAGTGGCTGGGTTCGTTGAACTTTGTGTAGGGTCATCCAATGGAGGGTCTTTTCCAGGATATTATCATTAGCCCCCGGGGGGTTTCCGCCCTCACCATCACATATGAATAACTAAAAGCTACGCAGCTTTTTTACAATGGTATAACTGTTTCAGGAGAAGAAAACTATATACTGAATTACAGCTTTTAACACGGACGCAGATGGCTCCGTAGGTTTCGGGGCTATCCTGGGCAGCCAACTGGTGTGTCTCCTTTTCATTTCCATCAAAAGATTGCTGGTAAAATGGTTAATTTATGTTTAAAAACGATAACGCTATGAACGTTCTTAACCTTTAATAATGAAATATCATATTAATAAATTTGGTGAAAAAAATCAACCAATATGTTGACCCAAATCAACTATCATTTCCTCCATCTCTGCTCCGTATGGTTCTCTTGCAGTGCCTTTTCAAAGTCCAGGAAAATGAAGTCAGTGAGTCCAGTGCCTGTTTCTTCTCAACCATAGTAGACTGATTATGTGCAGGGAGCCCCCCCCCACCCGTGCTACTAGCAGAAATCTTTAAGCATAAGGTAGGTCCCCCCTTACCCCCTTCCCATCCCCACCCGCTAAAATATTTCTTTAAACAAATTTTAGATGATACTTACATCCGCTTCTCTCCCTCTGTGTCTCCATTGAATGCAGCCACATCTGTGATTGGCTGCCTTTGCATCCAATCACAGACGCAGCTGCCAGTCCGGCCCGTTTGTGACTTCCTCCAACGGCGGATCCGGAGAGACCGCCGGCGGAAGTGTAAGGCTTTAAGTTATGGAAACATTTTTTGGAAGAAATATATCAGCATTTGGGGGTGCATACCTTATACTAAAAGTTGATTTCAGGGTAGACATGCCCTTTAAACGGCAGGTCCACCAAAAAAAAAATCAATTTTTCCGTTGTTTGAAAGTTCCCCTCTGCCCACCTCCACCGCCATATTATTTCAATAAAAAATGCATTCATATCGATACTTACAGCCCTTCACTCCCACGTCACTTTGTCCGGCTCCATGCTTGCCGGGACTTGCAATAGCAGGGGTGCCAGTCCGTTCAGCCGCGCCTGTGATTGGCTGAGATGCACCCAATCAAAGACGCGGCTTGATGCCACTGAAAGTGGCCGTGGGAACGAGAGACTGTAAGAACCGATCAAATGCAATTTTAAATGAAACTAGAAATGGAAAGTTTACGTAAATTTGGCGTGGAAGCTGCATTTGCAGGGAATGTGTTTGTCTGTGTTGCAGGTTTTTAAAACAATTTTGCTTGGCAATGAAAGAGGATATTGTTGTTAAATTTTTTTACAATCCGGAGGGGAAAACTAATAAAACCATCCATTATGGTTGCTGGGATAAGGTGAGTTCTTGTAGACAAACGTTCAGGGGTTTGCATATTTATAACATTATGCACATGTAGGCCACGGACATTCCATGACAATATTTTGATGGTTTAACTCATGGGCATAAGGGGCAAGGATGTTGCAGGGGTTTTCTTTTTTTTTTTTCTAGTACGTCCCTCCTCCCCGGAAAGCATCAAACATGACCATTTGGCTTCCAATACTGTTGGCAAAGCAGGGTACAAACCAACAATAAGAAACATAAGAATATACCTGTAACAACACAATAGGGGTACAGTGTTGAGTACTGTAACAATACACCCTATTGGTTTTATTAGGGTGGGTGTCCGATCCATCCCATATAGTTTTTAAAATTGTAGACGTAAAAAAAATTGTGTAAAGATCTGAAGAAGGGAGGAAGCTCCCAAAGCCAATCTTTAAGAAACTATGTTAGTGCAAATAAAAAAGAGTATGACCTACTATAACTTACTCTCATCTTCTTGTATCCCATATAGTTTGAGAGACAATGTGGGGGTGACTGTATGATGGGAAACGGAAGGCATTTTAAGGGAAAGAGCGCTGGGGGATAGGGGTAAGGGTTGAAGGGTTGAGAGCTGGTAAATTGGCTTCCAAACTAATATATCTCATCGTAGTTTATTTAGCATTACATTTTTACACATTCCAGAGTCCCCCCATGCACAATCTAGACAGGGAGGATAGGTTATGAAGGCTTACGGAGGAGGTATATATCAACTGATCATTTTTTTATTTACACATTGGTTATTATATACTAACCTGGTTACTCATTACTTTGCAAAACCATAATATACTGGTTACGTCATTAACATTTAAAGTACCTAGGGGGTAGAAGACCCATGGGGGTTCATGTTTTTTTATTTTAAGAAATATGGGCAAGAGGAATAGGGCAGTCTTTGTAAAATTAGTAGTCAACAGCCATGAGTTAGAGGGAGTTACCCACAATTGATCATTTATACTTGCAGTTTTATAATCGGTTTGTATGTCCCATTGCCACACAAGCATCCCTGGTTATAGTCTTTGGCTCAATAGTTAGGTATTATGTAGAAGTGGGCGGCAGGCCCATATAACTTATTAGAATCCAGATTGATTGGTAATACACATCAGAAGTGATTAGTGCCCCTCACTGCACCCCCCCTTTAGGGGGCATGTCCACCCCTTTTTTAATGTTTTGTTGGGTACTGAGGGCTTCTGCCCCAGCCCCCAAACCGCTATATAGTTGTGCAGAAACTTCCCCACTTTGAGGCTAATTTGAGCAGCCAAAAACCTCTGAGAGGACGCCTCAGAGGCTGAAACAATTCCCTCCCTGCAGCGGCTCCTGGTGTCCATTTTTGGACTTTACAGGGACATTACAGGAGAACCTTTGGAGCTGGGATGTAAGGAAGGATTTTATTACACTACACAGTGGGGCCAGTATGGGTTACATTCTAGTTTGGGGGTGGACATGCCGTTTAATTGTATCTGGTGTATCGGAGGGGGGAAGACCCCAGGGAAAGATAGGTGTAGAGGGGGAAACATAGAGAAGGCAACCTGTTCAACTTTTATTTCTCTTTAGCCCGTTATGATGGTAGATTTAAGACCACATCCAATGGAGAGGCAAAAAAATTTTCTGGTTTCTCGTGGATCACTCTCATACGAGCTGAGTAGTTTTATGGAAATTGAAAGCAGCAATGTAAAAGCCTTGTTATATGGCCTGGAAGGAATGCATTTTTTTGTAGATCCTGGGGCGGACGTATCATATAGTTATCATAAATTGCCTGTCCAAAGTGGCATGCTTACCTTTTCTCTGGCCAAACAGAGAAATCCTGAATCCGTTGTAGCAATGAGAAGCACGCTTTAATGATCTTGATCTCGTCCCAGGTGGTGGGTAGTGGGATTCCAAAACTGCACAGCATAGTTACAACTGAGCCTTAACCATGTCCTTAATTATATAGAACTAATCAATCAGATATCATGTTGTGCAATAGTAGCTAATAACATCCATAAAAGTAGTAAAAACGAACCCTCGTTTTTTCCATGTTTAGGTGTGTTGTCATCAGACTATGATACTATCTTCCATAGCCATCCTAACACAATTCAAAGTATAAACTGGACACTCCACCGCTCCTTTTCAATGGCCCGGGTACGAACCTGCCCGGACCACTTCGACTCCTGTCCGTGTCTAATCTCTTACTTCATGTAAAAGGGCTGCGTCTTCTGCCAGACTCACAGAAGATACACCTTACATTGGGATGGTGTTAAAAACTGCGATCCTACTGAATTTTGTGGTCCCCCCATCTCCTCCCCAGCATTTGAGATCAGCTTCACCATATTATATCTTCACTATTCACTCCGGCCCACCATACGAGGGTAATGTCAAATAGCCATTATATTTAATGAGACAGATCTATGTAGCTTTGGTGGGACTTGCTTATATAATGTGACCTAAGGTACCTCCTAGTTCATCTAGAGGTTAAGATGTATGACCAATCCTGCCCAACTGAATCTATATCGGCCCCCGTTAACGATAGAGTAAAGCTCACATGATGACTGCAACAGGATTACTAATAATACACCATCGATTGGCTCCCCCATAGCGATATTTCTTCGAGTAATATTTATACATGTGCTTCAACCCCGACTGCCAACCCTAACGATACTATCATTAGTCAAGATAAGGATGAACGGCCGAGTTGGATCAGTAATTTCTATAGGATGAGATATTGTCGTTCAAGATCTTTTTGAATCTAATACACGTTAGACACGTATGTAGGAGATGTAAATATATGTTGGGATTAATCATCGGGATTAACCTATGCATTTTTGTATCAGTATTTTCTGTATCACTATTTGTGTGTATGTTTATGTGTGTCCCACACTGGGCTACTGAGGATCTGAGAGTTTGCAGTGCGTTCAGCACTACGTGCAGTAGTTTCACCTCCTTAGGACCTACCCATGATTGAGAAGGGTTAATCTCCGCCCTACCCCTTGTAGAAGTGGACCCAGGTCAGATGTTATTGTTTGCCCTATAAGTACAGAGTCTCGTGTAGCGTTCGAGATACACGTTCAGGCTTGTTTTTGAACCTTTTGTGGAGGGTTGCTTTGGTCTGATGTATACATGCTGTAAATAATAAATTAATATAGATCGGCAGTTTTTTGCCACATCCCGAATGTGAGTCCAGACAGAGACCGACGCGAGCCGCCTTTTAACACTGAGTGAGACTTACTCAGTCCTTTAAGAGAAGGAGCATATAATTTTTCTCTCTTGAATCTATGCCCCTCTTACATAAGACAATATCTTTGCTAGCTCTAGCCGTTGCTACCTGGCATTGTTTGGCTATAGCTAATCTGTTTCTAACCAGAAACCCCAAATCTTTTTCCATTAGAGATTCACTTAAACACAGAGTTATTTATGGTGTAGGTGGCACCGGGATTATTAAATCCCAAATGCATCACCTTACATTTATCAACATTGAATCTCCATCTGCCATTCTGCTGCCCATTTGATAATCTATCAAAGTCCTGTCCACAGTGCACACTATTCGTTATAACTGTTAGGCTTTTTTATATTCTGTACAATCACTTAGCCTAATAGCACCATTTTGTTTGTTTTTCGACCCATTTGTGTCCATATTACTTAGTCTGTTTTCTCAATTTACAAGACCAAAGCGTTTTCTCATGGCCATCGATAATACGTTATCTCAAGGTCCTTTTGCCCCTACATTCCATAGGTTTTAGTACGTCATCGGCAGACCACTGTGTCTGGCCACGCCCCCTTTTTTTCTCTGTGTATAAATTAATCCACATGGACAGATTAACGCATACACAACATAACAAGTATTGCATGTGAATAGCCTCTTCAGTGGAAAAACCTCCCCTGTTTTGGGATGTACAAAGGTTTTTGTTTTTATAACATTAGCACATTGATTACACGATCTGCATGGAAACATTCCTACAATGCCTGTCTCCCTATTTTGTTTACTAGTAAAATCTGAGTGTACAAGATGGCTTGATATAGTTTTGTTTCTCTTATACGAGGTAAGTGAAAGAACAGAAAATTCTTCTACCAGGGGATACCCATCTTTCAAGATATACCAATGTTGTCTCAAAATACGATTGATATCAGTACTTTGTACAGAATATTGGGTTACAAACGGTATCCTTTTCGATTTCTCACAGGGCTCATTGGGTTTCTTTCTATAAGATTCTGAAATATTACTCAATACATAAGGGAGATATCCCCTCTGTTGAAACTTTCTCTGCATATTGGTAATTTGAGTTTTTCTACGGACAGGATCACTTATCCTCCCAATTGGTTTTTTGGTTGTACCGTTCAACTCTTTTAAATGATCACGGGTATAGGACCTCTTTCATTTGGGGGGTGAAAGGATTGATACATCAACCGCTGATTACGATCAGTAGGTTTTGAATATAATCCGTGTAAACCCATTATCCTGCAACACCAACAACCAAAAATGGTACTTAGTATTACTATGTACCATGGTGTACTGAATATTTGGATGCAAAATATTAAGTTGTTCGTGGAATTCTACCAGGGAGTCCAAGATCCGCCAAAGCACAAAGATGTCGTCTATGTATCTCTAGTATCGACTTGGTCTCAAACCGGACTATGATCTCACATATATTTGTAAATAATATGTTACCATGTTCCTGCGTTTCCTCATGAGCATTATCATATTGCATATATATCTTTTGTTATAAAGTTTGTATAACTGAATAAAAATAAATGATATATATATATATAATATATATATATATAGTAACACACGTATTATGGAGATTCCTCACGGCGGGCGCACACCGGAATTCTTGGAGTCCACACTCGTAGTTAAATAAAACACGGCTTTATGAGGCATATCACCCTTACAAACTACAAACATAGTAAAAATAATAGGGGTTTTTTACTATGTTTGTAGTTGTAAGGCGTGATATGCCTCAATAAAGCCGTGTTTTTATTAACTAACGAGTGTGGACTCCAAGAATTCCGGTGTGCGCCGATCCGTGAGGAATCTCCATATAATGTGTTATAAACAACCAAAGCGAAGGTTCGGGCGGCAGGCGGCACCCGGACCACCAGAAGGGACTGGTAGGTACATGATCCTTGAGTCATTTGAATGATTAAGTTTCAACAATTGGGAAGAAATTCCAACTACAGGCACAGGGTTTGTTACACCTGTGCTAATATTAGAACAAGTGAGTTCGATTTACGTGAATACTCGCTGTACTGGATACAGATTGCTTGATAGCATGCTAATTAGATATATTATATATATATATAATATTTATTTTTTTAATAATGAAGACCCAGGAGACCAGAACTTTATAACTATGACCTTGAAAATTTCCAAGGTGAGTTTTTAAATAATTAAAAGGAAGGGTCCTTTTGGAGGAGATGCCATAACCTCTTTCCCCCATAAAATGAGTGTAAAATCAACGCTACCCGATGCAATATCATGTAGCAAGGATTAATCATTCGTTTTACGGGGGGGTCGCCACTACTAAATAATTTTGGAAGTAGCGCAGTTGTACGATGCAATAGAAAAAATGCTAGATAGCACAAAGTCTAACATTCTTTTCATGGGAGTGTGTGCGGGTAATAGCAGGGCTGATCACCACTAAGATTTATAGCATCTTTTATGTCTTTCTGCCCTAAGAGGAGGTGGAACTTTAAGTGTGGGGATTTAAGTGTATTTTTGCGTACAAACTACGAAAAAACTTTTTCTATAAGTATAGACAAATGCCTCTTTTCTATTAAATAAATTAACTGCAGAAATTTTTTGTGCCAGCTCCATATTCTTGAATGAGAATGAATCACCTGCAGCAGGGGACCAGGAAGAGATGAGTATCAATTAGATTAGACCATCATTTTATTGTACTATACACAAGAGATGGACACTACTTAAGATACATGTCATCTGTTATCTGAACTGAGAACCTGAAGTACAGGCAGTTTTAAAGTATGCAAGGTAGCATTACATTAAAACTGAAAAGTGAAATAACACTTGATAAAGGATCGGTAATATCCAAAACATGTTGTGCGATAGTACAATAAAAAGCACTTGGGCAGACATTTTGTGTTTCGTTTAGTCCAACAGGACCTTATACCTTTTACTATTTTGATATATTTAAGGATGCTGGTCGGAGTAGAGCATCTGAAGTTGCCTGGTGCAGCAAAGTAAGTACGTAGTGTTCTTATATTTATTAATTGGTTTTCAATACATTGTTTTGTAGGTGCGTTTTTAATGGGAAAGTTCAATGAAAAATACTATTTTTAAAAATCTTACAGGGAGATTCAATAAAAGTCTTTATCGTTAAATTTTGCTCCAACCAATCAGATATTATGTAACATTTCAAATAGTTAACATCTGATTGATTAGGGCAAAATTAGCACACTTTTTAACAATAGAACTTTTATGAATAACCCTGTATGTTTATAGTATGCTTACCTAGATATACTACAAATACTCTTCCATTGAAAAATCAGTAGAATTTATACCCTTGCATGCCCTGTGCACTGACATTTAGGTTCTATAACGATAAATTTAAATTGTCCATACTAGAAACTATCATTTCCAACTACACTGTATCATTTTTGTTTATTTGTCCCTATTTCTTTAGATATCCAATCTGAATTTTACATTTCAGATGTCATTAAGTGCCTTATTATCATAAACTCATTGTGTGTGCTGAATTTGCTTTGTAATACGAAGGGTGACAGTTAATAGTGTGAATTGCATTATTGGAATTCCCTCAGTGCTGTATAATAGTAATTACTGAGCATGCTTAGGTTAAAAGTCAGGTCAAAGGAAAAGCGAAGTTGGTTAAAGAGGGAGAGGATACTGAACAAAACAAGTAATATCAGTATGTATATATATCCTTTAAAGGCAAATGTTTCAACAGGTTACAGTCGGCAGGGGAGCAAGGTGACGGTGTTATAGTGATTAAAGCAAAACCTTGAAAGCAATAACTTTGGAATTAAAAAAACAGGAGGTAGAAATACTGTTTCCACTCCTATGGAATGCTAAATTAAGGGAGGAATAAAGTGGTTTTAAAGAACAACAATATAAATAAAACACATCACCCCATCACATGTCCCACATCCAGCAGCTGAAATCACATACTCACATTTACAGCCATGCACCCTCCCTTAGATATCACACAGCAAAGGTGAGTGCTTAAAGCCTGCCTCCTAGACGGCCCAGGGCCATGGTTAACATAAGACTTGTCATTGGCTGGTGGAATGTCTGTTACAAACCTCTCTCCTCTCATCTGCCAGTTAAACAACTTGAATGTCCGTTGCTAGGATACAGCCTACAAAATCAAGCTGATCAATGGTGGGTGGAGGAGTGTTTTCTCACATGCTAGCACTGAGTGACAGTTAGTGGCAGGCAGAATCGTTAAGCCTCTTCCAGCAAGGCTAATTAAAGGCAGAGAGAGGCTTGAATCAGGAAAAAATGTAAGAGTAGGGCGCATAGCTTTACTCTTTTTAAAGTATTTTTAAAAAAGCATGAGGCAATACACTTATTCTTTATGTATTAAGTATGTAAGTATAGTTTATCTATAAAGCAACACTTGGGGACGCAGCTCTGTATAATAACAAAATACCAGAAGTCATACAAGGGGGGCAAATACATAAATAGTTCAGTATAAAAATATATTATATACATAAACTAGCAAAAGGTGCCCGTTGGTGCACAATGGAAATGTGGGTGTATGTTTTGCTGTGTGGATATAGTGGATATAGAATCTTTACAGTCACCAGCTTTCAGAGGAACCAAATGGATAATCCTGCGGGTCTGAGAGTAAACCCAGGTGATCTGCGCACTGTGTGGTTGAAACTAAACATGCTAGGTTAATAGTATTCACCACGGCAAGTGGTGCATCAGAGCAATTTTTAATAACTGATAACTGATTTTTATTTATTATTTTATTATTTATTTCAGTATTACAGTAAATCCTTGGTATACCTGCCTGGCTTTACCACTAAGCAAAAGGCTAAGGACTTGCACCTTCATCCCAACCATTAATAGTGGCTGCCAATTCAAATTGTTTTTGCCAATCATTCCACTCCCTGGTTACCCCATCAAATGGATCAGGTTTAAAATAGGTTTGGCAATTGGCCTGGTAGAGCTACTAAGTAATTGGGGAATTTCATTTGCAGGTAAAAGGACGAAAGTTTGATTTTAATCCTCCCAGTAGCAGCCTCCATAGCTAATACAGAGAAAAAACATACAAAAAAAACAGGGAGAATAAATGGTATTACCAGCACCCGCCACCAATTGTACCAGTCACTGCTTTATGGAAGGATTATGGGTAGCATGGTACACAGTGGGTTACTCTGGTGGTCTGGCACAAAGCAGACAGTGCACATAAAACAGGTTCCCCACATAACATGTGCAGTAATCAGGGGTGTCCCTGTCTATGGTGCGCCACTTTGAATATTAACTAGGCTGTATATTGTGTGTCTTTGTAAGTTGGTGTACACTTATCTGTTGCCTCAGAGTTTGTATCCAATAAAGTAAATTGTCTGTCCAATATTGTCCTCCAACAGGTGGTAACAGGATTTGATAACACAGGATCTTTATTGCAGTCAATATCTCTCAAAGCATACACCACAAGGGCATGTCACCCCAAAACTATAATCCCCCACTAATGGCCCCACATGTAGTGTAATAAAATCCTTACCTCACATCCAGCTCCATATGGTTCTCCTGTAGTCCCCACCCAAAGTCCCAAAAACTGCCCACCAGGAGGTAGCAGAGTCCATAAGGACTCTGCCTCCTGTCTCGCCTCCGGGAGAAGTTTTGCATGCGTACTGCAGCCCTTTCCCCCTCCCTCCCTCCCATTTCGGGGTCTTTTCCCCAGCCCCAATCGCTAAAAAACAATTTTAAGAAAGTCCCCTGAACTCTACTTACCTTCCCTCTCTCCCCGGCATTCTGAGAAGCGCGTCCGTGATTGGCTGCCTCTCAGCCAATCACGGACGTGGCTGCCGGTCCCGCCCCCTGCTTGTAGTGTATTGCAAGCAGAAGGCCGGGCCGTGCGTCAGAGGAGAGAGGGAAGGTAAGTAAAGATCAGGGCACTTTCTTAAAATTATTTTATAACGGTTGGGGCTGGGGGAAGGCATACTATTATAGGGGGAAATTTTTATAAGGGTGGACATGCCCTTTAACTTTCTTCCTATCCATAGAGAGCAGGGATGTCGTGTCTTTTATTACTCACTGATACCACCTGCAGGCTGGAGGTGGTATATGAGGAGCCTTGGTGTATATGACCATTACAATACACATCACAAACTGTGTAGCAGACAAACTTTAACCTCCCATTTTGGTTTACACTTCTTTACCATGTAGCAGACCTAGGTTGTGGTTTAACCTCCCAATTTGACCATTCCACGTTGAATAGGGATCTCAGCTCGTAAGTAAGTTTATGTATTTTGTATATTTTGTGTTTTAACTAATATAAGTCAGTGCATACTTATATACATTTACTGATGGTCATTTAAATGGTAATAGGGATAGTTCCCACATACATATACAACTTTCCTATATGTAATATCATATACACCCCACCACATTGGTAGCTCCTAAACTCTCCTATGAAGATATCAATATATTTTATATATAATGATATAAGTACAAGAGCCCAATCAGTTTAGTTAGCGTTGATCCTGATGTAAACATCTAGCCTGTATATGGATGCTTGCCTGTTGAAAACTGTCACTGTACCATTTCATTAGGTAAGAGTTGTAAGAGTTGCATGTGAATTAACTAATCTAAAGTAGATCCCTGGATGACTACAATTTTTAAATTAATATTAGTGAGACATTACCAGAATCCTGTAAAATTATTCTTTCTCAATCATAGCAGCTCGCATGCTAAAGTTTGTTCTATAAAGACTACACATTAAATAATACTTAGCATTTCCCACTCTGAAACATTACCCTTGAACGGCCATGTGAGCCGACTGGTTCTGAGAATATCCCATGGTCCAATTGCTATTCAGTGCATAATTTGGCCACACACAGATGTATCTGAACTACTTCAGGATTCAGTCATCCTTTATGTTCTAACCATCTTTATTAATATTGGTGGTTTCAGCTTATGGATTATGGCAGGTCGTACATACTGTATGATCTTTCTCAATGTGTCACTAGAAAAGAATTATATTTTGCGGTTTTTAGTACTTTGACATTCACATACAAGAACAGAATTATTTGCCAAGATGGTAGATAAAACTGGTACTGTACATGTCCATAGCTCTCTGAAAAGACAGAAAGGACCTTGAGACATAAATGGAGGCAATATTTAATGTACAGGTACAGTATAACTAACTCTTAATCTTTAGATAACATAGTATTGATCAGAATAGCTTTCACAAAGGCCATCAGACTAGGACAAGCAACGTTATCTACCTAATGACATGCCCTTAGGGACAAAGTATTTTCCAGGTATCTGCAAAGAAAATGGAAAGCAAAATTTCTTCCATGTTTGGAACTTGCCTCCATCACTAAATAAAATACCTATGTACAGTATCTTCATGAAAAGGTACAAATCAATTTTGCAAGGTTTATGTCAAAGATTTGGTGCGCCACATAATCTTTTATACTACCTCCAATACTATAGATTTTCCTAGAGCCGGGTTAGAGGGCTGGAGCGTCTGACCTCCCCACGAGGATGCTGGGAGTTGTAGTCCGGCTCCGCATCCCCTAGGCAAGGTAGGGTAGTTCCGTCGCGCCAGAGCAGTGACGTCATCCGTCACAATGCATCGCGGATTGGCTGCGGCCGGGCTTGCGAGAGCCGGGAGGATGATGCGAGTGGTGACGTCACCGCTAGTATAAAAGGGGCAGGCCACGAGGCAGCAGGCACCATTTTGTGGAATTGCCAACATGAGGAGGAGCTCTCTCTCCTGCTCAGAGCAAAGACACGCAGGCAATCAGTGAGATTGGAGGTGGATTCTTTAAGGATGACAGACGCTGAGCAGATGTTGGAGAGGGTAAGGAGAGGATCAACACACAGGGGCCGGGTGGGCTGCAGGGTATTTTGGGGGAGGTCCACTGGCTGGTAACCCTGGCTAGGGCACGCCCCAGACTAGATCTGCCAGCCGGATGGCAGGCCCGTACGCCGACCACCGACCCTGTCCGTAGGTCCCATTTCCCCAGACTCTTACCGCAGATAACGGGGCTAACACCCCTAGGCATAGGTAGCGACTGAGGGCCTGTTGAAGGCTTTCAACACCATTCACCCCTCACAGCTCGCAAGGGTCGAGGTCCACTGCCCCCAGTTGCCCGCCCTGATAGGGAGCCCAACCCACCCGCGGCTGCAGTACAACAGCGAGTAGAGGTAGAGCCAGAGGCAGGTGCGGCCCAGCCTCTGGTCTGCATAGAACCGCCCACCCAGCTGTAGCAGCAGCATCGGCAGGGGACACCGCCCGGGACGCCCAGCCAATAAGGCAGGAGGAGGTGTTCTGACGAGGGCAACCAGGAGTTTGTGGACGCTAGGTCCATTTCGAGGAATGACACCAGCCCCAGTTAGATGAGGGAATTTTCAGAGAGAAGGCGATCCAGAGAGAGGAGCCACTCTAGGAGAGAGGGCAGCAGTTGCAGCATGGGAGAAGGAGGAGCAGATATTCCTCCTCACCTCGACAGTAGCGATGAGTCCTACAGATTGACGCAAGGAACAGCGTAGAAGGAACGTCGCGGCATCACTCTAGATCAAGGGAGACCGGCAGACGCCGCAGATCCCGCTCCAGAGGCAGGAGGTCAAGGGCCTCTCGCTCATCAACTTCAGGCAGGAACAGGAGGTCATCACCAGCACCGGTCAAACAGGAGCTAGGAGGGAGCTACCCACAGAGGAGAGAAAATTCCACAACAGGTGACTTCCGAAGGGCTTGAAGGGGCAAGTACCAGTGCTGTACAGTCGCTGGAGTGGTGAGCACACCTGTGCTGGGGTTGGGGTAATACCAGCAGGGAGGCGGGGGTGAGTTGGTGTGTAAGTCTTACAGGCCCTAATGAACAAACAAGAAAAGAGATGATCAAAGCACATTCCTGGGCCCCATATATCATAATATTTATGCTGTGCACAGTAAAAACATGGGGGTTTTTAGTTACAATTTTATGCATAAAAGTGAAAGCCTTCCAAAAACATCAAGTAACCCCAGTATGGAAGGTCTAACAGTTTACCTTGGTCATTTATCTGGGCTGACACTCCTGCTTGGTTGGATTGTCTTGGGAAGGTGTCTCCTGACCTTGGATTGGATTAGTATTATAGGCTATCACTTCCCCCTGCCTACTGGCTTTAACAAGGAGGGAAGAGGCCTTTATCCAATGTGTAGTTCAAGGCATAGACCTCCAATTAAAGGGACGTGTTGGGGGTGCTACTACCACATGGAAGCTTGTCAATCTTCCTCCAGAGAAAACTCTGCTACAATATATACACAAAGGGGGGCGTGTGGAGCACACCCACAGAGTGAGAGGAAATCCTTCCACAACAGGTGATTTCTGAAGAGCCGAAGAGGCGAGTACCAGTGCTGTACAGTCGGCTGGAGCTGGTGAGTACACCTGTTGCGGGGCTTAGGGTAATACCGCGGGGGAGACAAGGGGTGAGTTGGTGCAAGTCTTACAGACCCTAATGGGCAAAATTGAGACTATGCCAGCTGGGCCAACTGTGACACCCAGCCAGGGAGAGCGTCAGCATTCCCGCCTGTGCCGAGGTTCCTTCAGTTGAGGCTTGAAGGAATCCTATTTTTGCGGGGTTAGCCCGCTGGGGGTACATTTGTCAGGGAAATAAAGGACAAAATATGGCAGAATGAGTTCATTGTTTATGGTCCTTAATCAAACGGACATGGTAACTGCGATAAGGAGATTTATCGGTCAAAAAGCCCAGCAAAATGCTCCAAATTATTTGTGTACTTGGAGTGATATTCAGAGCGTACAAAACACATGGCAAGACTGCATGGCGCCAATACGATGAAGAGTTCAGGCGCGCCTGGCAGTCAGGCCAGAAATGGGCTTGAATATCAAGGCCACCGATTCTTGGCTAAGAATCATGTTCGTCAGAGGGACACCATAGGGCCAATCCCCGGTCAGTTTGATCCCCTCGAGCAATACTTTTCACCCTCCGGAGCAAAAAAAGTTTGCAGGTTTAAGCACGAATGCTCCTTTTGTGGAGGCAGAGGCGGCCATCCACCGCAAAATGTTTAAAAAAATCCCGCACAGCCAAGACTACGGGGGAATAGGCAGCTGGATGCCAGTGAACATGGAGGCAATAGAGCACTGGGATGGAATATATCTGGCGAGGGAGGAAGCAGAGCTCATCAGGGAGGGGTTTAAGCAAGGTTTCAGAATCCCCTTCGAGTTCTCGGAGTTACCCAAGTTCGCCCAAAATCTAAAGTCGGTTAAGGACATGCCGGAAGTGGCCAGGGAAAAGGTTATGGTGAGTGGAAGTTAAGCTAGGGCGCATAGCGGGCCCTTTGTGCGAGCTCCCCTTTTACAATCTCAGGATTTCCCTTTTTGGTATAGTACCAAAGAAGGAGGCAGTAAATTCCGCTTAATCCAGCACTTATCATACCCGAAGGGGAAGCTCGGTAAACGACGGTATTTCTAAGGAGTCATCTGTCTCATACGTTTCGTTCATAGGGCAATTCATTTCGTAAGAAAATCTGGGGTGAGGGCGCTGTTGCAAAAACACATAGGGCCCTATTATAAAAGATCGGTATCGTTATCGTAAAATAACGACCGGGTTTTTACGATACGACCGGTATTTACGATAATGACCGTTACATAACGGTCGTTATCGGTAAATAACGGTGTTATCGGTAAATAACGGTCGTTATCGGTAAAAACCCGGTCGTTATTTTACGATAACGATCGGTATTTACGATAAGATACCGATCTTTTATAAATAGGGCCCATATGAGGCAGCCTTCCGCCTGCTTCGCACACCCGGACTGTTTTCATTTACTGGGTTGCCAATGGAAGGCTTGTACTATTATGACAGATGTCTTTCTTGGGTTGTGCCATATCTGTACCCTATTCGAAATATTTAGTTCATTCCTGGACTGGGATATTTCATATGAAACCAGTTCTTAAGCGTTTACACTACTGTGATGACTTTCTGTTTGTTGGCCCAGCTAACTCTAACTATTGTTCCTTTTGTTAATCTTTCAGTTTTTAATGCACAAGTTTGGGGTGCCGTCAAAGGGTGGGCCCAGTAACGGTGCTGTCTTTTCTGGTATCGAGATAGACACAATTAGATGGAGTATAGGTTACTAACAGCCAAAGTTTAAGGATGCTAGACGCAATTTCAATGTCCTACAGGTTAAGAAACAGTTTGCAATCAGTGTGGTTGTTGAACTTTGCATGTAGGGTCATGCCAATGGGGAGGGTCTTTTCCGAGAATTATCATTAGCCTCCGGGGGGTTTCCGCCCTCACCATCAATATGAATAACTAAAAGCTACGCAGCTTTTTTACAATGGTATAACTTGTTTCAGGACGAGGAGGAAGAAGAAACTAATACTGAATTACGCTTTTAACACGGACGCAGATGGCTCCGTAGGTTTCGGGGCTATCCTGGGCAGCCAACTGGGTGTCTGCCTGTTCATTTCCATCAAAAGATTGCTGGTAAAATGGTTAATTTATGTTTAAAAACTGATAACGCTATGAAGCGTTCTTAACCTTTAATAATGAAGATCATATTAATAAATTTGGTGAAAAAAATCAACCAATATGTTGCAAATCAACTATCATTTCCTACATCTCTGCTCCGTATGGTTCTCTTGCAGTGCCTTTTCAAAGTCCAGGAAAATGAAGTCAGTGAGTCATCATGGCCTGTTTCTTCTCAACCATAGTAAGGACTGAGGTATGTGCAGGGAGCCCCCCCCCACCCTGGCTACTAGCATGAAATGCTTTAAGCATAAGCGTAGGTACCCCCTTCCCATCCCCAACCCGCTAAAATATTTCTTTAAACAAATTTTAGTTGATACTTACATCCGTTCTCTCCCTCTGTGTCTCCATTGAATGCAGCCACATCTGTGATTGGGGCTCGCTGCATCCCCTCGTTCATACGCTAATACGACGACAGGCGTGCCAGTCCGGCCCGTGTTATTGACGTTCCATGCCAAAAGCGATCGGGAGCGGACGCCGCGGAAGTGAAGGGCTTTAAGTTATGGAAACATTTTTTGGAAGAAATATATCAGCATTTGGGCTTGGGGTCACTCCACCTTATACTAAAAGTTGTTTATTTCAGGGTAGACATGCCCTTTAAACGGGCATGTCCACCAAAAAAAAAAAATCAATTTCTTGTGTTGAAAGTTCTCCCTCTGCCCACCTCCACCGCATATATATTTCAATAAAAATGCATTAGTATCGAACTTACAGCCCTTCACTCCCACGTCACTTTGTTCGGCTCCATGCTTGCCGGGACTTGCTAGCAAAGCAGAGGGTGGGCCAGTCCGTTCAGCCGCGCCTGTGATTGGCTGAGATGCACCAATCAAAGACGCGGCTTGATGCCACTGAAAGTGGCCGTGGGAACGAAGAGACTGTAGAAACCGATCCAAATGCCAATTTTAAATGAAACTAGAAATGGAAAGTTTACGTAAATTTGGCGTGGAAGGCTGCATTTTGCAGGGAACTGTGTTTGTCTGTGTTGCAGGTTTTAAAACAATTATTGCTTGGCAATGAAAGAGGATATTGTTGTTAAATTTTTTTAAATCCGGAGGGGAAAACTATCAAAAACCATCCATATGGTTGCTGGGATAAGGTGAGTGTTCTTGTAGACAAACTGTCAGGGGTTTGCATATTTATAACATTATGCACCATGTAGGCCACGGACATTCCATGACAATATTTTGATGGTTTAACTCATGGGCATAAGGGGCAAGGATGTTGCAGGGGTTTCTTTTTTTTTTCTATTTGTACGTCCCCCTCCCCGGGAAGCATCACAAATGGACCATTTGGCTTCCAATACTGTTGGCTAAGCAGGGTACAAACTCAAACAAGCACATAAAGAACATATAAATACCTACTGTAACAACACAATAGGGGTACAGTGTTGAGTACTGTAAACAATACACCCTATTGGTTTATTAGGGTGGGTGTCCGATCCATCCCATATAGTTTTTAAATTGTAGACGTAAAAAAAGAAATTGTGTAAAGATCTGAAGAAGGGAGGAAGCTCCCAAAGCCAATCTATTAAGAAAACTATTGTTAGTGCAAATAAAAAAGAGTATGACCTACTATACATTACTCTCATCTTCTTGTATCCCATATAGTTTGAGAGACAATGTGGGGGTGACTGTATGATGGGAAAAGGAAAGGCATTTTAAGGGAAAGGCGGGCTCGGGGGATAGGGGTAAGGGTTGAAGGTTGAGAGACTGGTATAAATGGCTTCCAAACTAATATATACATCGTAGTTATTTTAGCATTACATTTTACATTCCAGAGTCCCCCCATGCACAATCTAGACAGGGAGGATAGGTAATGAAGGCTTACGGAGGAGGTACTATATCAACTGATATGTTTTTATTATAACAATTGTGTATATATTTAAATAGACAAGGTTACTCATTACTTGCAAAACCATAATATATGGTTAGTCATTAACATTTAAAGTACCTATAGGGGGTAGAAGACCCATGGGGGTTCATGTTTTTTTATTTTAAGAAATATGGGCAAGAGGCAATGAGAGATATGGCAGTCTTTGTAAAATTAGTAGTCAACAGCATGAGTTAGAGGGAGTTACCCACAATGATCAGTTATACTTGCAGTTTTATATATGGTTTGTATGTGCCATTGCCACACAAGCATCCCTGGTTATAGTCTTTGGCTCAATAGTTAGGTATTATGTAGAAGTGGGCGGCAGGCCCAATATAACTTAGTAGAATCCAGATTGATTGGAATACAATCAGAAGTGATTAGTGCCCCTCACTGCACCCCCCCTTTAGGGGCATGTCCACCCCTTTTTTAATGTTTTGGTGTGTACGTAGGGCTTCTGCCCAGCCCCCAAACCGCTAATAATATGTGCAGAAACTTCCCCAATCATTTGAGGCTAATTTGAGCAAGCCAAAAACCTCTGAGAGGACGCCTCAGAGGCTGAAACATTTCCCTCCCTGCAGTGCTCCTGGTGGCCTTTTTGGGACTTTACAGGGACATTACAGGAGAACCATTTGGAGCTGGGATGTAAGGAAGGATTTTATTACACTACACCGTGGGGCCAGTATGGGTTACATTCTAGTTTGGGGGTGGACATGCCCTTTACAAGCTTGTTGGGTGGTATGGGTGGGGCTTAGGGGGGAAGACACCCACAGGGGAAAAGTTTCTCTGCATATTGGTAATTTGAGTTTTTCTACGGACAGGATCACTTACAATACGTTCAACTCTTTTAAATTGACTCACGGGTATGGACCTCTTGGTTGTAACAGCACTGCCCTGTGTACACTGTGGATAATCAACTTACCGACAGTATTCTGCTTTCTATTTCTTTTCCTGTGTCTTCTCTTTTGCTTTTAGGAGGTTCTGGAAGGGAGAGCAAACTGTAAATCAACAGCAAATTACTGTCCAATTAACTACACATTGTTCTAATATTAGCAGTAACGTTTCATATTAAGGTCAACTAAACCGTTAAAGTTTACTGTAATAAAATGAGATGTACACGGGGCAGGGAGGTAGGATTAATATTGATATTACAATATTATTTCATTGAGGATCTACAGCACATACAGTTTTCATCTGCCAGGCTAGTGCCCTTGGCCTTCTTTATTAAAGGAAGAACTGGCAGAAGCAGTTTCTTCATGCTGTCTTGAATTATATTAGAAATGGAAAGTACAATCGTACCTCCCTGCCCCAGGTACTTTTAATTTTAACTTTATACGCACTATAGTTCTCCTTTAATGTTACATAGTTGGCAGATCTTAATAAACATGAGAGGGTTCCCACTAAGATACCTGTATCTGCTTCTTGTCCTTCTTTATTCTCCACATGCTCCTGAGCTACCAAATTTGTCTCTAATAGTTTAGAGTCATCTGGTGGTGATTGACTTCTTTTTCATTACTAGAAGTTTCCATTTCATTTTTAGAAAGTTCTGATAGAGAGAGATAAAATTAACATATAACCACAACAAGACATGTATGTATTAACAGAGAATTTGCATTTTTGCAACAACCATGTATAAGCCTCTAGCAGATAGAGTATAAAAATCACCAAAGTCCATTTGCCAGACCAAAGAGGCTTAGACTTTAACATAAATACGCTTGTTGAATTAATGAGAAACCCTATAAACAGGCCAAGTTTGTAGAGAAAGATAAAGTAATCCCCCTGCACTGTTGATATACACATGTATTGGGACATTGATGACGTTTGTGGTATTGTTGTGTTGTATCTATACTGTGTGATTACACGTAATAATGATAAATGTACAATACAGACCCCCAAACCAACCTGTAACATACCTGGAGGTCCTCTACTTCCATCACTTGAACAGGTGATGAAATACCTCAACACGATCGTCAGGTATTGCATTAACCTCCACAGCCTCAGAATTATCAGTTATTGATACAGATCCATATTATTGGGGATTATATCAACCACCAAAGGTTCAGAGTCTTAGAAGGTTGAACTTGATCGGTGGGATCCTGAAAGCGACACTTGAAACCTAAAATGTCAATAAATTAAAATAAGAAAATAAGTAATTTTAATAATAAATATATATATATGACATGAGTCGTAATTATCTGTGTCTTATCTATATGTCTGTAATGTTACAGATATATTGGATAAACTATACTCAATTTAAACTATATTACTATATGTAGTGATAGTCTATTCATCCTTGTTAATGAACTTGGATTGGAGAGTAAATTGCTGTGTCCCATATGGCATATTGACATAAAAAACATTTTAATTATGGTAGGGATTGTTTTTGACATTAGGAATATGTTATACAACTTTACAAACCAATGTTACTTTAATACCAATAGAAAACCCTCTAAAAATTCCAGCTGTAAATCTCTATTCTCATTGGCTCTCTATTCTCATCTAGCTACTTGTGTGTTTTGTACCCAGTGCTGCCCTGTGATACACTGTGGATAATCAACTTACCGGACAATTGTTCTGCTTTTTCTTTTTTCTCCTGTGTCTTCTCTTTGTATATTAGGCAGATCTGATAAGGGAGAGCAACCGCAAAAAACAAATAGTAAGTCCAACTACTTCACGTTGTTTTAATGTCAGCAATAACATGTTCATATAAAGGTCAACTATACTGTAAGTTTCCTTTTAAAAATAAAAAGTAAGAGAACTAGGCGTGATTATTCCTACATCCAAATATTGTTACATTGAGGAGCTACGCACATAATTTTTATCTTCAGCTGGCTTGGAAGCAGGAGTAGAAAGTAGGAAGCGGGAGTAGTAAACCCTACTCCTGTCCCAGGAACTTTTCATTATAACATGTTTTTAAAAAAAAAAAACTTTATAACACATATAGTTCTCCTTTAATCTTACAAAGTTGGCAGTTTTAATAATAACAGTGAGAAAGGTTCCCACTAAGATACCTATATCTGCTTTTGTGCTTTTTCCTCAACATGCTCCTGAGGCACCAAATGTATCTCTAATGGTTTAGAGTCCTCTGATGGTAAGTAGATTTTTCTTATGGGAGCAGTTTCCATTGCTTTTAGAAAATTCTGATTAAGAGAGAGAGAGATAAAATGAATACATATAACCACAACAGCCACGTCTAGCTTAAGAAATATATTGGGATCTATTTTCAAATAATATAATTATATTAATCCTGAAGTGCCCCATTATGCTGACATCTGAATCTAACAATGGCTGCAGTGAATCTTAGATCAGCTGATTGCAGTGTTAAAGGACAATTAAACTCAACTTTTCCTCATTCCATAGCTGCACTCGGGGTAAGTCCTCACCCCTGGGTTCTAACCTTATAGATATTACTTCCTTACTTCCCTCTGGTCCGTTCACCCGTCTGCCACTATCAGTGATAATCCACAATGTAGCCAATGGGAAGAACACCTCTTGCAGAGCGCGCACCTTATATTCGCTACATTGAGGATACAGAAGAGGACATGAATGCCGAGGGAATCTTAATGTAATTAAGTACAGCTTTAGGTAACAGCCCAGGGGTGAGGACTTAGCGGTTTAGGTCATACCCATGGGTACTATGCAGGTATGGAAGAAAGTGAGGGGGAGGTGAGTATAATTGACCTTTTAATAGACACTAATGGCTATTTATAGGAATTACAGAATCATAATTCCCTTTAATATACCATTAATAAACCAAAATAGAACAAATCTATTCTGGGATTTCCTACCTGGTTTATTCTCTTCTTTTCTTTATCGTTTTCTGGTTCGATGCACTTTTTGCAATGGTGACCAAGAAAGCGTTTCTGCACAGACGCTTGAATTTTCTCATCAGGACGTCTTTATCTCCTTGGGAAGTAGCTCACTTCCTATAGAATATCACCAGAGTGATTTGCCTCTCTACATCGCATCCTGTGCTTTCACTATGATTGGAATTCTATGTAAAACAGAACAAACATGAAATATTTTAAGCAAATAATCAATAAATAATATAATAAAGATATTGCAACTTTGTAATACACTAGAATGAATGTACGTGTGCGTTTATAGAGTTAGTGCACCTTGTAATACACTAGAATGAATGTACCTGTGGTTTATAGAGTTAGTGCACCCTTGTAATACACTAGAATGAATTTACAGTGTTTTATAGAGTTAGTGCACCCTTGTAATACACTGAATGAATGTACGTGTGCTTTATAGTTAGTGCACCCTGCAATACACTAGAATGAATGTACGTGTGCGTTTATAGTTAGTGCACCCTTGTAAAACACTAGAATGAATGTACATGTGCATTTATAGAGTTAGTGCACCCTTTTAATACACTAGAATGAATGTACATGTGCATTTATAGTTAGTGCACCCTTGCAATACACTTGAATGAATGTACGTGTGCGTTTATAGTTAGTGCACCCTTGTAATACACTAGAATGAATGTATGTGTGCGTTTATAGAGTTAGTGCACCCTTGTAATACACTAGAATGAATGTACATATGCATTTATAGAGTTAGTGCACCCTTGTAATACACTAGAATTAATGTACATGTACATTTATAGTTAGTGCACCCTTGTAAAACACTAGAATGAATGTACATATGCATTTATAGAGTTAGTGCACCCTTGTAATACACTAGAATGAATGCACATGTGCATTTATAGAGTTAGTGCACCTTTGTAATAAACTAGAATGAATGTACATGTGCATTTATAGAGTTAGTGCACCTTTGTAATAAACTAGAATGAATGTACATGTATGTTTATAGAGTTAGTGCACCCTTGTAATACACTAGAATGAATGTACATGTATGTTTATTGAGTTAGTGCACCCTTGTAATACGGGATAAGCTTTGGGGGGACTAAATGAGGGTTTTACACCCAAATTATAAACCCTTCATGGGTGCAGGTTATAGTAATATAGAAAAAATCAGCCACAGAGTCAAGTTCTGTGTGGTTTACATGGGGGTTGCATAAGGTTTGTGAGGTTCAGATTTCAAAGACATCTATACTGAAAAAAAATATTTGAATTGCTCATTACTGGAAACTATTCTTTTTTTGTTGATCTGTCCCCTATTTATATAGATATCTAATCTGAAGCATCTTACATTTCAGCTGTTAATCAAGTAATCATAAAAATTCTGCTGTGTGCAATTCTGCTGGAATAGTGACAGTTGGTATGTTTTACAGTGGTATGATGTGTGCGTTTTGGCAGTTGGTATGCTAGATCGTCGTTATCGAAAAAATAACGATTGCTATCGTAAAATAACGACCGTTATTTCCGATAACGACCGTTATTTTCGATAACGACGGTTATTTTCCGATAACGACCGGTATTTTCGATATCGGGAAATACCGGTCGTTATCGAAAATACCGGGCATTATCGAAAATATCGGATGTTATCAGAAATAACGTAGTTATCAGAAAATAACGGTCGTTATTTTATGATAGCGATCGTTATTTTTTCGATAACGATCTTTTATATAGGGCCCATTGTCCAATGACCCCCATCCACTAAAGCAGAACCTAATGGCTCATCCCCACATTACCATAGAATCTACTGTCCCGATACACTACAGCACGAATCCTGTGACCTAGGGGCTGTATTTGTAAAGGCGCGGTATTGCTTTTTAGCGATACCGCGCCTTTAACAATCGGCAAAATGATGTTGTTAAAGGAAACTCCACCCTCAAAGAAATTTTTAGAAGAATGGCCTCTTAAAATATGTTGATAATCATAGTTGTCCTCTGAATTTATACTGTATGCCTGCTATGCTTCTGGATGCCTCGTGGAAACTGAACAATTTAGAACCTGTACTGAGCATTTACTGAGCCGGGCATGCTCAGAAGAGGCAGACAGAGGATTAGACATTCAGTCATTGGCTGTGATATCAACTGTCAGTTATGGATTTGACAGTTGACAACTGTAAGAACCAGGAAGCAGAAACAGGGGCACCAGGACATTGTGCAGGATTCCAGGTTAGACTTACATATTTCAGATTTCAAACTATTGCCCGTTTAGGGTTTTGGGGGTGATTTACCTGTATATAAGTTTTCATTTGGGGCTGGACTGCCTTTAAACTGATTGTTAATTTCGGATAAGCTTAACGATTGTTACTATGGTCATTATTGTACATTTACGATACAATTGAAATTAACGTACCGATCGTAAATCTACGGTTATGAAAACGTAGATTTACGTCCCCATAGAATACCATTGCGGTAGTTTACTACCGCATGGCATTCTATGACCGATGTTCGTAATTATGGAACGTTCGATTGTAAATGTATGACCGCGATCGTACAATAACTAACCTGCAGTAAATAGCCATACTGCGGCTTATTAATATGGCCCTTACACCATAAATGCTATGATCCAATCTCCCACACAATAACAACGAAATCCAATTCAGTGGCTTCTTCCAGTGATATCGTTTATCATTGTTAATGCCTAATTCCATATTGAATGTTCAGTTCATTACAAAAACGCAAACAATTGTTACATTTTTATTAATCTCTGTCCACATGGAGTACAGTCAGTAAGTTCACATTGAGTACACAAGCATGTAGATGAGTACACTGTAGATAGGTACATGTTGAGTACAGAGAAGGTAGGTCTAGTCTGTATAGTGAAGTAGCGCATCTCTCCATACATCCTGTGCAACTTGTCAGTTAAAGGGGAGTTCAGTGCAAATACATATACTTTTAATAAAAAGAGCAGTATTTTTCCACCCTAGTGACCTTAACCTGCCCATTCAGCATTTTGTCTGTGTATAAATAAATGCTTCTGAAATATTGACTTCCTGTTTGCAGGACCCTAATAGAAAACCATTAGGGTTTTGCCTTGACCCAGTCCCTGGGTTGATTTAGTTGCTCAGTAGAGATCTGAGCATGTTTGACCCATCCAACAGCCAATCAGTAGAAATTACTGTTAGGAACATTCCAAGGTAGTGTGCATTCTGGGAAGAAGAAGGACTGTTACAGAACCTGAAATGTCAGCTCACTAATGTCAATTACAGGGAATAGCAAGAGGTATAAATTCTACTGGTTTTACAAAATGGAAGAGAATATGTAGTTATGTGTAATACAAACTAAGTATTTTAATAAATATATATATTTTCCACCTGAACTTTCCATTTAAGAGTTACACGACCTCAGTTTGTAAATGACAATTATATCCAATACAATTTACTCAAATACAACCAGTCTCTGAAGGACCACCAAGCCAAGTGCAACATCTTTAAGGGATATAATGGTCTGGAATCTCATTTATGTTAAAGTCTGCAAAGAAGCACTTTATCTCCAACAGTATTAGCAAAATATGAAAGTTTATTATCTTGACCTTTTTATACCACAGATCCGTGTACTTGAAAATTTGCCCTTGGCATTTTCCTGGTATGGATTAGTAATAGGGGGTGCTCATATTTCTTTTTTTCCAGTAAAACTGTGCAGAATGTCTTTACTTAAATGATTTCATTTAAAGCAATCTGTTTATTGGATATAAGTTGCTATATATAATAAAAAAGATAGAGAACAGGGCCCTTTGAAGCAAACCAAAAGGAGAGAAGATGTTTCAATTTCAGCAGAAATAGTTTTTTATTTATATTGAATCAAGTTTCCATATTTTAAGAAGAAAAGCAAAAGGTATCCAACGCATGGGCCAACCTCAGTAACCAATCGGTGCCATGTTGGAGTGCGTTTTGGCTGTGGCCTTATGAAACTGATTGTTAGTGGTTCAACTTTTAACTCAGGTACATGGATGTTGCACTTTGTATATCACTGCTTATAAACAGTAAGTCACAACAGTGAGACATTCTCACATTTTTGCAAATATTTTATTATATATTTTCGTGGGACAAAAGTGAAAATATGACTTTTGACACAATGTTCCCAACCTGCGAGCGCACGCTGGACGAGCAGCAAGTTTGTGGCCTGCGAGAATTGCGGGAAGGGTGACGTTAGGGTAGGCATCGATGGGTCTACACTATGGGGCGTGGCGACATCTTGAAGGGTATTAGTGCTGCCCAACAAGTGGTGCCATTGAACATATTTGAACAAGCTGCTTTACTAGGTGCTAAAGGGTAATATCCACCCCTGGAACAAAAAAACCCACACACACCAAGATAACTTCAAATATGGCACCTCAAGACTGCGTCTCTTGGTCTCACTTCCCTGCTCCCACTGCTACAGTCAATAGGCGATACAATTCCAATCAATAGCAGGAAACCCTCATGCAGATTTCAAACTGATAAACTCTTTCATTGCGACATGTTCCGGATTATGTATGATCCTTTCTCAAGCTCAGAGATCGTTATAGTTATTTACCTCCCGTGATCACTAAAGCTTATTATCCTCTCTCCATGTTATAAAAACATCTCGTGATTGACTCCAGTGCGTCTACTTTACTCTGCATGTAGCGTTTACAGAGTAGTGAGGAAGAGAGGTAAAGATAATAAGCTCCAGGGACTGTGGGGATGTAAGAAACTAACGACCACTGGGTTTTGAGAGGTAGGGAAGGTAAGTTTAGGTTTTTGTACCAGGGATGCATGACTTTTACTGTCCTTTTGATTTCACTAGTCACACACAGGATAACTATGTTCAGGCCCTGCCCCCATTTCTCCCCCCAGGACTTTTACTGCACTGGCAATTTTCAGAATGTCTTCTTATTAAAGGGGAACTGTGGTCCAAAAATGACTTTAAGTAAATTGAGGTAAATTGATAGGAATTGCTCCCCTGAGAATTTTTGCAGTTATTTCCATTGTTATTTTTGCATAGTTTTTGAAGATATTACATTTTGTGTGTGATTGTGGTAGCGCATCACTAGGTCCCCTGCACTTCCTGCTCTGAAACTGTCAGTCAATCAGTCCTGTGTCTCCTCTCCCATTTGCAGCCCCCCTCCTATGACCAGCTGTCCCACCTCCACATCATCGTGTCAACCCCCCCCCAACCCCAGAATCCTGCACACCACCACACAGAAGGGAGGGATGAGCTGGTGCTTGCCGGCTGTGCGATGTCCGGAGAAGCATCCGGGAACCGTGTACATACAAGGTCTAGGCTCGCCGCATCCCATTTGTGACACCTTTCTGGTCAGTGCATGTCTGGAAAAGATGTGGGTCGTTCTGCACCAGCTGGCGGACGTGGAAGCGAGGTAGAGGGTGGTGGTACTGTGGACACACGCTTGTTTGACATCTACAGTGGTAAGCAATACTAGGCGCGTACCTTTACCCCTTACTAACATGAAACCCACCAGGCAAAGACCCCCCAAACAAACGTCAGTGAGGCCCTTTAACCCAGAACTATGATACTTTCCAGTATGAACAATAAAATGTCCATTAGTTGTATTAATACATGTTTTATACTTACACAACCGACCAACATTTTATAAATCATCAGTCCTACAGCCTACCTGACTCATGGGAATTATCCAGCTACTTGTGTGTTTGTAAACAGCACTGCCCTGTGATACACTGTGGATAATCAACTTACCGTCTCCTTTAATCTTACAAAGTTGGCAGATTTTAATAATACAGTGAGAAAGGTTCCCACTAAGATACCTGTATCTGCTTCTTGTGCTTTTTCCTCAACATGCTCCTGAGGCACCAAATGTATCTTATAGTTAGTGCACCCTTGCAATACACTAGAATGAATGTACGTGTGCGTTTATAGTTAGTGCACCCTTGTAAAACACTAGAATGAATGTACATGTGCATTTATAGAGTTAGTGCACCCTTTTAATACACTAGAATGAATGTACATGTGCATTTATAGTTAGTGCACCCTTGCAATACACTAGAATGAATGTACGTGTGCGTTTATAGTTAGTGCACCCTTGTAATACACTAGAATGAATGTATGTGTGCGTTTATAGAGTTAGTGCACCCTTGTAATACACTAGAATGAA